>KI915041.1:11456898-11562099 GCA_000473445.2 Anopheles farauti
AGGGTAAGTAATCGTGAAGTGTATGGCTTGATTAAGTCATTCAAAAAACACAACCACATGGTTTCTCTTTCCCATAGTCCGGCGATTGGACACTTCACGCAGATGGCAAGCGATCAGACGGACAAAATTGGATGTGCCATGCAGTACTGGTTGGATGGACAATGGAAGACGTACTACCTGGTTTGTAACTACGCTGTCACGAATGTCATCGGTACTGCTGTTTACAAGAGCGGTCCGGTTGCTTCAGCGTGTACCACCGGCCGTAATGCGGTTGCTGCATTGAATGGTCTGTGCTCGCCGGCAGAAAAGATCAACCCGGTTCCGAATCCCTTAACTACAAGCGGATAAAGTGTATTTGATTTCAATGTTCCCGGCAGTCAATAAAACCAATTGGAAGCAAACAAAACTACTTCTTTCAAACAAGTCTGCTAGTCTTGTTTGTGGCGAAACACAAACGAAACACGCTCGATATTTTCGAAAAGTTAACAAGACAACACTAACACGGATGAAATTCATATTCGCGTACACACCACCATCGCCATCTTAACAGCTGTTTCACTGTACACTAACCTGCCGACCGTTCCGAGCAACGAATGCAAACGAATGCACGCTTCCAAATGCCTGCAGTAATTTTGCTCAGTTGTTTCGGTGAACTGGAGAACCCCTCGCAACTCCTTCTTTCCAGTGTTACATTTTTTGTTTTAGTAAATGGGATGATTTATTACAGTGCCGGGATTGGAAGAAACATAAGCAATACAGTGTTATTTTCTTTGGTTTCCACTAGAGGGCGCTAGTGGGTTTAAATGACAGAAATTTCCTATAACAACCAACAGGACGGCCATGACTGGAAGCAAACGCGCGTTTCCTATCAGATTTTAGGGTTTCTGAGAAAATTTGCGCGTAAAACCGTTCGTAACGCTCATAAACAAAATGTGAAGTTCCACGAGTGCAAAAGGTATTTTTGCACATGAATAAGGTGCACCTCCCTTGCCTTCCAGGTAGACGTCGCATTCGTCGTGTGATTGACATTTTCTCATTATCTTTACCGTCGCCCTTAACCGTGCCGTGTTTCGCTTATCGCTGTCGTAAATTGCATTTGCAATTTTCATTCCAACCAGTATCTTCCTCGGCTCATGTTTCGGATGCATATAAAGGGTGCGCTTTTTTTGGAAGACGCTCCATTCACTGCCTCCAAGTAAAACGCGAGCCGGTATGTTTTATTCATCGCTTCGTAAGTCTGAGTGTGCGTCCCGGTACGACGACACAAAGGTTCGTGCGTGCTTTGCAGTCACATTAGTGTTGTCGCTGTTCCTGCCGACGCTGGCCGGAGCCCACACCAGCGACTACTGCGATGCGGACTTCTGTGAGCCGGGTGAGAAGAACGTTGGCTGCAATCCACCACCGGAACGCGGAGGTCCAGCCTGTTTGACGCATGATGCAGCGTTCAACGTCAATCTAACCGCGTCCGAACAGCAGCGCATCGTTGACGAACACAACCGGCTGCGGTCGCTGCTGGCCAGTGGACGGTTGGGCTCGTTTGCTCCGGCCTCGCGTATGCCACTCCTCGTCTGGGATAATGAGCTCGCCCGGCAAGCGTCCCACAACGCTCGATCGTGTATGTACGGGCATGACGAATGCCGAAACACGCACCAGTTCCGTTTCGCGGGACAAAACATCGCCCTCCATCGTGGTCCCAACCAGTCAGCGATATCGTTCGGCGAGCGGATGCTCAAACAAATTCACAGTTGGTGGGAAGAGTACAACACAACCACACAGGAACAACTCGATACGTACCCCAAGAACGAACCGGAGTGAGTAGCGCTTTCCCAGTAGCTATCGGTACGGACATATTGAAATCGAACGTTACTCTCACCACTAGATCTCCGATCGGGCACTTCACCCAAATGGTCAGTGATCGTACGTGGAAGATCGGTTGCTCAGCGCAGCATTGGAAAGAATCGAACGACTCCACCGCTTTCTACTTCGTGTGCAACTACTCCTTCACCAACATGATCGGACAGCCAGTGTACGTTAAAGGATCGCCGGCGTCCCGATGTCTCACCGGGCAGGATGGGCAATATTCGGGGTTGTGTTCGAAGAAGGAGGTGATTTTTTCAACACCAAGTGCTATTATAAATTAACTGAGCAGTCCAATGGATGGCAGGCAGAAATGGAAATAAAGCCACTGTTTCCTTAAACACAACAAATGTCGAAGAGAATGTAACGAATACTTTCTCGGTTTTTCATATTCTGTAGCTCCATTTATTCTTAGATTGCCATTTATGTTGATAACAAAAAATTTAACCTCACCATCTTATGCTTTCATACGTTGAAAAATCTTTGTGTGTTATTTTTTATTTTGAAAGGTTTAGAACAATGGTTCCCGAAATGGACAACGATACGACAAAAAAAACGACAAAATAAAATTAAAACTTTTCCCATGAATGTCTGTTGTAGATTACGAGATGAAATATGATTATTACATTCCACAAACTTTTGTGCCAAATTGATATTTTTATTTATTTTTATTTACTTCCATTTTCATCTATTACTGAACATTTCCCTCGCTTACTTCAATCGAAAACCAAATATTTAATTTTAATTTATAAAACATGATATTTCAGATAAAGAGAAAAGAACGAAAAAAAAACATTTAAAAAAAATCATTATTATATCAGCCCTTACTGTAGCAAACGTTTCGAAGTAGCGAAATTCCCCTTTTTGTCCCCGGAGGGTATGCAACTGCAGCACACGTCTCGCCATCTCGTTTCCGATAGTACTTTTCTCCATGAAAGTCTGCGTTTCTGTTGCTAGCTAAATACGGTCGCAAATCGTATTGACATCGAACTCCGGGCAAACAATAACATGCTCTCTACTGCGCGCTTTGTTGTTTACCTTTCACCACACAACCCACTAACAATCGATTGCGTGAGAAAGCTTTATTGGAACAGATGGGCGCGTTGCGTTGGGTGCGCTGCCGATCTTTGATTCGTATAAAAGGTGTGTCTGTCGTACGGATGGCTTTATGAAAACTGGTTGCAATGGTTGCTTGGGTAGGAAGTGGTAAGCGATGCGGTTCTAAACTCATCGTTCGAAGGATGCTAATCCTTTTCCACACCTTTTCCTTCGCTACAGTCGCCCTTTTGCTGGTCGTCTTGGCCCGAGTGGACGCCGGTGGTCGCTACTGTAACAGCGAGCTCTGTCCACACGGTGGCCCACACGTTGGCTGCAATCCGCCACCGTTCTCCGGCGGTCCCACCTGCCGCAGCAAGCAATCGCCCAAGAAGGTGTTCATCACACCCGAGCTGCGGGCGTTCATCCTGGACGAGCACAACCAGAACCGGTCGAACATTGCGCTCGGCAAGATCCGTCCGTACCCGCGGGCAGCCAAGATGCCGACGCTCACCTGGGACACGGAGCTGGCCGAGCTGGCGGACGCGAACGCGCGGTCCTGCGACTACGGGCACGATCGGTGCCGCGCGACGGACAAGTTCCCGTACGCCGGGCAGAACATTGCCATCACGCAGTTCTACGGCTACCGGTTCAAGGAGAAGGAACTGATCCACAAGTTCATCCTGAGCTGGTTCGGAGAGTATCTGGACGCGCGCAAGGAGCACATCGCGAAGTACCCGACGTCGTACAGTGGGTAAGTACGGTGACGACGAGCCCCGGGCAAGATGGGGCAAGAAGCGAATGAATGCCCTCTGCTCGTTTCGGACGCATCCACAGAAAACCCATCGGCCATTTCACGCAGATCGTCAGCGATCGCACGACGAAGGTGGGCTGCTCGATGTGGTACTGGAAGGACGGCAAGACGGAGGCGTACTACTTCGTGTGCAACTACTCGGTGACGAACATTATGGACCGCTCGATCTATCTGGAGGGTGCGACTACTTCAAAGTGCAAAAAGGGCAATAACTCCAAGTATCCCGGGCTGTGCAACGCCAACGAGGAGCCACGCTCGATAATGGATCCTTAGTCGCGAGAGGCTAGAAATGGTGGAGAACGAGCCTAAGACATTGGGACCATCTGCGGAAAGATCGGTAATTGGATAAGCTATTCGCTGGAAGAAGGCGCTTATGTAGGTCAAAAAGTACGTGGAATCTATCAATAAAACTAAAATGCATGTTGGAATAACGATTTAAATTAATCTTCATGGCGCTCGACCGACAAAAACTTCAATGTTTGCCCAATCGTGCCTAATAGGGCCAGCAAATCGAGCTACTGCCCGAAAATCTTCCCGAAACGACACAGACAACTAATCATCCACTCGTCGAGCCGGCTGCCGGCAACAGAAAGAAGCGTTACTAGATTTATGGCCCCGCGAGCGGCACTCGGCACGGTCGGAAGCTTCCGATTAGCATAAACGAGACTAGACACCGTCTCCGGTGCGGTGGGCGGCTGCAAGAAATGGTCGAAAATAAATCAGACGTGAGCGTGAGCGCGGGGGATAGAGAGAGAAAAAAAACATTCGGCGACAAGTTCACGTTCAGAAGTGCATAAGGAACGTGAGGGAACGCGCGGTACTGATGCGTGTTACTCGGTGGACGTGGAGATTATTTCCGCTTCCGAGTAGCAGAACTTCGCTTGCAACTGGTTCGCTTCGTTGGTACCCGGCTACCAATTTGCCGGGTTTTTAAAGTATTTCGAACAGCAACACACGCGACAACAACAACAAAAAACACCGAATGTACACTTGCTCGGCGAAGGTTCCTTTATCGTCTCGCAGCGCGCCTCGGTTGCCATGGTAATAGTGTTGCGAGATTCACTCCTGCTGTCTGCTGGTCGCCGCATGCTGTGGGTTGAGAACGGACAAGAACGAGACTGCTGCACCTGATACGGTTTTGCGAGCGAGTAGCGCCGACCCGAAGTTTCAACCGAGCGCTAAACAGGAAGCGGAACTAGGAAGCGAGTCGCACGTCGCACACGGTCGCCAAAACCAGCTACCATGTTGGCTGCCTTCATGCACCGTTCGTCCGAGCTAGAAATGCAACGTGTCCCAGACGATTGTTTCCTTTTCTTCTCCTTTTCGCTTTATAATTGGAATTTATCTTTCAATATATATCTCTCTCTCTCTCTCGCTCCGGCTCTCTATAGAGAGCGAGAGCGATCCACCCAAGTGCAGCACAAAAAATCTACCCGTCTAGACGAGTTTGGCATTCCGAGACCGAAAGATTCACCCGACCAAGGGCAATGGGAGCAGAAAAAGTGGAACGGGCACGGCAAAACTTTAGCCATTTTGTGCCAATTTTTCGATCCACATTGGATGGCTCGAACTTGGTCGCGTTCGGGTCAGTGCTGATGTGGCCAAATCAAACATTAGCGATTTCTACCTCCCTCTCCCTTCGGTTCATAATCGAATTTATTCATTCGGCCATTCGGCGGAAAAGTTTGCCCCGGCTCGGGCATGCATGCATGCCACCAGAGTGCGGAAAGGAGGGAAGGGCACGGTGTGCGTGGTACGGGAATTCATTATAGCCGGTTTATGCATGCATAAGGATGCGATGAGTTGATGCAAATCTGGGAGCTTTTGCAAGTTTATTAATTATGCGGATAATGGACGTGTGTAGAAGAGAGATTAGAAGGTTTTACGCGCGCGAGCTCCATTGTTCGTCACGAGTTTGGCACGAGTGGATGAAAAAGCGAGCGAAATGGAAGCAATTTTCCTTACTTTCAGACAAATCGCAGCTTCTACGGATAGTATGTACGTTAAGAGCATTTTAAGAAACTCACCATCCCTAGAATTAAAATTCATTACCCAGCTAACTGTGTGTTTATCATCCATTATAAGGCCTTATTTAAAATAATTTTCAAATATTAATGCTGTAGCAGCCGCGTTTATATTTATGTACACTTTTTTTTGTACACAAAAAAGAATCAAATATTTGATTTTATCATTCAAATTCTATTTTATCTTACAAAATAACATAAACTTTAATTCGGTGTAAAATATCATGACAAGAACAACAAAAATCGTTTAGTTCGTTTGTTAATAATTAGTTATGCTAGTTTGTTAATTTTTAACATGAAATTTTTGTTTGTTGTTGTAAAAGTGTGTAAAATTGTCTAGTGGATGTTCATTTTGAAGAAATATTTGTAAGGAAATTAATTACAAGAGAAAAGAACTAAGCTGAATTGTTTTTTTTAACCGCAATGTCTACACATGTGTGGTGTGTTGCATACATTCAGGCGTAAAATGCAAACTGTCAATAAATAACTATTTGTTTAACTCAAATGATGGAACGCTATAAAAAGAACGGTAAAATATGAAAGATCGTAATGTTTTTAGTGCATGCCACGACATGAAATACGGTTTGTCTTACTCATCTAGTATGAAATATACTTACGAAGCGAAACGTTTTACTTTTCAATCGCACCGACCTACTTCCAAAGCTCACGCGATTATCGTTCCATTTCGAACGTCCGCACTTTACCTGCTGGTCTTTGTTGTTCTCACCGCCGGTGGTGGTTCAGCACTCGCAGCAACTCATACCACTCAGCAAAACACGGATGTGGCAGATAATTGACGAAAATGGTGGTGCGATTAAAACGCGTCCCGATGCATTTTATTCTATGAATGTTTGCTTTCTTTTCCTGTGCGTTATTTATCCCTTTTCTGAGTCGTTTCGCCCACCGACGAAGGGCCGTGACATGCGGTGTATTTTTCCTTTCGAATACACACAAACACACGTAAACTTACACGCGAGACACGTGATGGAAGTTTGTCGCCATGTTCTCCCGCACGGATAATGGAGACGCCCGGTGGATGGTACAGAAAGAAAAACCGCCAAAGATACAGTTTTGATGCAGTTGCCAACGTCCTGCTTCTGTCGCGTTCCGGTACCCTTGACGGACCGACTCGGTACACGCGCTGGGACACGGACGAACAAAGGGCTAGTGCAAGTGCAACCGCAAGTCTCGCTGTTTGCACTTACGCGGTTAGAGGTTTGCGGTCGCCGTGGTGTGCCATTTTTATAGCAGCGTACGTGTTTGTGTGTGTGTGTGTCCTCATTTCGTACCGTTCTAGCGGAAAGCGAAACAATCACGTTTGCTTTACCCGTCAAGATACCGGGTCGGGACCGGTGGCATCCGGATGCGTCGGACGATGCTTTCGTACGCAATTGTTTGGAAACGAAAGCAGGAACACAAGCGGATGCGGCTCGAGTACATTCAGGCGTGTTTTGTGGGCTGGAGATGCTGACGGACATTGTTGCTACCGAACGTCTTACGAAGCACCCAAGCGAGATGGAACGAACAAGTAGCGCGAATAGTTTCCATCGTTACCGAAACGTTAGTTTTATCCATCAATTTAAATGACATAAACGATGTTTTGCATGCAACGAGAGATCAATTGACCATCTAGGATGACACGGACACTACTCCTCGGCCTCATTTTTATTCTATCATGAATAAAGAGTTCGTGGAACTATATTTCTTGCCACAGATAAACAGCACCTTCTTGATTTATTCTATGGAAGCAAAAATCCTTTCCAAGAGAAGCAATTTACTATGAGGTTTCAATAAAGCTTAAATGCCTAACCAAACCAGTTTTTATTTTTAATCTGGATGTTATTTGTTTTTTACATTTCTTTTTGTAACTTTCACATGCTGAAATGGATGAAATGGATATACTTTTCATAATTTCCTCTTTCTACGCCTTTTAGTGATGAACTCCCAATCGGATCCAAATCGACAGGCATATTTTCGCAACCCTAAGTCCTTAAGGGACCTTTGAATTTCCAATTTTTCTTCCAAAATTGGATAATTATTGTCTTTAACAGTACTTCGATAACTACAAAAGATAATAATTTGTCGCTTCATTCAAATGCTCACAAATGTTTACAAAAAATTAACTGTCTGTAATCATTTTTTGTGTATCATTGAAAGATGTAAAAAAGACCAGTTAAAAAATATTAAGGTGTTGAAGATTCATTTATTGGTAGTAAAATATAAATTCTCGAAAATTAGCTCAACTTTTATTTTGCAAAAGCTTCCTAGTTTTTCCGACGATCAAAGTAGCTTTTTTTTACACCAACAAAACCACCATGTTGCATCGCTACAGGAACGCCTGCGCTCCGGCACGTCGCATGACATTCGCCGCCAGGGTTGCAAAACCGACCATGAAAAAACCCGGTAGCGACAAACCGACGCTACCGTTGGCTGGCAGCAGCACGTCCGGCTCGGGCCGGTAGCTCAGATCGATGGTGCGCGTTTTCGCGATATTCCGGAACACTTTGGAGGACATTTTGCCGTACCGGGTGCGTTGGGGATCATCGAAATCGACGTAGTAGAGACCAAACTTTTGCCTGCAACAAACGAAATGGATGAGATTTGTTTGTTGTTGTACTGTTTATCGATGTCCTGCAGGGAGGTCGCTTGCGCGCCTTACGTGTAACCATCACGCCACTCGAAGTTATCCATCAGGCTCCAGGCGATGTACAGCCGGACGTCGCAACCGTCCTCGATGGCGTCCAGCACGGCGTTCAAGTAGGAGTTGAAGTACTCCACACGCTGCAGATCCTTCGTACCGGGGCCGGAACCGATGCCATTCTCGGTAATATAGATCACCGGGCTGTTGTAGTTGTCCTTGATCCAGTTCAGCAGCTTGTGCATTCCGAATGGTACAATCTGTTGAGTAATTTTATGGTTACACGATTTTTTTCTTTGCCACAAAACACGCCCACGTACGCACCTTTATCCACGAGGTTTCCTCCGCCTCGGGCCAATCCGGATCGGCCGACTCCACGACGCCCATATCGTGCTGATACGACGGTACGGCGTATCCCGCCGTGTTTCGTTCGTCGTTTTTGCGCACCAGCGAGGTCGTATAGGTGTTCAGTGCGAAGAAATCCGATGATCCACGCAGCAGGTTCAGCTCGCGCGCCGTAAACGTCGGCAACCGGGACTGGGGGAATCCCTGGTCCAAGCTGAGGTTGCCGACGCGGTTCCTCATCAACGGCGGATAGTCACCAGTGGCACTGAATATGGGATGCGCGAACCAGCCGAGCTGTGCGGAGAACGAAACGATCAAAGTAGGCAAACGATCCAAGGGCTCACTTACGCCATTCACTACCTACATGGAACTGTAGCTGCCACTCGGACGCTTCCAGATCGTCCGGACTGGTGAGTCGCTCCGGTTCCGGCCACCGTGCGTCCAATGAGATACCGATCCGACCGCGCTGCACACCCGCGAAGGACGTACGATACAGCTGGACCGCTTCGGCGTGCGCTCGCAGCAGATTGTGACCACAAAGGTACGCCGGAACGCCAGGAAAATCGTACCCCGGCGCCATGTCGTCACGTCCGTACGCGTTCTCGCAGATATGCCACGGTTCGTTGATCGTCGTCCACAGGCGCACCCGATCGCCATACCTAGCGAACACTGTCCGGGCGTACTCTACAAAGTACGGCACGATCTGTGGATTCAACCAACCGCCCATCTCCTGCAGCCGCTGCGGTAGATCCCAATGGTACAGCGTCACCATCGGCGTGATGTTGTTCTTCAGCAGCTCGTCGATAAGCTTGCCGTAGTAGGCGATGCCGAGCTCGCTGATCTCGTTGCTAATACCGGTCGGCATAATGCGCGGCCACGAGATCGAAAAGCGATAGTAATCCACGCCCAGCTCCTTCACCATCTCCACGTCCCGCTTCCACTGGTGGTAGCTGTCACACGCGACGTCTCCGCTCGAGCCGTCCGCCACCTTACCCGGGCTGGTGTGCGTCAAGCGGTCCCAGATCGATTCACCCTTACCATCCTCGTTCCAGCCGCCCTCGATCTGGTAGGCTGACGTCCCGACACCGAACTGAAAGCCGTCCGGAAAGCGTCGCGGCGTTACCTCATCACTTGCTGCGATCGTCACCAGGAGCAGCACTGAGTGAGGGATTGAAGTTACATTAGTAGCGTTAAGCTTTGCATAAAAAGAACGAACCACTTACCGATGAAACCGCCCTCTAGTAAAGCCGACCAATCAGCCCTCATACTGGCACCGATCGGGGATCTCACTACCTAGACCTAGACGTGCTACCGGGCACAAAGAAGCTTCAAACTAGACTGACACCAGCTAACGACTTCATCGCACTTCAGGACGCCACCAGACGCTTAATCTTATCGCTTCAGTGGTTTGCTCTCCTGCGAAATCTTTAGACTAAGCAGTAGAGATTGTATGTAAAAAAAAACCTACTGACCACAGATCAGAGATGCCCACTTATACACGTACGTGCTGTAAATTAGGCACGTTCAAGTCTAGCGTGCTGATAAGCCGCGCATGGATGTAGTAATTAATTTTGCATTTCGAAAGATTCGCCTCCCCGGTCAGGAATCACTCTCCGGACGCAGGAAGTGAGCATTCATGAAGAAAACAAAGGTTAATTGGCTCTAGATTGTTTGCAGGAAATTAGGTCTGCCATAAAATTGAGGTTAATGTTAATGGTTAAGGTCAACGGGTAATGATCGTTCTTTCGTAGGGTTGAATCATCCGAAACGTAATCTCTGTGCGATGTTTGTTGTTTTCTAAAACCGTTTTGCTACCAGCCACACCTTCAACACATCCCTACATAGTGAGTACGAACGCCATAAACGACACGATAATCAGCAGCTTGGAAACCAGCAACCCAGTAGTTCCGCCATCATCGTTATCTGTCTTGCCAGTCGTTGTATCCGTACGCGGTGTCGTCGTCGTCGTCGTCGTCGTCGTCGATGCCGTCAGCGTCGTTGTCGTCAGGATCTCATCATCCGGTCCCGGTATGTAAAGCTCCGGTTCGGGCATATCGTCCGGATCGATCCAACCGTTGCGCACAATGTTCGCGAACGCCTTCGCCGATGACTTCGCGTATCGCGGTAACTGTGGATCGCTGTAGTTGACGTAGTACAGCCCAAATCGTTCGCTCAGCCCCGCACGCCACTCGAAGTTGTCCATCAGACTCCACGCGACGTATCCCCGCACGTCACACCCATCGTCGATTGCGTCCAGGATCGCGTTCAGATATTCCTTGTAGTACTGCACGCGGGCCACATCCCGCGTACCACCCCGATCGCTCACGCCGTTCTCCGTCACCCAGACCGGCGGGTTGTTGTACTCGCGCCGAATCCACTGCAGCACGTTGTACATACCGCGCGGGTATACCTTCAACCAGGCGGAACCGGTCGAGGGCCACCGATCGTCCTGGAAGTCGACCGTGTTGCGATCGTGATCCATCGACGGTACGCGGAAGTTGGCCGTGTTGGCGGCATCGTTCATGTACACCAGGTTGGTCGTGTAGCCGTTGTAGCCGAAGAAGTCCGACGAACCCTTCAGCTTGGCGAGCTCCTCCGCGGTGAAGCTGGGCAACCGCGACTTCTTGAAGCCCTGCTGCAGGCTGAGGTTGCCGATGCGATCGATCATCACTTGCGGATAGTTGCCGATGTAGATCGGATGCATGTAGATGCCAAACTGTGGGACGGGAGTAGGTCATATATAAGTTGGCACGCTTCAAGAAGAGATAACAGATTCGCGCACACTCACCGCGTACTGCATCGTGATGTCCGATGCTTCCCGCTCGTCCTCAGACACCGGTTCCGCCCACGAACCATCAACCGTGATACCGATCTGACCTCCCTGCGTCGGTTGGAACTCCTTCCGGTACAGCTCCACCGCCTCGGCGTGCGATAATAGCAAGTGATGCGAGCACAGATACGTATAGATCCCCGGGAAGTCTAGTCCGGGTGCCATCGCGTCGTACTCGTACGGCAACCGGCACGTCTGCGGTGGTTCGTTGAACGTCGTCCAGATCTTCACCCGATCGCCAAACTGCTCGAACGCGACCCGCGCATACTCGCGGAAGTGTCCCACAATCAGACGGTTCGTAAAGCCGCCCATCTCCTGCAGCCGCTGCGGTGTATCCCAGTGGAATAGCGTCACCATTGGCGTGATGTTGTACCGCAGCAGCTCGTCGATAAGGTTGTTGTAGTAGGCGATACCTTGCTGGTTGACTTCGTTGCTGATGCCCGTCGGCAGGATGCGGCTCCATGCGAGCGAAAACCGATAAATGTCCACACCGAGCTCACGAATCATTTCCACATCGCGGCGCCACTGCAAAACAGAGCCTATTTAGGCGCTACTTCTGATCGATTCGAGCCACCAACACAAAAAGAAAACACTCACATTATGATAGCTATCACAGGCGACATCTCCGTTCGTTCCGTCAGCAATCTTCTGCGGGTAGTTGTGCACTAGATGATCCCAGATCGATTCCCCTTTGCCGTCCTCGTTCCAACCGCCCTCGATCTGGTACGCCGAGGTTCCGACGCCGAACTTAAATCCCTCCGGAAAGCGACGCTGCCCACGGCCCAGCGCAACGATGCTGCCGGAGTGGAAGTGAACAAAGGGAAAATACGTGTACGCTTACGATTACCAGTGACTCCAGCCGGAGCCTTGCTATATACCTTAAGCTCACCAGCACAACACTCACGATCGATCGCATCATCCTACAAATTGAATAAAACGCGCCTTTCCACCTCGACCGGTAGACAGCGATTGTGGCAGGGGCATTGTTAGTACCACTGTCTATATGAAACCAACCTGTCAAGACGAGCGGCTTCGGTGATAGTATTATAATCAAGATGCTATCGAATACCTTCCTATCGGGGAAGGGTTTATTATTGTGTCATTATTGTGCCGAGAGAAACTCGGCTGGACGATAAGATTGCGCTACATATGCCACAGCCCATGCAAAATGGACTCAAGCTTGTGGTGGTCGAAGAACGTTCGAGTAGAAAAAGCACCCCAGCGAAGGATTTTCGGCGTGCGTCCCAAAGATTGTGCTATCACGGTGGTCCACTCCTCGTCGATACGGTCGAGGTACTTAATTACTAGCCAGGTCGTCCAGTTTATCAGATTACTCTCCATGTGTACGAAAACATAAAAACACTAATCACGTTTCAATTCAAACGCATCCCATAGCCACGTAATCTTCTTTATTGTACAAGTCATTCTCCCACGCTACCGCTTCCTACCGCTTTCCTTGCACCGGCGGTGGAATGAAAACGTCCGGTTCCGGGCGATAGTCGTAATCGATCTGGCGCGTCTGGACAATGTTCGTCAGCACCTTGGCGGACGCCTTGGCGTACCGCGTGCGTTCCGGGCTTTCGAAGTCGACGTAGTAAAAGCCGAACTTTTCACTGCGTTTAGGATAATGGGAGAACATTGAGCATTCGATGCGACTCTTCGTTCGATCGTATTCGCGGTTACTTACACGTATCCAGCACGCCACTCGTAGTTATCCATCAGGCTCCAGGCGATGTACCCGCGGACATCACACCCATCGTCGATCGCGTCCAGCACCGCGTCAAGATAGCTGTTGAGATAGTCGATCCTCATGCCGTCCATCGTGCCACCGAAGTCACTCACACCGTTCTCCGTCACCCACAGCGGCGGATTGTTGTACTCCGTGCGGATCCAGTTCAGCAGCTTGCGCATACCCCACGGTACGATGTTCAACCAGGGGGAGGCCGCCACCGGCCAGCTGGGATCGCGAAAACCGATCACGTTCGTGTCGTGCTCATGGGACGGACCAGCCGTCGGATCGTACGGAGCATCGTTCGCCTTCACCATGGAGCTACCGTACGTGTTCAGGCCGAAGTATTCGGACGTTCCACGAATTCGAACGATCTCTTCCGGCGTGAACGAGGGCAGGCGCGACTGCGGGAATCCCTGTGCGGCGCTCAGGTTTGCGATCGTTTCGCGCATCTCCTGCGGATAATCGCCCGACTCGGAGAAGATCGGATTGGCGAACCAACCGAGCTAGCGACCGGAGAGATAGTGTGTGTTTTAGACATTAAATCAAAACTTAATCTGTTGACATAACAAAAAACCTCTTACATTGAAACGAAGTGATCGTTCCGCCGCCCGGACATCTTCCTCCGCATCCGTGGCCGGTTCGCACCAGCTCGAATCGAGCGTAATCCCAATCGAACCCTGCTGCGTTGGCTTAAACTCGTTCCAGTACAGATGCACCGCTTCCGCGTGCGACTTGAGCAGATTGTGCGCGCACAGGTACGCCGGAATGCCGGGAAACTGGAAACCCGGGGACATGGCATCGTTCGAGTACGAGTTTTCACACGTCTGCCAGGGTTCGTTGAAAGTGGTCCAGATCTTAACACGATCGCCGTACCGCTCGAACAACACCCGCGCGTACTCGACATAATGATCCACGATCAGCTCGTTTGTCCAGCCGCCCATCTCCTGCAGCCGCTGGGGTAGATCCCAATGGTACAGCGTTACCATCGGCGTGATGTTGTGCCGCAGCAGCTCATCGATGAGATTGTTGTAGTAGGCGATGCCAAGCTCGTTGATCTCGTTACTAATTCCCGTCGGCATGATGCGTGACCAGGCGATCGAAAATCGGTAGATGTCTACTCCCAGCTCCCGGACCATCTCCACATCACGCCTCCACTGTTTTCAACAACAAAATAAGCTACCTTAACTCAAACGGCGACATTCAAGGAAAAAAATCTCTTACCAAATGATAGCTATTCGCCGCCACATCTCCGTTGCTGGCATCGAGAATCTTCTCCGGATGCTCGTGCGTTAGGCGATCCCAGATCGACTCTCCCTTGCCATCCTCATTCCAGGCCCCTTCGATCTGGTACGAAGAGGTACCGACGCCAAACTTGAAGTCACTCGCAAACCGGCGCTGCCCACTGACAGCTGTCACTAACAAAAACACTCTGGAACACGAAACGAGCAAGAAGTGGAACTGTGAAAAAAAAACAGCATGGCGCATGTTTTGGTCACAACTTACAGCGTGCAGATGCGTCCCATATTGAGTACCTGTTTCCGTGGCCGCTCGCAGCACCGGACTGTCGATTGGAACGAAATCGTCGGGCGCTTTAAAACCGTATCTACCGTCCGCGTTGCATCGATATCGCTATCAACACCCTTATCCTACAACTCAATAATAAACGCCAAACGCCCGGTCGCATCGCATTGAGTCAACATTATCTCGCAGACACTGACCGGTTTCACATCCACCGCACAATAATAGAACCACAAAGCTACAAAGAATCTCCCTCCCGGTGGGGTGGTGGTGGTCCGTCACGATGGTGGAATCTCCGTAATCCCCGTGTACACTTTGTGTGATCTCCTGAACAAAACAATGGGCTTCTTTCATTTCGTTGCAAACGTCAGATGACGTAACGCTTCGAGAAAATTCGTTATCTCATGGAAATGAATGGACCACCACCGGTGATGATCGATTTGTGTTCTGATTTAGTACGAACTCTTTGGGTTCTGATAGTTATCTCTCCTGCCGTACATGGAGTAGTTGATAAGGTAGTATAAGGTCTCTGGGTCAATGGATTAAGAGGGTAAGCATTTTTTTAACACAATTTGAAGCGATTTTTATTTCAACTTTTTTTCAACACCTAGTTACCGTCCGGAATCAAGACCTCCGGTTCCGGCAGATAGTCCGGATCGATCATGCGCGTTCTCACAATGTTGGCGTACACCTTGGCCGACGTTTTTGCGTACCGTGGTCGCGCCGGATCGTTGAAATCCACATAGTACAGACCGAAGCGTTGCGAGTATCCAGCACGCCACTCGAAGTTATCCATCAACGACCACGCGGTATAACCACGCACGTCGCATCCCTCGTCGATCGCGTCCAGCACCGCATCCAGGTACGTGTTGAAATACTCCACGCGCTGTAGATCAAGCGTCCCATCGCGATCGCTCACTCCGTTTTCGGTGATCCACACCGGTGGGTTGTCGTACTCGTCGCGAATCCACTTCAGCACACTGTAAAGCCCGCGGGGGTAAACCTTCAGCCACGATGAGGCGGACGAGGGCCAGCTCGGATCGATATACTCCAACACGGCACGATCGTGATCGAACGAAGGTACGGCGTACTGGCCCGGGTTGGAGTCCCCGTTGCCGGTCACCAGCCGGGTCGTGTACGCGTTGAACCCAAAGTAATCGGACGAACCTTTGATCTTGCGAATCTCCTCGTCGGTGAACTTGGGCAGGCGCGATTTGTGGTAGCCCTGCTGGGCGCTGAGGTTTGCGATGCGTTCGATCATCACCGGTGGATAATCACCGTGATAAATCGGATGCATGTAGATGCCGATCTGGTAGAAAGAAGAATGTGTTACAACCAGGTTTGGAAAGCTTCCCTAAAGCTTCCCTACTCACATTGTACTGCATCGCACGCTCAGCAGCCTCTTGGTCGTCTTCGGAATTGGGTTCGTGCCATGCTGAGTCCACAACCATTCCAATTACACCTGAGAAATGGACGGTGTGGAGATAACTTGCAACCCGTAACGATCCTCAAACACACTTACCATGCTGGGCAGCTTGGAAACGTTCCCGGTACACTTCCACCGCCTCGGCATGGGCCAACAACACGTGGTGCGAGCAGAGATAGCTATACACACCGGGGAACTCGTAGCCCGGAGCCATCGCATCCTGCTCGTACGATTCCTTGCACGGTTGCTTCGGTTCGTTGAACGTGGCCCAAAATTTTACCCGATCGCCAAACTGCTCGAACGCGACGCGCGCATACTCACGGAAGTATTCCACAATTTCGCGATTCGTCCAACCACCCATCTCCTGAAGCCGCTGGGGCAGATCCCAATGGTACAGCGTCACCATCGGCGTGATGTTGTACCGAAGCAACTCATCGATGAGATTGTTGTAGTAGGCGATACCGAGCTCGTTGATCTCGTTGCTGATCCCAGTAGGCATGATGCGCGTCCATGCCAGCGAAAAGCGATAGAAATCGACGCCGAGCTCACGGACCATCTCCACATCGCGTTGCCACTGGAAACCAAAATCCGTCAGGACCGAGATGTCTAGACTTTGCCGCGTTCAGTGCTCAGTGGACTCTCACCTGGTGGTAACTATCGCAGGCAACATCGCCGTTCGATTGGTCAACGATTTTCTCCGGCTTTTCGTGTGTCAACCGGTCCCAGATCGATTCACCCTTACCGTCCTCATTCCAGCCGCCCTCGATTTGATACGAGGAGGTAGCAACACCGAACTGGAAGTGAGCGGGAAACTTTCTATCACCTTCTGCTACTGCTGCTACTACGACCACACCGGCCAGCAGCGTCCTATAGGTTGGAGTTGAATGTATAAACTTCCCGCTTGCTAGATGATTTCAAAATAGATTTCTAGATGGAGAAACTTACACCATAACAGCTACCTTGCTTAGACCCATCGTTGACACGGTTCTGCAAGCTCGAAGCTTCGAACTGCGATTGCAATCTGCTAGTAGAAGTCAAGCCTATTTTTATGGTGAATTTCTGTGTGTGGACATGCTCTCGACAATTCACTCGCCACCCAACACCTAGCACACCAACGAAGTACTATTAAGTAATCGTTATCAAACCGCATCAATCTAAACGTTCTATCTCCGTGTGTGTATTTGTATGGGCACACGTCTCATGTAATCGGAGTTAGTTGGACGCAGCCACCGTGTGACAGGCGCAATTTGTCAATTTCGCCACCAGAATAATTAACATATTCGGATCCCCCTGCTCCGTCAATACAAACCACATCCAATTAGATCTCTACCCACCCTCGGAGGATGCGATAAGAAATACGAGATAAGCGACAAACGTTTGCTTTGTGGATGCAGGTGTAATACTTTCACGTCTTTATTGTCGTTCGTTCGGGCACGGTCTGTTTTCGAAAGACTACCTTAACCTAACTTACTATCTCGTACTCAAAGGCACTCACACGCACTAGGGCACTGCAGGCACGCGCGCAGTCTCACTCACTCACTTACCCCACAGGGGGTGTGATCATAAATAAATCTCTTACTAGTAGCACGGGCACGGGGGATGGGGACGCGACGGCCCTCGTCAACAGAGCATAGCTTTGACTAGCGCACCGATGGTAGCGACCAGCAGGCAGATCACAGGTACTTTGATGCTCAACCGATCGCCGCTCGACTGGTACGGCGACGGTGCTAGTATGAACACCTCCGGCGTTGGTCGGAAGCTCCAGTTGATCTCGTGCGTCCGGACGATGTTGGCGTACACCTTGGCGGACGCTTTCGGTGTGCGCGTCCGGTTCGGGCTGGTAAAGTCCACGTGATACAGGCCAAACTTTTCACTGCACGAAAGAGGAACAATTGGGATATATAACTAACTTGTCGACTAGTTCTTTTATTTTTTTTTTGGTTCACGGGTTGGATACTTACGTGAAGCCCGCCTTCCATTCGTAGCTATCCATCAGGCTCCAGGCGATGTACATCTGAACATTGCAACCATCCTCCAGTGCGTCCAGTACGGCCTCGAGGTACGAGTTGAAGTAGTCGATACGCTTCACGTCGTTCGTACCGCCAAGATCGCTCACACCGTTCTCCGTGACGTACACCGTCGGATTGTTGTACTCTCGCCGTATCCAGTTCAGCAGCTTGTTCATACCGGACGGCACCACCTGGCGGGAGGCGGAACGAAAGCTACCGATTACGATACGGATCGGAATTTCAAGTGCAACTTCGGCAGTAGCGCGACCGTGTCACCAGTTCGAACTGGTTCATCAAGCAAAAAGGGGTGGGTACGGCGCGCGTAATTGCAACCATTAATCTTCCCCGTCAAGGGTGGGCGCAAAGTCCCGACCCCGAAGCGAACTACTTACGCGTAACCAGACGGACCCACTCTTGGGCCACTCGGGGCTGGCGGACTCTACGACGCCCATATCGTGGTTGAAGGAAGGCACCGGGAAGTTGGCCGAATTGTTGCGATCGTTCTTGCGCACCAGCACGCTCGTGTACGAGTTGATGCCGAAGAAGTCCGCCGTGCCCTTGATGCGTTCGATCTCCTCGTTGGTGAAGGTGGGCAGGCGCGATTTGGTGTAGCCCTGCTGTCGGCTCATCGCCCCGATGCGATCGATCATCAGCTGCGGGTAGTTACCGGTCGCGGAGAAGATGGGATGGCCGAACCAACCGAGCTGCAATTGGGTGTGAGGAGATACAGAAACAATATGTTTAAAAAATACATCCTTTTGCTCCTGAAGAAGCTCTCCTCCCGAAACGGCCCAATACTAACGTAAAACTGTGCCGCCATTTCCGACGCCATACGATCGTCCTCGGTGTTGGTGGCCGGCTCCGGCCAGGACGTGTCGAGCGTGATACCGATTTTGCCCTTCTGCTTCGGCTGGAAGATCCGCCGGTACATGTGGACGGCTTCGGCGTGCGCCTTCAGCAGGTTGTGCCCGCACAGGTAGGACGCAAAGCCCGGATAGTCGAGCGCCGGCGCCATAAAGTCCACACCGTACCCGTGTTCGCACACGTGCCACGGTTCGTTGATCGTGGTCCAGATCTTGACCCGGCCGCCAAACTGCTCGAACGCCACCTTCGCGTACTCCTGGAAGTACCCGATCAGCTCCGGGTTGGTCCAGCCGCCAAGTTCCTGGAACCGCTGGGGCAGATCCCAATGGTACAGCGTCACCATCGGTGTAATGTTGTACCGCAGCAGCTCGTCGATCAGATTGCTGTAGTAGGTGATGCCGGCTTTGCTGACACTGTTCACGAACCCGTTCGGCATGATGCGCGGCCAGGACAGCGAAAACCGATACACGTCCACACCCAGCTCGCGGACCATCTCAACGTCTCGTCGCCACTGTCGACAAAGTTACAATAAAAAATTACAACAATAAATTTTATAACGCTCCCCCAAACCGAATCGGGCGAGTTGAATAAGTAACTCACGTTGTGGAAACTATCGGCACTGATGTCCGCACTGCTGCCGTCGGCAATCTTCTCCGGGTGACGGTGCGTCATGCGGTCCCAGATCGATTCACCCTTGCCGCTCGCATTCCAGCCGCCCTCGATCTGATACGCGGAGCTACCCACTCCGAAACGGAAATCGGACGGAAAACGTCGCGCAAAGCGTCCATCCACTACGACCGGTGACAGCGTCAGCAGGGCCAACCTGTTTGACAGGACAGTAAAGGCGGAAGAAAATATTTATCAAAACAATGCCGGAACACCTGCCACGAGCTGTCAAACAGCACGATCGGTTGAGAGTGCATGCCTGATCCTTCCCAAAACAAATAGCACACCGGCAAGCCAACCGTCGAGACAGGGGCGAAGGGCGTTAATTACCTCCCCCATACCCTTGCCAGTGTTTACTAAAGGCTGTCAACTGATCCATTATCGATCCGGTTCCGTGCGTTACATTAACGTCAAGTGCAGTGTGTGTGGGATAAAATTACGCTCTAAATACCTGCCGCCGTACGAATTCGCTCCATTGGGCGGACAAATTAAGTTTTACGATCCCTGTTCCTTCTCAACAAACTGCGCGACAAACGGTGTGCCTGTGCGGTTGTTGTTGGTGAGAATATTTTATCGACAGGTGGGAATAACCTATACACGATCATTCGCAGCCCACACGCACCATGTTGGGCGGAGGAAGGATAAAATTTGCATAATCTTCGCCTCGCTGTGTGTGGAAACAAACTTCGATTCCACCGTAATTGCTCGAGTCGGGATGATGATAAAATTTAAAAATCAAATCAACCGGACCGGCTACCGTTTCCAGCCGTTTAGTGGCCATTTGGATTCGATTGGATCGGCTCGGTAACAGGTGCAGTGCGCGAACCCGGTACCATTTTATTCACTTTTTATTCCCGCTGTGCACATGAAAGTAAACGCCTGCTGCGATTGTTGTAATAACCGATGGTAGAAGGGAGCTTTTTTTTGTTGTAAATTGATTTATCAACCCTCAATTTGAGGGCTGCTGTGCATCGTGATTGATCGATGGTTGGACAGGTCTAATGTTCTAAAGAGTACTTCCGCTTCCACTACCCGGACAATCTCGAGCGAACACATGACAATCGCACATTAGCTAATGGATATTATGGCGTCTGTAGAAAAGCATGCCTGAGCTGCCATAAATCACATTCAATCCCGATCCGTTTCTGGATGTGTTTCTCGAAACAAAGAAAGAGATCATTCGTGCTAGAGGCACCTGCTGGTATGATAATTGAAATTCTCCTCCCGCTAGATACTTCCGGAAGGCACGATTCCTGCCCGAAGGTGCATCCCACATTACACGATCAGCATCGTCCCCACGCGAGCCGTCTCGAGCCTTCCACGAATCGCGTTTTATGTAAGCCATCGTCACTCAATCACGATCACGATCGATACAGATGATGTAAGAGGAGATGGATATTATTTCATCCCGGCAGCCGTGAGATGCCACTTTTTTTTTGCCTAATGCCCGTTTATTAGGTCATTTAGGGTGCTAATTAAAGGCACCAGCGGAGGTAGTAAAGCACGGATAATGCGAAGTTGCGAAGATCGGAACGAACGAATTTCAATTATTACGTTTTTATGCGTAAATTGTTGCCTCGTAATTAACTTCTCAAAGACAATTGCTTACATCGTTGTAATGGAGTAAAAATGTGTAACTTAAAATGGATCAAGTTTCCCTCAAAGTACAAAGCTTTTCGAAGCAGTCAAAAATATGTTTAAAAAATATAATGAATCAATTAAAGTAAATGTATGCAGACGTTGAATTCCACGCCATAAATTCGTCACAGAACATGGTTTTAAATGCAGCAATACATATTTTTCAATTTATCTGCCTGCACCACGAATAAGCAACAATTTGCGTGCGTTCGACGAGACGAGACGCAGCTCGGTGGCAACAATTCGAAGGTGAAACGGAACCTGTTCGGTGGCCCGATATTATGGGCATATTTGTTTTTTTTACATCTTTTCGAAATGCAAAACAAGAACAGGCACAGTCGCGAAGCTGCTGGGAAGCGGATTAAATATTGTACCGTGTCGTGTCATAAATGAGTTGATTTGTCTGGTACGACCGGCCCGGGTATTCGTCCGCCGACGGTGACATAAATGGATGCTTATGCTCGGGCAGCGCATTTTCCCCAGTGGGACAAGGTGAGTTCGTGTGCAATGAACATGTCTCGAACGAAATCGTTAAACAAGCTGGCACGTTTAACGATTGATGCTGCATCCGTTTGTTTTCGGTAGGCGCTTGAGCTCATAAAAATATTCACAAAATTTCGCATTCCAAATCGATGACATTGAAACCGGATCATCGGATCGTATTTATTTACGCACGCCACGCACTGATACAGGTCACCAGTGGAGCGGTTAAACACATCGACCAACTTTCAAGCGATGATTAACTGGACGGGAGGGGGAGACGTTGTGTGTAATTGAATCAAAGAGTACAAACATGTACTCCGTGTTTACAGCGCATAGTAGCATTGGACGTACTGGAGTTGGATTCTGTCAAGGTCTGCGCTGGTTTGGACCCTGGTACATGAGGGGCACGGCTTGCCCTGAACCTGACATCTGACGTCCAAACGAGTGTCATCTCCGGTGCGGTGGAATGCAGAGGCTAACCACATTGACGGACGAGGCTGACATTGTTTAGAACAACGATTGACGAGCGGTGGACTTTGATTGATTTGAAAAGAAAGTACTGATTTACTGATGGATACTGGATATAAAATCCTGGAGTTATCGTGTCCAAAAAACCTCCCACGGGATGGATTATCAAATCTGCTAACTCCCTGATTGCACCGTAATCGATCCAAAGAGGTTAATTAATGTTCGCTTGGGAAGAACCCAACGCTTGGAACCCGACTCTCATCAATTCGATGCCTTCATGGGGTGTGTTTTTTGATGAGGTTTTGTGAAAGGTAAACACATTCAACCGGATCCGCGTGAGGCAGAATTTTCGATGGACTCCACTAAATGGGATAGTTGAGTTCGAGTAAGCAAACATAATAATAAAAAAAGGAAGTCGGTAATAAAACCGACTCTTTTCGATGCGACGCATCGGTGCATGTCCGGCTGGCATGGATTTGGTTTTCAGAACGCTAGTAGAACACCATCCAATCGAACAATTCTCCAAAACTTGGATGTGAACGGTGGAGCAGAAAAATGCAGTGGAGCGAAAATTTGCTACACCGGCCCACTAGATCTGTTTCGCAACCGTGTTAAATACCATCTCTAACCTGTGTGCGACACACAGGAAAAAAACATCCCAACGGCGAGATCATAACCACAGTAGGCATCCAGTTCGCACCGAATTCAATTCGCCAAGCACGTACGCTCGCTCGCTGTCGAAGTTTCCGAAACGGCACCGGCCACGTCCATCATCATCTCCCAACGCACAACGATCAATGCCGCACACACTTACACTGCTGCGATCACACCTGGTAGCGCACTGCTGCCGCCTCCGGGGAGTACCATTGTTTAAGCACCGTGTGTCTGTGTGATGACCCCAATTCGAGTACGCTGGCGATACACACACGCTCTCTTCGAGATCGATCAAAAGCACACTCCGAAAGCGAAACACGTGAGTTTTTGTTTCTTGTTTCTTTTTTTTTTTTGCTGTCAATTAAACACACACACGCTCTGTGTGCACTCTGTATCTCTTTTTCTCGGCACTACTGGTGGCACTGTCAACTCTCACACGCTAACTTCACCCCAGGATGGGAGTGTCTCTGCGTTCCGTCGGGAGCTGCCTTTCCTGTTCTTCTGATAAAAAAATGCGCACACACACACCGCAGCGAGAAGCCTCCGACGGTTTTGGACCTTCCGGAGGTTACACTACTGTCACCGATGTTTCGTTCGATGTGCACGCGCGACGAGCCGTCGTGCGTATCCGTCCTGGCCAGGTGAGCAAAGAGACTAACCGCCCGCAGCCTCCGATGGTGCGGTATTTATACCCTACGAGGGGGAGGGGAGTGGAGTGGGCCCACGGTGTTTGTTGTGTCGCGGGCACGTAAGCCGCTGGAAAAACCAGAATGTGGCGGTGTGTGTTTTTTTTTCTTTCGACGCCAATGTTTCGTACCACCACCACTCTCCTCTCCGAGCAGCCCATCAGCGCCAATTATGCCGCGTGCGGTTGAACCATTCGGGTTCGGGCGATTCAGGTGGCGAACCCTGCCGCGCACTCCAACCGTGATTAATCGTTCGAAATACGACGCTCCGATTTGTCCACTCTTTTCGCAGGCAAAAAAAAAACCCGCGACGGATTCCAGTGCTTCTGCTGTGACTCTTGGCCGTACTCGTATTCTTCACTGACACGCGCAAGCCATCATCTCCGGGAAGAAACGGCGCAGTATCGGTCCAGGTCAACGGACCTCCCGCTCCTGCAGTTCCTGTGGACGTGCTACCATTTTGCGTGCGCTGCTACCCCCACCTGCCAACCGGCGCACGATGTGCAACCTTCGCCTGCTTTGATAGCCTTGATAGTTCTGTCATAAGGTTTTGCCCGCCCGGCCTGACAAATGATTCGCGGTTTGATGTTTAGAACGAGATAAGCCTCCCACCGTACGGTGGGAACCGTGGCCGTAATTGACTGAGCTGAGCTCAGCCACGAGCCACCTCGTGGTCGCTCCTCGTCGTGTTCTTCCGCTGGCGGCGTAGTTAATTGATAGCACGCACGTACCGCAGCCGCCTTCGGTCGGAAGCTTTCGCATTCTTCGCCGCACTCGCGTCTAAAAATAATGCCAAACGATCAGTAACCCCTCCGCGGCGGGAGCTCGTTAGAATTGGGCTAATTAGAAGCAGAAGAAGCGAATCTAATTTGGATACTGGAATCGGTGTCATCGGTGCGTCTTTACCTTGGTCGAAGGTCGGCCCTCACCGCTTCGACGGTCGGCAAGGAATGTTGCGTCCACCAAAACTTCCTAGTCCTTGCCCGAGCACGATCGGAGTGCGTTAGGGGAACGTTCTTATTAATTAACTCCTATTATGAAATTTGTACCGCCGCGTTAATCGTCGCAAACGATCGTGATCTTCAAGCGCGAACAATCGTCCCAAAATTCCCCTGCCAGCGCACATAACTTTCCCCCAAACCGGCTAGCGGAGATGTTAATCTGTTGGATTTTTTATACTCCATAGGAATTTCTCCCTCCCTTCCGGGGATTTTAGAGCACCGCCCATGCGCGAACCGATTCCGAAAATAAAAACCGGGAAGCTCTTCTGATGCTCGTCCCGGTCGCGCTCGTTTTACGAGTTGTTGACACTTTAATGCTTGATTCACTTGAACAGAAGTGGGAAACAAAAGAAAATCCCCCTGCCACGGTTCTTCCACACAAGCAGACACGGATTCCCAGGTGTCAACGCAATGTCACTCGTGGATCATCGTATTGGTGACGTCTTAATGCACGCAAGGATTGGTGGTACGCTTTAGTTGACATCGCACTGACGGACTGGGCAAGTGCGAATCGAACATACCCGTCACCCGTAGAACACCTTCACTTCCAACGGCACCAGGTGGCATGATTCTCGTGCGTAAGCTTCTGAGCCGCTTCCAGCAGCGGGAGAGAACGCACCATTTGCATATCCTGGTCCACCAGATTGTGTTCACCTCCCGCCAACCGCACTCTAGCCGGACTGGAACAGACTATTAAAATCCTCCGGGCACACTGTAGGAGGCCACTAATTTGCACCACCGCCACCAAGCCGGGTGATAACTTTATGAGAGCGTGTTTTTTTTTCTATTTGTTTCTCGTCTCTATGGTACGGCGTGTTTATGCGTACTGCGTCCGGCTGATTTGATTGTGAGTAATTTTTTATGCGTATTATTAACATATGCAACGTCGACTATGACTTGCAGCGATTAGTTTGTTAGCAACAGTTGTACATGTTCAGCCAATCTTTGTAAAGGCGAATTGATTTCGGTCCTTACTTGGCCTCTTAACAACTTGGCCACGGCAGACTAGACTTTCCGTCGCTAGGCACAGCCGAGCAGCGGTCATAAAAATGTTGCAATATTGTTTCGTACTAAGAACTTCCCCGTAGTAGGAGGATAAAACAACTAATTTTATATCGCCCGTCTTCTCGTTGGTTTTAATATTCGCACCTTTTGTACCATTTCTTCTTCTCCTCTCAAGCCTCGCTTCTTGTAGCGCCAACGTGGACGTTGGAAGTTTCGATTGCATTATTTGTCCAAACTCGTGAGGGGCCAATTTGGGCGCATTAAATAATAAACCATACACACAAACACATAATAGATTCAATGGATGATTGGCTCATGAGTCAGCGCCGTGCTGCACCCTGGTGTCCGCGCTGGTGAAATCATAAATCACCACCATTTACAATAATTGTCCGCAACTAGGATCCTTATGGGTAGGAAGGAGAGAGAGAGAGAGAGAGAGAGAGAGAGAGAGAGAGACCGTGATGGTGCATTTCTATTCCTGTTGCCATTTCCTACACTGAAGGACACGCGGTGCGTTCGAATCCGGACTTATGTTTGGACTTCTATACTTCTATAGCCCCGTTCTCCGTTTACTCTCCGAACGGTGTTGGAGCAATCAACTCAGAACTCAGGAGTTTACACCTCAACCAGCAGCCCGGCTTAATAAGCCTTCATAATTTCGATTATGGTCCGTACGTTGAAGACAAAAAACTATAAAAAATATGGATACAGTCCCCATCGCTCTGACATTTCCCGGTACGGGACAGATACAGGCTCACTCGCGCAGGAAGGTGCGTTTATTTATCATTTTATAGTCGTGCCAGGTTTAGTTTTTTTTATATTACTCTCCACTATGCAATGTGGGCGCGATGCGTTTCATGGGCAATCATTAACGTTAAATAGTTTATTGCGAGAACTCGCTGAAATCGATTCAATTAAAGCACATTACAATCGGCTACAGATCCCGCTGAAAGACTCGTGCGAGATGTGATTGAACCCGCTGACGGGTGTGTGAAATATAAAGACGATCAGCGATAACCGGAAAGTGCTTCGTTCGTTTCATCCATCTAAAGTACTTCGATCTCCGTCACCCGGAAAGCTCTGTCCCCAAAGTCTGAATGTCCCCATTCCATGCATCCAACTGCTCCAGGTTTCTTCAAGATAATGCAGGGAACTCCCACCGGGCACCCGACCATCAAACCACGTATTTCCCAGCGCTAATCTGCTTGCGAGGGACCGGTTTTCTTGGCCGTCGTTTGGTCGATTTCCGTCCCTCCATGAACTCTCGTGAATTGTGTGAAATTTCGTGAACCATCGCAAGTGAATCACTTTGGAGCGGTGTCGCGATTGGACGATCCGATCGTAGTTGACACTGACCATGAAAGATTCGTTTGACCCGGAAGCATCAAAGCATGCGAAAATGACACCAAAACTATCCCTCCACCGGGGATGCGGGATGGATGATGGAAGCAAAAATAAAATAAAACAAACCCGTCGATAAAAAAAAGGTACCGACACGAACCACCTTAACCACAGCTCCATAACTCATGCACTTTTATGCTGCGAATGGGGTGCGCGTACGATAATTACTCAGCAACTATGTCCATCAAGCTTGCGTCGCTCGATGGGAAGCGTTCTCGGGCGGGCGCTTTGAAATGTTTCTGCTTTCGGGTTGTGAGAAATTCTACCTTGCTGGGGTGTGGCCACGAGCCTGTGCCGAGTCCTTGACGCGCGTTTTATCGCCAGCGCACGAGTGACGTCATTGTCGATCCTTCAAACTTTGTTCTAAAGGCAACCTGTTCGGGGCGGCCGTTTTACAAATAAATTATCCACTCGATTAATTGACCGCAACGCCCAGCTTGAATACAATGTCTTGCCGTCGTTATCGTTGAGGTGTTATTGAGATATTCTTTTCACGGGTAAACGTCGAGGAATCGATCCTGAATGCTGAGCGCGATGTGTACAATTATGCGTCAACAAAAAGCACTATTATACCATTCTGTTTCGCATTCCAGCAAAACCCACTATTCGCTTATCACCGATCGCACCCTAGGCACGGGCGGAATCTTGTTCGATTTGTAGTTCCCTCTCGTTCATGTTTAACTCATGTTTAATTACCGGTCTCGGACGTGTGTTTTCTGATACCCGACAGCAACCGGAATGAATGCGGTCCCAACACACAAACACACACATGTGGAGGTATCGCACTACCCCAACAAAAATCATCATAACCCACCGTGATACCCAAAAACCCGTTTTGCCCTCGATACGAAAGGGGGCGCTTTGGCACACCAAAAGTTTGCTCTCACTTGCTCGTTGCTGTCGTTGCGAGTCGACCTGGTTAGGACGCTACATAACGGAGGCAACGGGGTCACAACACCCTTGGAAGAGGTGTTGAATTCCGGGGGTCCGAGTTTAAGGTCGTGCAAAAAAAAAGAAAAACAAAAGATAATTCAAATGCTCCCGCAGCTCATTCGCGTCATTCCGCCAATTTCGGTGGAGAATGTCCACTGGACACTTCCGGCCCGAGCAGCTCATCAATTACGCTTGTTTTTTTGCTTTTGCTTTGGCCTCCTGTCGTTGTGCCCGCAGGACAATAGATAAAACGCAGTTAGCTGTCGGTCAGTTAACCGGAAGAGTGGTAAGCCGTGCGATCGGTTAAACGATCATATCTGTTCATACAGGCACTCAAGGATTTTGACCTGTAAACAAAAAAAATATAACTAACCATGAGTCAGTATTGCCTCTTGCTTGTTATGCTCTTCCGCAGCTGAGATGCACAGCATAAAATGGTAGTCGATATAAATGATGGGCTACGGGTTGGACAAGTGGTGATCGTTTTACGTCATCGTTAAGATCGAAACCGAAATTAGGGAGGTTGAAGGGCACGCCGGTTAGAGCGCTGTTCTATAACGGATCGCTCCTTGCAAGTGCCGCCTCTCTCAAGGGTACACGAGAGTATGTTTTAGCAACATTAATTGCGTCTTAATTTTATGATCGCGATGTGCTCGGCGTAACGGTGGATTTTGTTTAAAAAGCTATCCGAATCAACATGTATATAAAATCGGGGGAAAAAATATGTTTTGACGCGATCTTAGAAACCTTATTTCTCGAATCTTAGCCGATCCATCAGGAATTAAGTATTAAGTATTATCTAGCAGCTTCGAATCAGCTCATTTGCATCGCAGTTTTTACTCAAATTTGTATCTTGTTGCACCCGCGATTAATCCACCGCATTAATTGCTTCCATTTGTCACGGGGTGCGTGTTTTGAATGCGTCCCTTCACCGGTTTCTCTGTTAACTCTGGTCCGTGATGTTTTGCTACCCCCGAAGCACCGCTATCCTTCACCGGGCAAGATACCGTCATCAATATGCAACACTGCGTGTTTGCGGCCGTTTCGGAATATTCAAGCGGAAAACGAACCACCACAGCAGGCGAGGACATCTGGCCCGGTACTCGTTTGTCCTCCCCCGCTGGTGGCGGTTTTCAGCAAACGAGCGCTTGCTTTGACGTGTAAATATGATTTATTTGTCCATGCTGCACCGCGCGCAGCATGATGGTTTCCAATCCGTTTGCTTCTCCTGCTCGCCTCCGCCTCGCGGTTCCTACGCGAAAAATAGCTTAAGCGCTAAATCCTACACACTTTATTCGCTGAGAAGTGTTCTTCTTTAAGGCACCGAAATGAACGAAAAACGTATACAAAGTATAGAAAAGGCACCCGGCAGGTGCAGGTGCACGTGCTAGCACTACCGTAAGTTGATAACACCCTGTGTAAGTACCACTTTTACACTTTTAAATATAACAATACCACATATTCACGACGTGCAGGCGTCATCGAGCCAGAAGTTCAATATTCACAGATATCCCACAGATTAAATCCGACCCTTTCGAGCGCCTATCTGCGCAAATCATTATCGGCTAACGTTAAAGGATGTACGGGTTTGCACAATGCAAAACTATCCGCTTAGCTTAAATACACACACACACTAGTATAACTACACACACTACAGTAGGACATTCACACTTTGCGATTTGTTCGAAACTGTTACTTAGGATGTTTAAGTAAAGGCCACTTATGTTTTTTTTCTTTTGTAAGTACGAGAGGTATTCGTTTGTTCTCTGTACATCCCGCACCCTAAAAAAAGTGTAGGCACAATTTAGGCGTACAGGTGTGAGATTTTCACTGCGAGTGAATCTTACGAACTACGGTACACACTAGAGCACCACCCTCTGTCTGGCTTTCTGGCGTTGTTTATACACTTATTTAGCTGTCGTTTCGGTCGTTTGTTGTTTTGGCTTCTGCTTTTGATTGTGAGACTGTTACGGAACGGGAAAAAACAACGAATGGTTAAAGAAAGTTAGGTCAAAAACTGAATTACATCGCGTTGCATTCCTCTTACCTCTTCGGCGATTTTTAGCAGCGTGTTGAATGTGCTCTTGCCCGTCTGTTTTACCATGCCGTAGAACACTTTGGGGCCTCCCTCCGCCGTTAGCAGCTCGTACGGTGTGCCGAACTCAACGCAACGACCAGCATCCATTACAAGCACCTAAGAAGCAAAAACAAAAAAATGGTTTATATTTCGTATATCATTTCACGAGTGTGGAACATGCTTATTATTTCGCTTGTAAACGAAAAAAAATCATACGTCACCGCCTACCTTGTCCGAATCCATGACCGTGTTCAGTCGATGCGCTATCGTCAGCACCGTGCAGTCGTTGAATTTCTCCCGTATCGTCTGCTGGATCAGCTTGTCCGTCTGCGGATCGACGTTCGCCGTCGCCTCGTCCATAACGAGAATTTTGTTCTCGCGCAGTATCGCCCGCGCCAGGCAGACGAGCTGCCGCTGGCCCACGCTAAAGTTGCTGCCACCCTCGTTGATCTTCGACGACAGCCCGGACGGCAGCTCGTTCACCGCCTCCTCCAGCTTCACCTCCTTCAGCGCGCGCCACAGCTTCTCGTCCGGATACTCATCGAACGGGTCGAGATTGTAGCGCAGCGTGCCCGAGAACAGTACCGGCTCCTGCGGGATGATCGAAAGCTTCGCGCGCAGATCGTGCAGCCCCATCTGGTTCGTGTCGCGCGCATCGATCAATATCGAGCCACCGTTGTACGACAGCCGGAACAGGGCGTTGATGAGCGACGATTTGCCGGCACCCGTGCGTCCCACGATGCCGATTTTTTCGCGTGGCTCAATTTCGAACTCCAAATCGCGCAACACAAGCTCACCGTCCGGATCGGGGCTGTAGCGGAGCGTTACCTTGTCGAACTGGATGCGGCCCTCCTGGGGCCACTCCTTCGGTGGTTTCTTATCGTCGGACGCTTCTAGCGCCGGTTCCGGATCGACGTCGTCGTACTCGACCACCCGTTCCACCGACGTCATCGTGTTCTCGAGCTCGGCCGACTGGCGCATTCCCCACTGGACCATGCCCGTCATGCCGAGCGCTTGCGTAATGGCCAGCCCAACGTTTCCGCCGCTGTCGCCGCGGATGAAGAACGTCAGCGTGACGATCGCGATGTAGATCACGCAGAACACGTCGAGGTAGAAGCCGAACGCGCGCGACGTCGAGATGAACAGATAGAAGGCGGAACTGTGCAAGTCCTGATGGGAGTCGAACTCGTGCACGAGCACCTTTTCGGCTCCGAACGCGCGGATCGTCGACAGACCGGACAGGGACGCCGAAAGATGCGAGTAGATCGGTGATCGTGCTGGAAAAAGCAATCAAATGAAACATCAAATCGTTGGAAATGGTTTCATAACAACAACAATAAGGAAAGAAACGACAAGCCCGGGAACTTACTGATTGCCTCCACGCGCTTAATGTTGCGAGATGTGAGCAGATAGAACGCCCGCATGAAGTAGAAGATGATGCCGATCACGACCGTCGGGATGAGATTGTAAGGGTTGACGATGGCCACCACGACCACGATACCGAGCAGCGAGAGGAAAATCTGTATCACGTCCACCGTCACGCTCGGCAGATACTCGTCGATCTGGCCCATATCCTTCGAGAACCGGTTCAGGATCCGTCCGGACGGGTTCGTGTTGAAGAAGTACATGGTGGCGCGTGTGATGCCGTTGAACATGGCGTCATGCAGCTTGCGGGACGCTTTCATTGCCGTCTGCGAACAGAAAATAACGACGTTAATAGGACCATCTTACTTGATTGATATTATTTATAATAAAAATACAAATATTATTTGTGCAAAAAAAAGAAAATTACTCTATTACAAAAAGCGAACATGAAAAAACTAAAAACTACAAAAAACATCAGCAGACAGACAAGAAAAAAACACATGAAAAAATTACGAAATAAAAGATAATATAGAAACTATACTAACAAAGTAAGAAAGAAGATAATATTTCATAAAATTGCAAAAAAAATGAAAGAGTAAACGGCAGATGAAGAATGGATGTGATTTAAACTGAATAAAGGTCAAAACAAGATGGAAAATAAAACAAAATAAGAAAAAAGCATAAAAAGCAAGCGAAAACATTGCACTGTACTGTGGGTGCCGAGCAAACCGCAAACACTTACCCTGAAGAAGAACATGCTTCTGGTGAGCGTGATGACAACCGTCGCGATCGTTAGTCCGGTAAAGATGTAGATATCGATGTACCGATCCTCGTCCTCGTCGCCCGAAGCGAACATCTGCCGAATGGCGGTAAAGAATACGGCAATACCACCCGGGCCTGCCGTCGCCGTGTCGACAGAACCAGCCGTATTCGTAATCTCCGACGGATCAAACATCGTCGTGGCGTTATCGAAGCCATCGTCCGCGATCGTTCCATTGCCGAGTGCACTAAACATGGCCCGCGCGGTATCCTCCGTGCCCGAGGTGGGTACCTTTTCCTCCGCCTTGTTCACCCAGTACGTGAGGAAGTAATCACCGCCGGACGCGCTGAGCTGTGACAGCAGAAACATGAAGAGAATCAGCGCCACCACCAGATTGCCGCCGCTCGCCTTAAAGTACGCTCGGTAAACGTCGTACCCGATCGAGCCCTCCTTCTGGCGCTCCTCGGTCGGCTTCTTTTCCGGTCCCTCGCCGTCCACCGTCGTCGAGTCCATGCTCGTTTCGCTGTTCTGCCGCTTGTACAGGCTGCCGGAGCGCTTGAGCGACTCAGTGTCGGTGCTGTCGTCCTCCCGGCCCGACGGTGCCGCCAGCAACTGCGCAAAGTCCTGCCCACTTTCGCGCAGCTTATCGTACGTCCCGACCGCTTCCACCCGGCCGTGCATCAGCACGACGATCTGGTCCGCGTTCTGCAGGTACTGCAGCTGGTGCGTGACCAGTATCACGATCTTCCCCCGCAGGTAGTCGCGCATGCAGTGATCGAACAGATGGCGGCCGACGTGCGAATCCACCGCGCTCAGTGGATCGTCGAGCAGGTACACTTCCGCCCGCCGGTAGACGGCACGGGCGAGACTGATGCGAGCCTTCTGCCCACCGGACAACGACACGCCCCGCTCACCGACGATCGTTTTGTCGCCGTCGGCAAACAGGTGGAAGTCACGCTCGAGGGCGCACGTCTTCACCACCTGTTTGTAGCGCTCCCGGTCCATCGGCAGCCCGAACAGTATGTTCTGCCGGACGGTGCCGGAGAACAGCCACGGTTCCTGCGACGCGTACGAGATGTCACCGTTCACCTTGATGTTACCCGATTCCAGCGGCAGCTCGCCGAGGATCGCATGGATCAGGCTGGATTTGCCCGCACCGACCGGACCGATGACGGCCACCAGCGTACCGGGCTGTACGTGCAAATCCACCCCATCCAGTGTCAGTTCCGTGGCCTTCGAGTCCCACCGAGCGATCGCTTTATCCACAATCACACCGGCATCGGACAGATGGCGGCCTTCCTCCTCCTTCAGTCCGTCCGATTCCGAGTGGCGAATGAGTTTGGTGGATGGCAGCGCTAATGGATCCGCATTCGCTTTCTCATTCAACTCCGACGACGAGGACGATGCGTCCTTTGCTTCGGCACCCACCATCGATACACCGTCCGCAGCTTCGATTTCTTCGTACTGCATAAACTTCTGGATGCGCCGCACCGACACGAGCGCCTCCGCAAACTGGCCGATACCTTGCGGGAAGAAAATCGTCATCGTCGTGCGGAGGATGTTGTAGTAGGCCGTGATGGCGAACGCTTTCTCCGCCGTCACCACCTGCCCGGCCAGTGCGTACGCCACCAGGCTGAGAAAGATGGAGACGCGCGTCGTAAACATGATGAAGGAGAGCAGAATACCGCGGATGTACGATACGTAACGGATCACTTTGATTTCCTTCCTGCAAAAACAAAAAGGAACCGCGTATTATTAATTAACAGCGCCCCGAAGGGAAACCCAGTAGCCCAAACTGAGAGACTTACTTTCTTGCCATCGCTACCAGCGAAGCGAACGGTTTCTCCCACGTGTACATCTTGATCACCTGGATGCCTTGGATGATTTCGTTCATCAGGCGCACCCGCTCGTCCGTCCGAAGGGCCGTGCGCAACCGCAACACGGACGTCTTCTTGCCCAGGTAGGCCTGCAGCGGGATGAACAGCAGTAGGAACAGCACGCCGTAAAAAGCCGACACACCAATCTCGCGGTACATCAGGTACGTCACGACCAGCGTTTCCAGCGGTCCGATCCACAGGTAGTGCACGAACAGCACGGCCAGATCCAGCCGGCCGACGTCGTTCGAGAGCAGGTTCACCACCTGCCCGGCGGTGGTGTCGCCGAGCGCCGTTTTGCTTAGCCGAAGCGACTTCCGGTAGATCATGCTGCAGGCGGCTACGCGCAGCTTCATGCCGAGATGCAGCTGCGACAGCATGTACGGATGGATGAACAGGACGTTGATGGCACTGCAAAGCACTACGGCCGCCGCGTACAGGTACGCCTCGGTTAGGTCACCTTGCTGGCGCGAATAGTACGCAACGAGTTTGCCGAGGAAAAAGGGCTGCGATACTCTGGCGGAGCGGAGTGGAAGTGGTGAAGAGAAAGAGAGCATTAAGAGGAGTTTTTATTGCCTAAAAAAAACTTCTCAAAGCAAAGAGACGAACCAGCATCGTACGAATCCAATGCAAGCTTATTATTTACCGTGACCCACCAACAGATGGCGCCACTCAATGCAAACGATGATACGTTTCCCATCTCGCCGATGACTAACCTCATAAGCGAGATAAGAATTTGCATGCGATTCTTTCGACCCAGCCGAACGTCCGATTGTTTGGGGTGGTTCACTTACTTAAATAGCATCTCCAGCGCCAACAGCACCAGCCCGAGTAGTGCAATGTCCCAGCCGAACACACGAAACCCGGCCCGCAGTAGCTTCGGCTTTCTGTTCTTCGATCGGGACTGACGCAGCTCGTTCTCCCACGCCTCGCACAACCTGTTGCCCAGCCCGTCCGATTTGTGTTCGCGCAGCGGCTGGTACAGATCGTCCGTGTTGAGCTCCTTCTTGTAGCCCTTGAAGAAGATCGGTAACGTCCAGCCGAACACGATGTACGACAAAAAGTTGGCCCGCTGCCGCGGGCATGGTTCGCGTTCTTTGCGCTTCTGTGTCTCCATCGCGCTGCGCGAGTGGCGTTATTTTGTTACTGAAAGCAATCGAGAGAAAAAAGAAGTGAGATTACTTAATGGTTCACACCGAAACAGGAACGGAAACATGAACGAGCTGGCGTAGTGAGTGCAACTCGCAGGGCGCACGATAAGCGTTCTAGTGCCTGCTTCGTCCGCTGGAACTGACTGCATCTGCTGCTACACAGATAATGCGACATATAGGAAATGTGCTGGGGCCACGTAAGAGGTTATCGTCAACTGTTGCGTGTGAGTCATGCCCGGAAAGAAGGCACTGTGATGGTGCATTGTTTTAAACTATGCTAGTTCTACCGGACTAGACTTTGTCACAGCAGCCACTTACGATTACATAATATGGAGAAAATCTTAAACCAAAACCATTCGCCCATTCATAACTTCTGTCCGAGCGACCCGATCAGTGGTGAGCATTAGCTACTAGGGTGAACCATCGAGGTGAAGGTTCTGCCATCTTCCGCACGCACGGAACCGGGTGTCCGTCGGAGCGGAAACTTCATGTTTTGCTTCAAGTTTGGTATGTGTGTGTGTGTGTGTGTTTTTTTATGACTAGAAAAAGTCGTTCACGGTCTGGTGCATGCTGATTCGCTCGAAACCACCTCCAACGTTGCACCGACCGATCCGATTCGGTTTTGACGGTTCTCTTGCGAACTTCAAATTTTGAGCACATAACCTCACTAAATCGAAAAACTTCCAGACACGCAAGATCCTTGCCCGATTCGTGAACGCAAACCCACCCGCGTACGCGTATCCGTCCGTCAGCCATCGGCTGTCTATCGATGGAGAAGGTTGCAATTATATTGATCTCGTGATCGTTTGTCAGTAATCAGGCTTCTTCAAACGAGCCCATTGAAAAGTGGTAGCAGAACTGTGTCGGGCCAGCAGCAACGTCCTTCCGGGACTTGGGAACGTGCGAGTGATTCACGACACGATGAAGCCGGCTCCACTCCAACCAAGCCCTAGTCTCAGATGCGTACTTGAAGCAACGCTAACGGACGTCCATAAACGCCTTCAATTAGGGATAACTCCAGGATTTGTATGCATTTCAATCCACCGGGCAGGCTGAGTCGGAAATGCTCGGAATGCAACGAGGTAAACCCTCCGGTGCTTCCTACCGGAATCGGTGATTCATTCTTTCATTGATCCAGCCAAACACCGACCGAACAACGGAGTTAGAGGCCACCAAAGTGCGCGTGTTGGTACGATGGAGCTTACGCTGTACGTTCCGCTAGTACCTGGGATATCAACAATGTTATCCATGGTGCAACTTCAACACTCGCCCCCAGGTATGATTGATGTGACCCCCCGGAGCGCGGCAAAGCCCGCGACAAACATAACCTCAACATTGGGCGGCAAGCACCAGCACACGTTTCGGGCAATGTTATCGTCGACTTTAAATCGATTAGTGCCGGTAGACTCGGGGTACTCCATTGCTCGACGCGGTCGCGGGGAAGACCGAGCGGCGAGGGTTTACCCCTGCCTTTAAATAGATTCATCGGAATTGGGAGTGTACTACACCGTTTACAAACGCTTAAAAACAAGTACGAGAGTAATCGATACCGGAAGGTCCGTGAGCAGCAGGAACGCAAGCTGCAGCAACTTCAACGCATCGATCGGTTTTGCTTTACCCACCTTTATCGATAGGTACGCTTACCATAGTTTGATAATTAGGGACTTATTTTTAGAACCAATTTGACACTGGTTTAGATTTAATTTATTTCGTTCTTCATACACACATGCTAGAGTTTGTTGCTTTACTCAAAATGGCGGGCTATTTTCCCAATCAGTTAAATACAGCGAGAGTCAACATAGTAAACATAGCCCAAAAAGAGCGTAGCAACCGTTGAATTCTGAGACTTGCCTCTTAGAAAGAATAGGCATTAAAATAGATTTCAAAAAATGCATAAAATTTATAATTTATAATCAAAAAGACTACGGTTGATACTATCTGATCCAAATCATCAAGAGCTATTCTTGTAACCATGCTACGAAAGTATGCTAAATTTAGACTCCTCTACGTTCTAATTGCCCCGTTCTAAAGGCTCCGGATAAACGCAGCTTAAATTTATGATCCCCAAAGTGTATATTCCTGTAGCTTAAGCCGTAAATGCAAAGCGCAGGCTAAGTAAATGGTGATATCTTCGTCTATGACCTAAACTAGCCGTCCTTTTAATTTGCAGACAACGGCAGCTGATAAAGAAGCTTATCGCTAGCGCCACGGTCTGTCGCTGATGAAAGACTTCTCGTAATGCCCGCCTTTACGCAGTATCACATTTCGTGCCAGCGTTCCTGGACGTCCCACCAACATGTGTTCTTGTCCTAACTAACTCGTCTTAAAACGATGATGACCCGTGTTTTTTTTTTGTCGCAAATTGATAACGCAAACACAGCGCGCCGGTCAGTGTGAACAACGGCTTAAATTAATCATTTTATTATCTAATTAATCCCAATTAGTCACAGCCCGGGAGATCACCGCACGAGGGAGGATAGAAGAAACGAAATAAATCGTTAGGACGCTTTTCGTTATGCATGTTTTACATTGTGCGATAAGCGCTCGTTCGCACCCGGCTGATAATCAATGGACGAGTGATGGCAGGATGGATCATGTTTCTAATGACTAAACAAACTTTCCCCCATCGTTGCAGCACTCCTTTGACATTGGAGAGTTTTTTCATTTCGCATGATAATGATTAAAATGATTGTTAAGCTTGGGAGTCAATCAATCTCACAAGCTATGCAAAACATGTTTACTAACCTAGTCATTCGGGTGAAAGATTCTTCTCGATACCGTGCCTGTTACACAACCAATCGACCAATTGTGACACACGAAGTTCAAAACAACCATTCTTATCATTAATGAGCAAATTAACATGACATTTCCGCGTATCTATCGACACAACTTTAAAGTGAGAGACGTTTTTTCCCCTCCAAAACATTCCGACCGCCTTTGGGATACGTTTATCTTCGATCGTATGTCACGCACCTCTTAGTAACATGTATATTGTTTTACTGGTTACCTTTATAGTTAAACCACAAACAACAGACTGAAGCATCGAACGGAATTTTCAACACCCATCGAACCGTATATCGGAAATAGATCGGACACTGTCGATTAGATCCCGCCAAGCGCTGATATACCCGATGGTCCGGTCAATTCTTCTAGAACATCTAGCCACATGTCATCGGCAGCCGAAGATGAGGGATCGGGCGTGAACAACTGGACAATTAAGCTACCGAGTGCGTTGGTAATACCCAATCGGATGCCGCAGCAGTTATCGCACACTGTGTCGGATGTGTGTCGGGTTGGAGAAGCGTGCCATACGATAACGTATCTTTATGGGCTTCATGGAAGACCTCAATCTTCTCGCGCGGTAAAAGGCAATCCCCCGCTCCCAGCAGTGTTGTACTATCGTTGCGTTTCGGTGCATTGTGGGCCAAGAATTGGATTGCATGTTGCATCTCCAGCATCATCAACTCGAACCAATTAAAGCCGATGCAGGCGGGAGCGGTCATGGACGAGCCGGTAAAGGGTGAATTTATTGTTGTTGCGGCAATTTAAATTTCAATCAGTCCGTATATATGCATCAAATCCGGGCGGGAGATTGATGGGCAATCACGAATGGATTAAACGGTACACGTTCTATATGGACTAAACATTCTAAAAATGAACAAAAAATAAAGGTTATTGTAGGTGGGATTTGCTTGATGTCATACATTATGCACACCCGTAACAAAAACGAGCTGTCAAACACAATCTTTACCGCCCGGTGACAAGTGTCCAGGAGGTTCGCACGATTGGGTTTCGTGAATGAAATGATTGGAATGGGTATCTGAAGTGATAACAATAAAAGCACCATAGATTGCAATTCCCGAACTTCGTGGAACGATCAAATACCTTCCTTGCGCGGAACAAGCCGGTCGCTTCGATGACATAGATCGTTTCAATACGAAGGGAAATAAAACACACGATATGTAAGTCAAGAGGTAAGTTCAACAATAGGCCGACACCGCCGAAGGTCGACATAAAATCCGGTGGAACCATGGTCTGATGCTCATCGCCTGTCGCCCCGATTACGACAACCAATAGCGCGTAGCCCAAGAAGTAGCCTTTGATAAGTTCAAGTATTTATTTATCATTCGCGGCAAACTGGCCACACGGAAACAGGAAATCTCATCCAACAGTGATGGTCTTCCGCGGTCGCTATTGTCACAACGAAAGTGTCACACTTTGGGTGGTAAACGATTGGCGAAGGGTCGCAAAGCAAACAGTAAAGGTAGACCTAGTTTTCCTCCTTTTCGTTTGCATTCACACATACCAATATAATTAAACGACCAACGACAAACGAGCCTCGTTCGTTTGGTGAATCCCTGTTCCAAAAGTCTTCAGTAGCATATCTTATGATATCTATATTAATCTTAATATCTCATTCTAAACGTTCTTACGCCCCAGGAGGATGGAGGAAAATCACGTTTCACAGTACATGGCATCACATGATTGGGAGCAAAAAATATTTGCCGCAAATATTTATACCAGTGTCGAAGTTATCAGCACTCCTGGGACTTCGTATCGCGGGCGTAGGTCAGCGACGTTTGTTGTGTGAGACTGCGTGATGCTGGTGGAAGGCCCGGTTTGTTTTTATGAAACGCGATTTTAAACGTCGAACTGAAGGGCCATTAGCGAAGGCACTATAAAATTGCGACACACAGGTGTATGCCCCTGTTGACCGGGAAGCTCGTATGTACAGAAGATACATTGAGATAAAGCTGTTTGTTCTCTCTGCTGGGATTGTAATGTGCGTTTTGCATGACTTGCGAGTTCTAATGCTCCGATCTGGGCTTAGCAGTTTGTTCTTTACGTTCTAGTCTAATCCACAGCAGGTCCGTCCTTCGTGGAGATCTAAGAGGGCAACGCTTCCTGACAACTTGTCGGTTATCTGAGTAGGCATTGAACTGTCGGACATTTTGTAGTTTTTGTACTTGTCTTTGCTGATCCGTTCTAGTCAAGTTGCAGACTTCGAATTGTACACCCCGAAAGGGGCCGATATTTCGATCTTATCAAGCAGGGGAATGGCACAAAAAAACTGCCTAGGCAACGCGATAGTCGTGTATTTATGTAATACGTGCGCCGATCCGACAACGAACGCCATCGAACGCTGCAACATTGTGTGGCCTCAATCTCGCACGTACGTACATATCCAATCTATCTTTACGTTCCCACACATTGACCGCCGCACCGTGATCGGGGTGTTTTCCGATCTTAAATGTCACTTTTCAGATATCGGACCCGACTCACCACTTCCGAAAAAGGAGGCTTTTGCTGTCGGTACCTGGTGCAATTTTTGTTCGCTTCATCATTTGCTTTTCTTCCAATACCGTGGCTGATGAGGGTGACCTGATGTCGTTAAGAATTTTTCGACGCGACGCACTGTCTCGCGCACTACTTTTGCTGTTTGATGTGTGATGATGAACGACCCAATTTAAGCAAGTAATTATTGGCCTACTTATGCACCGTGCACGATGCCACTGGTTCATTTGTTTAGAAACATAAATACTCGCACCGATCCGTGGATGGCAAACAAACAAACACAGAACAACAAAAACCCCCACACGGAGATGGTTCTAGAACAAATTCACGCGTGCCTTTTGTATCGCAGCGCCCTCCACTTCCTACCGGCTTTTAGGGGGCGACCGGTTTTTACGTTTTTTGTTTCTTTCTTTCTTTTAACTAACCTCACATAAACTCACCTCTAGTTCGCGACACACTAATCACTGGCCGGCTAGTTCAGAAACCGCACGAGATCGGCGTACTTTGCAAACGTCGACGAATACGAAGCCGGATTTATCGTGCACACCGTCTCGTTTTCACTGCGAACCGCACGCGTGGCCCTTCGCGAATTTCGCGAACCGCGACCAGCTGACGGTGATGAATAAGAACACACTACACGACACACACACCCGGTCACGTTTCTATCACGTTTTGGTTCGTTTTCTTATTGTTCGCTTTAAAACGATGCGGGATGATCGCGTCCTTTCCCGCGAACGAGCGAATCAGCGTTGGGAATTGCTTACGGCATCTAGTTCCCTAGTTCTACCCTTTGCTGGGTATAATAGGTTAAGGACGGGCACGGAGATACCGATTCACTTTGGTAGCAGAAAAGAAGAACGAACTTTTTAAAACCCCTTGAACTCCTGCAGCAGCCGCACACAAACACGTCGTGCTCTGTTCAGGTTCTTCTTCTTCGTTGACTGTTGTTCTTTAAAGAGCAACACCAGCAACAACAAATCAATCATCAATCTGTCACAACTGTAAATTGTTCGATCATCCAGCCTCTATTGTAGCTCGTGGACATTCTCAAGCAATTCACATCCTATTTTTTCATTTGGTTTCGTTGTTGTTTTATTCTCAAACTACTAGCTGAACATTCAAGTCATTTTAGTGCGATAAATCGCATTTTAAACATACTATGATAAAAACTAACCAATATGCGATGCTATCGCATTGAGAAAATCAAACGGTCCCCAGCATTTGGGAGCAAATGGTGAATTTGGTGGTTCCTTGATGGTGAACTTTTAAACATGCTTCGAACCTCTGTAAACAAATAAAAATACAGGGGTTAACCTTAGCTGTGAATCTAATTCCAGCACACAAATAAATCACAGATTTTAAAGGTATAACGCGTGCATCTGGTAACTACATTGTTCTGATTTTAGACTGATATTATCTCGTGATTTTATCATCTTTTTATATTTTTGATTTTGTTTTTTTTGAGTGATACTCGTTTCGGAACTCTATCTTCACAGAAGTAAAACCAACCCCATTCTATTTGTTAAAACTTTGTAGCAAACACATGTATAACAAGCAAGTTGTTTCTAAGTAATAACAAAGTAAGTAATAACAAGTTGTCTTGTGCTAGACACAATTTCAGTTACCTACTCCGAGCTACCTACCTGATGCACACCAATCATGGTTTGGCACATCGAATGGACTGGTGGGGAATTAGCTTGTGAATTGTACCTTGTATTGTCGTATGGGTAGATTCATAAATAAAATGAAACTGGTTTGACTTTGCGGTAACGCACATTCAGCACGTGACACCGTTGCCGTACAAATTCGTTTTGACTTCTGAACCGCACTGCATATACAGACAAGAATTGTTTTTTGGGCCAATCTTTGCAGATTGGGATGAATTTGAGAGTGTTTTCGTTGGCAGTATTTGTTGCAAGCGCCATTAAAGTGTATGTTTGAGCCGAAACTGCGTGAATGTTTGTAGCAACGTGAACGGAAAACCAATTACGAACCACAAGGAAAGCGAGCCGATCATTATAACTGTGTTTTATTTTCCTGTGCTGCCAGAAGTTGTGTTGTGTTCCAGTTTGCTTATTTTGTTTGTGTGTGTTTGTGTGCGTGTATGGAAAGTATTTTTCTAGCGACAAGCAAATTACGGACGCAACGATGGCGTTCCGCAAATAGTGTGCAATAGTAGGTAAATATAAAAGAAGCTTGTTATTTAGAGGAAAAGCATCATCATTTCGAGTGGTGCTGCAGCTTGTTGTCAAGATTGATTGCGTTGCGCTTCCCAAAACGCATTGGAAAAGAGAGCAAAGAGACGAAGAGCGGAGCGAAGAAGAACGCGCGCACGCGAGGAAGCGAGATGGTGGTAGGTTGGTGTAGTGGTGCTGCAAGGTAATGTTTATATCGTCATCTCGTTCGCACCGATTTCGAAAAGTGCGTTAGAAAGCGGCTGAAGGAACGGGTGAGCACGAGAGAACGCGAACGGGAAAGAACAACGCGAACTGAAGATGTGTGTAGTGGCGAAGAAGTCGCCTTGTGAGAGGCGAAATTATTAGGACACCTAACACAACCACCACACAAAGTGCGTACGAAGAAGTGTGCCGTGCATAGGAGAGAGTGTTAAAAATTGGTGGCACAAATTAAATATACGTTAAAAGTGTTAAAATCCGAACAGGGCAGAAGCGCACGGACAGAAGAAGGCAGCGTAGGATGTTGGTATGGGTCGGTTTGCACCCAACACTATCGTAAGAGCAATCTATCAATATCACCACCACAAATCGTTTGTGGTGTGCGCGCGATAAGCTCTGATAAGTGTGCGGTGTAGGACGGTCATTCGGACAAGTAGCGCCATGAACATTAATGCGATCGAAAAAGAACACCTTGGTTTGCCGCTGTTATCCGCTGGTACCAGTGCGTTACAAAGTGTGCAGGGATAATCGCACGTGTGGTGGGCAAAGCAGGAAACGGGTAGTTTGTGGTGAAAGGTGGAGAAATTTTCTTGTTTACAATTTATGACATTAGTTGGAAAAGCGAGATTCTCAAGCGCCAGAGCAGGTGAGAGTGAGAAGAGCTCGAGAACGAGCGCAGCATGTGTGCGCTCATATGGCGGTGCGAAAGAGACAACAAGTGGTAGCACTTTGCGCGGGTGCTTTTCTTTCCCGTGCACAGTATTCGAAATCACAGTTGCCGCGTTGCAATGCGAGAGTGTTTTCCTCGTTTTACGGCGAGAGAACGAGTGCGATTCCAAAGCACGCATTCACGCAAACATGCACATCTCTCCGCCAACAAATATTTTTGTCTATAAACAGAGACAGCTTCCTTCTTCCCCGTGGATAATAGTGTCGTTTACTACAATTTCCTTTTCTTATTTTTTCCTTCTAGAGTTTTTTTTCCTGTGGTAGGGTGGCGGAGGTGAGAATTTTTTGAAACAAGTGAAAGTGGTTCATCTTCGTGTTCACCGGAAGCTGTTGATTCTACTTGGACCACACGATACAGCACGGTATCCTTTTCGGAAGATGCAAGCAATTTGAACGGCCAAAGGTCACACGGATTCGGATTGAGTGGTTATAGTGGTGTAATGTGCTGCGTGCGAACCAATCTACTAAACAAACTACGTATGTTGCAGAAATTTCCATCCTGGAAGTGGTAAAGCTCATCATAAAACCAGACGGAAAAAGATTAGGCTGCTGCAGTCGTGCTTGCCAAAGGAATACACCTGCTAACAAAGGGTGCCTTGACAACGGAAGGCAGACCTTTTCGTGTTTTAGTAGCCTCATCGAAAAACGGTCTACGTAGACATCGACGCAGAGGAGCGGTGCGAAAATTTCAAAACACGAAAAAATGAGACGGTATACTGCTAGAAGCTGTCGGAATACACAAAGGAAAATGTAGTATTTCCATAAAAAGCTGATCGTGAACGATTATAAATTATGCGGTTAATTACCGCATAGTAACAACAGCGTGAACAGGCTGAGAAGTGTCGAAAGTTCGTTTTTAATTCCGACCTGTGTCGTGGATGACACGGTGAAGAAACTACACTGGGAGGAAGTGCAATAATCGAACGGAAAAGATGTAAAACGATGGTAACACGGTGCGGTGGGTGAAACAGTGCAATAGGAATGAGGTGTTTGTGAGCATTTTTATGTTTAGTTTTGATTAAGTAGAACAAAAATAACGCTCGTAGTGAAGAGTTAGCGTGAAAGTGAGAGGAATCAAGCCGGGGACGTATCTTTACGCTTGGTTGCTTTGTGAAACACACTCGTCGTGATGGAAACGCTAACGGAAACGAGCCTGGCAGCGGGTTTGCGTCGTACCGATCCTTCGTCCCTGATTCCGACCTCACCGGACGGGGAACAGTCGCCGCAGAACAGTAATCCCGGCTCGGTGTTGGCCAACATCATCGGTACGAGTCCGGGTGGGAGCAGCAGCGCACACAATCTGCTCGAGGATCACTCACAATCGTCGCAGGATGACAGCGGGAGCATGGTCAGTCCGATCGCCCAGCCAGAGCCGGAAGAAACGATCGAAAACATCGAGAAGGAGCTGAGTGAATCGTGTGCGGATACGGACTCGCAGCCGGCTTTGGAGGCATGTCACGGGAAACCACATACCGGTGCTGGAGGGCCTGGAACTTCGACATCGGCGCAGCCGGAAGGGGGAGTGGCCGCGATGGCGAACGGAAGCAGTCGAATGCCGAAGGTGGCACCCAGTGGCGGTAAGCCGATGGCGATGCGGGACTTCGATCGCAAGATGAACAAATCCCGGGGGCGACCGAAACGGAAAGCAATGGTGGCCATGTATCAAAGTGAGGTGAGTTGTGGGCATTTTGAATTAAGCAGATTTAGACTTGAGAATTTTAATTTAAACTAAAGCTTATGTAGACTTAACTAAGGTCCTAATGAAGTAATAATATTCGATCGTTTTTTTTTTCGATCAACTCTTTTTCAATAATCAGAACTCTACCACAATTGCATTGCCTTCCATCTGCTTCAGGTGTGTTTCCCACGTCCTCTCCAAACAAAATTTAGTCATATTACATTCAAGGAAATCTGGAAGACTAGGATATATTTTATACTTTATTTTCCTTCAAAAAATCAAGTGTTTATTCCACTTTGTACTGCACCTGGTACTAGTATCCGTCGTTAGTGCACTGTACCAGACGTTCCGCAGCGCATGCCTTCTTCTCCTCGTCCCAGAGGTATCCGTCCGGGCAGCTAAACACCTCCACACATCCCCACTGGCAACCGAAGTACTTGCCGCAGTCGCGCGGATGCGCCCAATAGTTTGCCTCCTGTCGTCCCGTAATAACCGGACAGTTAGGGTGCTGCTTCGGCTCAACGGCATTCGATGGGCTAGTAACCACCGGAGACTGCACGCTCGTACCGCCCGGAGAGGCTACGGACGGTGCTCCCGCATCCGAACAGTCCACATTGCGCGGATAGTCGCATACGTTGATGGCCGTGTTGAAGTGCAGCCCGGCGGGACACTGAATCTCGAACGCGTTACCATGGTCACACTGGTAAAACTTGGAACAGTCCGACTGATGACGGAACATTACCGGATAGTGACCGTTTTTCGCCGGGCAGTTGTGATGATTGCGCACCATGTGTTTCGAGCTCTGGCAGATAGGACACGTCTGTGATGACGGTCCAGGATGAGAGCCGACGGAACCACCGGTGTTAGGTGCCCTCGTGCCCGCGGAATTTAACACCGGGCCATTGCAGTCGACGTTGCGCGGATAGTCACAAACGTTGAGGTGCGTGTTAAAGTGCAACCCGGCGGGGCACTGGATGAGGTAGGCAGTGCCATGATCGCACTGATAGAACTGCGTACAGTCCTTCGCGTTGCGGAACATCACCGGATAGTAACCGTTGCTCAGCGGGCAGTTTGCATGGCGTGGGATGGACTGTTTCGCTTTCTTGCAAATATTGCACCTTCGCTTTTGGCCCGCTCCACTCGCGCGTGGTTCTTCGTAGCCTCCGACGTACTGGGGTCGAGACGATGCCGTTCGGTTTTGGCCTGCTCCACTAGCTCGAGGTTCTTCGTAGCCTCCGACGTACTGGGGTCTAGCCAGCGCTGGTTCCGACGTGCCCGAACTGTGCTTTCCCTGGTCGTCCCCATCCAGCTCACAGCGGACACGCGACTCAGGTGCACAAACTTTCGTCTGCTCGTCGAATGCGAGCCCTTCCGAGCAGATGAACTCGTACGCCGTTCCACGGTTGCACTCATAGAACTTACCGCAGTCACGCCGATCGCGGAAGTATTTCGGTCCACCGAAGGCATTCGGTGTCGCACAGTGCGCATGGGACTGAATCTGGTTTCCGGTACGATAGCCGCATCGGTTGCATGACTCCGACCGGAGATCGTACGCGACGGTGAGTGTCACCAGCGCGAGAAGCGTTATTATAGGCCAACCTTGAATGGAGAAAGAGGAAGCTTTAAAAAGATCCCTTCGTTGCAATGTTGTTGACCCGATGAACGTTACCTGACATGGTCTTCGGATTGATGATGAGCGATAGCTAGACTGTTTAGGAAGCAAGTGTTTGGTCTCAATATCCGTCGGACGTTATTTATAAGCAAACTTTTTTAGTGTGCCAATCAATATGACACCCGTGCTTCTTAAGAGCGCACTGCCGGAGAGTAATCGCGTGCCCATCAATTGCCGGCGCGTGTTTCGGGTGGCTTTGATGTCAGTAATCCCCATCGAACTTGTGATCCTAATTGCGCGTGATGAGTGCCTGTCCCCGCTGCCGAACCACTCATCCGGATGAAATCGGGTTTCATATAAAGCATGCTGTCGAACCGCTTGCAAAGAACATAAACGGAAGATACATCGATCGGAAATAGGTCCTGCCAGGTCGTAACCTACAGCATCATGCTTTGTAAGTGATCTGATCTTTGGGTATCGATCAGTAAGTAACGCATCCTTTCGTCTCCTTTTCCAGCAGTCATCATTCTTGCTGTGCTTGCTCTGTCCTCGGACATTTCGCTAACCGCGGGCCAGGCCGATTCCCGTGCTAGTGCCCCGAACTGGCTGTCGGTCGTGCCAAACCATTGGATCTGTGCCGGTTACGAAGCGCCCGTGTTCTTCGCACACGACACCGACTGCACCCGCTACTACGAGTGTGTCTGCGAGGATGCGTACGAGTACGTGTGCGAGAAGGGACTCCGGTTCAACCCACAAACGCTGCACTGCGATCAAGCGGGACGGGTAGCATGCGTGTCGGAGGATGGTGGTGCACTTCCGGCGGATCCGATCGTACCCGACGCCCCAACGGACGCTTCGGTCGTCCCGGAACTGGATCCACGCTGTCCGTCGGGTCCGGAGATCAAACTTTGGGCCGATGAGTCCAACTGCTCCAAGTACTACCAGTGTGTCGATGGGCAGGTGGTGGAGCTGTACTGCCCCGAGCAGCTGGTGTGGAATAATGCCGCCAAACAGTGCGGTCCACCCGTGCCCTTCACATGCTGTGCACGGGTGCCATCCGCACCAACACTGCCGGAGGACCCCGCCAGCCTGTGGGATCGGTTGCAGTCTTGGATGGGTTAAGCCGTACGTCACGACGACAAATTGGCAATAAAGTGCAATCGAATTTTACCTACCGTTGCGAACATTTTGCTAGCTCAGTGAGAAGTGGTCACAACCACCGACCGCCGCCATTCGCACGTCTCCACTCGGCGTTCGGGCGTTCTTATCTTCTTTGCCTATGTTGCTTGAGTGTCCACTTTCCTGCCGTGCCTTGACCGCAAACCATTGAAACCGCAAAAGGGCAGGAACTTTCGTACTGATATGCGATCGTATCGCACGATGGATTGTTTGTGGTGAAAGTCTTCTTTTTTTTACTTTCGTTCAACGCCGCGCAAATACATTTTCAAGATGGTAGACATTGCGAAATTGGTTGACCTATTTTCGAACGAATTACGATAGAATTTTGTGATTAAAAAAATGCATGCAACGCGTCTTCTAACTTAGGAATGTGTAAAAGCAAGTAGCTTTCCACCATTGTCCCTACTTTTATTTTTATTAAGTGGACTTTTCGTCTTATCGCAGCCCACATCCGGCCTTAACGTGGATGTGGAATAATCTAATTATAATTCTTGTGAAACTAATTCTACCTGCAACATTATCTAATCAAAGATATAGATCACAACGGAATTTACGATTCGATTTACATCGGCTTGGATATTTCGTGCAAGATTCAGCTAAGATTAAGCTAGCCTAGAGAGGTTTGCTACACTTGGCGTACATTTGGCGCCGGTGGGATAAGGGGACACGAGCAATCCGCTTTTGAGTAACTATCACACTGCTTCTGGCGATCGTTCCAGTACAAACCGGGAGGGCACTTGAACTCCTGCGTACAGCCCTCCAGGCAACCCCTATACCGGGAGCAGTCGTGCTCGTTCGGCCAGTAGTTCGGTTGGTGGGCCCCGGATGGTGGACAGTTGGGACTCGCGGTGGACTCAGGCGTTGTTGATTCGGGCGTCACATTCGACTCTGGACTCAATGTTGTAGTCAATGGGGGCAAATGTGTCGTACCGGATTCTGGAGCCAATGTAGTCGTTGATGGCGGCAAATGTGTTGTACCGGATTCCGAAGTCAACGTTGTAGTCAATGGTGGAAACTCTGTGGAACTTGCCTCTGTTGTTTGCGCACTCGACGGTGTTGAAGCTTCTGTTGGGACATTAGTCGATGGGGAAGATTCTATCGTTGGAACGGGAGTAGAAGCTTGCGTTGATGTTGTAGTTACCACTACCTCAGGATCTCTGGTAGTTGTACCGCCTTCCGGATCGATAGCCTCGCATCCGGCGTTTATGGGATAGTCGCACACGTTCAGCTTGGGATTGAAATGCAAACCCGGTGGACATTCCAACTCCCACGCATCCTTTTGACGGCACTCGTAGAATCGGCTGCAGTTGGTCGGATGCGGAAAATAGTCCGGGATGTAGCTCTGGTTGTCGGAACAGTTGGGATGGTTCGGAATTCGGTCGCCCGGGATCGCCAGGATGCCGGCGCTCAGCAGCAATCCCACTGCCACGTACTTCATTAGTGTTACTAAGGGGTTTGGAGATGGAAATTTCGAATCAAACGTCCGCATACACTTTTTCACGAAACACCTAAACACTACGAGCACCAGCCCGATGGTAAAGTTCGAAACGTACCGCTCATGATGTGCGCTTTACCTATAGGTGGGCTTCTTCTGTTCAACACACTGACTGACGGAAGATGATACTGTTTTGTGCTTTGGCGCAGAGCTAAGCTTTTTATAGCTCCGTGGCGTTTATCGATAGTGGCGATAGGCTAGTTTCTCAAGTGGCTTGAATGTAATCTTTGAAGCTATTAAAGCGTATCGTCCCGGGGATTCCATCCACGGACCCGTGCTGAAAGGAAGGATACCGTAGGTGTACAGGGTTCGTTTTTGTGGTGAGGTTATGTCAGCGACGTAATCGGTACGAGGAAGAGCGGTTCCATGATTCGAGGCAAAGACAATGTAGTTATCGCTGTGCGTGTCCACTCGATGGCAGTATGATGCATTTACTTTAGGAAAGAGTTACTTTCATGGCTATCATGACAGAGATTTTACGTTCAGTTCTCAAGAGTGGTTCAGCGTTCCTAACTGATGAATAATCGGATGACTTCCATGTTTGCCATAGTAAATCCGCGTTAAGCTAGGCAGCTTTACAATGTAGTTAACGTTGCGTTGGCCACAAATACTAGGTTTGCTCCTGAGGTTAACATACTTTTTAACAATTTAATTTGTATCGAACTAATATTAATTATCGGTTTGTTTTTCCTCTTTTCCATCCTCCAACAGATAAGTGAAAATAAAATCGGCATAAAGCTGTGTATAAAGAAAGCATCTGATGCAATAGTACAACCAAAGAAACCGATCCGCAAGCGTGCCCGCAAACCCAGGAGCCTTAACGAGGATAGCTCGGACGAGACGTCACCGGAGAAGCGCAACAGGCGGAATGACAAGCCGCGAAAAACGAACAACAACACGGAGAAGCGCGGCGCGGAGGACGAGTACAAGCCGCCGGTGGATCAGAGTGCGTGGGCGAACGAAGTACCGGATCCCGTGCTGTATACGGTAAGGAAGCTTTAGTCGTCCTTTACCGACAGTCCAATTTACCGTTTGCGTTTGGTACTCTCTCTCTTCTCATCACCCATCGATTAGATCTTCAAAAACGTCGTCCAGGACGAGGGAAGCATACCGGCGCTGATGCGCCTCTCGAGGGTATGCTCCACCTGGTACAAAATGGCGCAGACACCCTCGCTCTGGCGAACCGTCGATCTGGGCACGTGGACGAAGGATCGGTTTAAAACGGAACAGAAGCTAAAGTGGCTCATCGAGAATCGATTAAAGCACGCAACCGAAGTGGGGCTTGGTAAGGCTTCCCGCAGCTCTTACTCCATATTTATCTCAACACTAACGGGTATGTTCTTTCTCAAAACCCACAGCGAACTGGAAGGTAACGAACGTGCAATGCGTACTGGATAAGCTACTCGAATCCGCGCCCAATTTGACCAGCATCACGCTCACCGGCTGGAAGGCGCTCTCCTCCGACCATCTGCTGTTTCTGGTGCAAAACTTCAAGAGCTTGCAAAGTCTCGACCTGAGCTCGGTCAATGTAAGGACCCGTCGACCGCGCGATCGGTTCGGTATTTAGCTGCGTGATCGCTAATGTCTATGTCTATTTTCTATTGATACCACAGGCGGAAGTGAACGCCAACAAGACGGCGGTCGGTCAAACGTCATTGTGCAATGCCATCACGGAGATGGGCAGCCGGCTTACCCACCTTCATTTGGCTCACAATCGGCTCGGGGGCTTGCCGCTAATTGTGAAAGCACTTTCGGTAAGTGGGTCAGCTGCCAAGTGCCGCCAAGTTTTGATTCTACTAAATCCGGTCGGGTAATATTGTTTCGTTTCGTTTCGTTTCTTTTCCACCCCCAGACGCACTGTCCAAATCTGGTGCTGCTGGATCTGTCCAACGTCAGCACGGTTGCCATCTCGCACGGTATACTGCATATCGAGCAGCTGCAGCACGGCTGCCAGAAGCTGAAGGTACTCCGGATAACGAACTCACACATCAACCTTAGCACGGCCTCGCTACAGGAGCAGGTACGTACACAAACAAGACAAACTTTCGCGGCCCAGTGTTATGCAACGTTTTTTTTTCCACTATGTCACCTCAGATGGAATCGCCCGGCTTCCCGGAGCTGGAGGAGCTGTCCGTTGCTTCGCTCGCGGACGAAGCGCGTGTGTTTAACGACGAGTTTCTGCAGCGCATCCTGAAAACGAGTACAAAGTTGACACTACTGGACGTGCGCGGTTGCGCACGCCTTACGCACGACAGTCTCATCCGGTTGCCGACGTGGGATCTGAAGCATCTCTTCCTGTCCGGTTGCTCCATCAATCGGGATATGGGGTAAGTTTTGGGTGCAAGTGGGTACACCCGCCAAGCAAACATACAAGCAAGCTAAAACACTGCTAGCAATTTAACATGAGAAAGGAAGCTTTTGTTGATCTGAAAAGTATTTGTTGTGTATTTTATTCTAAAATATATTTTTTGTGTAACCAAGCCGTTCATAATTAGTAAACGGTCTACTAAACTAATTGTCGCCTTTCAATTTTTCCCTTCCACTCCACAGTGCCGGCCTGGAGCTGATTGCGTCGAAGTGGGCGCACAGTCTGATCGAGTTCGATCTGGCGTGGGCAAGCGCTACCAAACCGCTGGACGATGCTTTGAAAGCCCTGGCGGACAAGGGCGCCGAATCGCCATTGAAGTGAGTTGGTGACAAAAATAAAAGCACCGAACACAAACACATCTGCCGTCTGACACAGCCTTCTGATGTATTTATTGCTTTTCATTTGTTTCTTTCGTCGGTGTGCAACAACAACGCAACAACCAGGTACCTCAACCTGTGCGGATCATCGGTTTCAATGGAGGCAGTGAAGGAGGTGCTCGCGAACTGCCCGCACATCAACGCCATCAATCTCGCCTCGTGCCGCGGGCTGCCCCGGGGCGTCAAGCGGTTACTGCAGGGTGCGCAGGAGATTGCGGAGCTGCGAGAGAACCTCGGCGTTACGTTGAAGCGCCCACCGCAGCAATCCTCATCCCCCTCCCCCGGGGACACCTAAGACATTGTGCATCGCGTTCCAGTCCCCCTGTGAGTGCCCTTTTGTCATGCTTGTGTGCAGCGTGGCTCGCTAAGCGATCGCACCGTGTGCGGTAAGACGACAAACTTCCCATGGTCCCCCTGGATAGGAAGACGAACGTTGCCCAACGTCTCCTCACGCGTCCGATTTGTTTAAACACATCGAACTCTCAGTTTTTTTTTTGTTCGCATTAAGGAGGCACCAGTTTCGGTTCCAACGTGTACCTAGCTCCCACCCATTGTTGGCATTTTGTGTATAGAAGAGAAAAGGTGCGGAAGGGAACACGCGCCGGTTGTTTTTTTGTTTTGTTTTGTTTTGTTTAAATGTAGATATTTACAATGACTCGAGCATTTTATTGAATTTCACTAAACTAGTTGGTTTCCTGGTGTGGCCGTACGGCGTGGAAATGCTTCATGTTCTTTTCAAATTGGCTGCAAAGACTCGGTCATGCACATACACATGAACCCGCATAAACACAAATCATTGCCTGTTGAATTGAACTATTTCCCAGGAAATGAGTTTCGATGCACGTGTGAAGGTGATTTCTGAAATTAAACCAGAAATTAAACAAACTTCCTGCATTAAACTCGTTGCGTGGAACGTTCAATTTAACTCCCAAACTCGGCTTTTCTAAGAGTGTACCTCTGTATTATCAGTACCTTTTTTGGACGGTTTATCTTTTTGCGACCAATTTATGCTGTGCCCTGTGCACCAGCAGCGTAGGTTCTGCACCCTCAAAACGATCTCAATCGAAGTCTAAATTGTTTCTCTATTTTTTTTTGTTATTAACGCAAACTGTGTTACATTAGGCTTTTATATACACAACCACACACGCAAATACAGAGAAAAAAAGAATTAAAATGTAAACATCTGGCATAAAATTTCTTTTTAAACGATCCCTCCGCAAAATGATAGCGAAAACAGGTGCCTCCATTACTGAGCCGCCCCTCGCCCCGCTTCTCCACGCTCTGTAGGAATAGTTGACCGGATCGTCGCGTCGTCCTTAGCTCGCGGTTGTTACCATCCCTTCACGTAGTTGTGTGTAGAAATTTGCCGATGAAAAAAAACAAACGATGGTTCGATTATAAGGCATCACGTTCTCGCTCTCAAACAGATCTCGATCGGTCGATTTTTTTCCCTGTAATGTGTGCTGCTAAGAGGAATCTCAAAATTGTTAATACTTAACCAGTGTCGATTGATTTTGCGGCATGATTTGTGTTAGTATGTATCGTACCTTTCGTTTTACTTGCTACTCGAAGTGCAATAATTACAAATTTGAGTGTCAATAACAGTGTATTTTTTTAAATGAAATTATAAAATACTGAGCTATTGATAGCGAAATTTGAATATTTTTTAAACTCTGATAATCTTTTAGCTCATAAATTTGTTTTATAGTTTTGACTTTTGCCATATTTTGTGGAAAACTAGGTTTAATATATCATAATAACACAACCCTACCAGTTTGTAGATCACAGCCGGAAGGGACATAATCCGGCAATTTAAGAAACCATAATCAACCACCTGTCGTTTTACACTCAGAGGCAGCTTTCGAATAGAATTTATGACGAATTTTTTTTATAGATTCTTTTTTGTGTGTAGTTTTTATTATTATGTTTTTGTGCGGAACACTGGTGTTTATTAATTTATTCTTTACTACTGAACCTGAACGTGCCACATACTTGCTTTGGAGCACTTAATAATTAACCATTCCTACCAGATGTTAACATTAGACTGCTTGCTTCGCTTCACTGTAAAGAGCAGCGTGAAATAACATCCTTTTATATTTTTTTATACACTCCGTGAAGGTTGGAAACGCGTGAACGATGGAAAACGTACGCGGTTAGTGAAAACAATGTTGCAATATTTGTGTTTTTTTCAGTCTGTGGATAATTTAAGAAGCAAAACAGAGGGAAAGAAAGAGAAAAAACGAATAAGAAAACAAAACAACGGCCACTTAAAACGATGTTTTCGGTTAGATTTTTCACTGCATCAGTTAACATATTCATGATACTGTGCGAGTGCGAAGAAACCATTTCGGCAAACGGAATAAGATTCAAGACAAGCGCATAGAACAAGCGTAGACAAAGTGGATAGTGGGAGCGGACCTGTTATTTAAATCGTAATTGCAGTAGTCAACTGTAGCATCTAACAAAAAACAAACAAAACGGCAAACGCAACACAAAGTCACACACAGTCAAAGAGGCGGATACGTGTTGCGCGATAGCGTTAGAAACAAAAACAAAAACCCGAAGACACAATTCTTCACGAATTGCAATAGCGCGCGCCAGTACGGAGTCGTGTAGAATTTTCTTAAAAACGAAGCAAATCAATTTATAATCCACTACTTTCCCACAAGTGCTACCCAGAGCGTTGAAGAAGATGCGCTGCAAGATGGAGCGAAGAGCCAAAATGAGGTAGAAGCCAAACGGCCACGAAAACCTGCGTCCCCCCTTCCTCGTCCTCGATACAAAATGACAAAATACGTAGCAAGCAACCAGAGAGGGAGTGGTAGAGGAGTGTAGTTAAAGCAGCACACAGACACACACACGCACGCACCAACCTACCCACACCCACCGGTGACCCACCGGCCGGAGTCAACGTGTGTTTCTTCTGCAAAACCAGGTTCGCACTCCGGGTGCGTCCCGGTGGTGCCGGGTGGTGCCGGGTGGTGCCCGGTGTACGTTGTAATTTATTTTGTTGGCTGCGAATAGGCAGCGGATTCTAACTAGCTCGTAAGTGCTTACAAAACAAACAGAGATAACGCCAGATTTTTCTTTGTTATAGTAGTGTGTTTCTTGTTGCGGAACGAAGGGGAAAAATGAGAAAAATAAAAACACATCTCTACACTGAACTTTTGAAACAGAACGTAGTGCATTGGAGAGGAGCACAAAGGGGGAGCATCAAACAAAATTCCGACGTGTCGATTACAACCTAAACTAGTAGCAAGCAAACATGCAACAGAACCAAACCATGTTCGCATCACGAAACAATATGCCCAATCGGACAAGAAACATGTTTTAAAACCACAACAACAGCCATGAAAATCAAACTAGACAAACCGCAAAACGTATGAAAATCACACAGACACACAAGCGGAACTATAAAAAATCATAAAAATCGTAAAGAGAACAAACTTATTTTAGAAAGAAGGAAACGATGAAAAAGGTTTAGCAGAAAACCCCCTCACACACAAAGCGAAGAGTGCAAACAGAACGTGGATATGCACGCGGCCTGGAGCACTGCAAGGATTATATTAATATTATTATTATATGATAATTATTAGAATAGTTTCGTTTAAACTTATTGAAAAAATATATTATTGAATAAATGTGTTTTATACAAAGCGAACCCAAAATCGGAATGAAAAAAGAAAAACGCCCACCAGCTTTGTGTTCTTCTTCAAACGGGAGCGTTTGATGACTTTGGATGGAAATCGGATGGCATGATGGACCGAAAGCAAGGGCTTATTTTATACTTAATTAAAATTTATTGTATTACACTTCCTTCGCCTTTGCGTACATTCGCATCGCAGAAACGATTGGCGTCGATCGCACTTTGCTACGCTCTTTCATCTCTTTCACTCGTCGCGTCGCGAGCGTCGCGACACGCATCAAATAAATATGAATTGTCAAGTGTCAATTAATACAAAAAAGAAGAAAACAGCAGTCGATTGAATTGAACTTTAGAAACCCTCCCGCCCGTCCGCCCGCCAGCGCATGATGGGCTGGTGGGGAGGAGGAGGAGGAGGAGAACGGTGATGGCTTTCTAGATGCGCAGGTTCGGGTTGCTGTACTTGACGTACTTCAACAGAGCGTCGTTCTCTTCGCACACCCACGGCTTCACGTGGTGGCAGGCGACGTCGTGCCAGTGGACGCCGTCGTCGTAGAAGTTGTTCAGGATGGCGAGGCAGTTCTCGGGCGCGCCGCCCTGGATCAGCTCACGGTTGTCGGGTTGGGGTTTGCCGATACCACCGTTCTCCGACCAGTCGTTCTGGTTGCGCACGGTCGTCGGGGCGAGCTTCTGCAGCTCGGCCGTCCAGAACCATCCGTTCACGTTCGTCGGCTGCAGATCCGGGCGATCGCAGCCCTTGAAGTCGCACAGGCGTCCGCTGGTCCAGATGTACTTTTGCTGTTGTAGGAAAGGAAGAAGAGGGTTTTATTAGTACAACCGTATGGCAATTTGTTCTGGGACTCGTAGAGGCGTTAGTGGAAGTAATGATGCATCTTAAGTCGATATCTTTAGTGTCGGACTTTAGTAGAAAGCTATGGTATTTTTAGTATCTTAGATCAGTCGCCTTGTTCGGTACAGAATCTGAGTTTGAATAATGTTTCTGATACTATTTGAAACGATTCATAAAGTTATCTCCATAAGGGTAAACTTCGTCCAGCAAAACTTAAGAGCAGATCTTTTCGAAGATCCGTAACTTCTATAGTCCATCCAGATCTTTGGAAGGTTTCAACAAATATCGAATGTTTTCTTTCGTTTCGTTTATACGGCAGAGGACCTCCTACAAGGAGTAGGTCTAATGTGTTGGACGATGACCTCATGTGTTGGAGAACCTACTAGGACCTCAGGACCTAAGGAATCTCTACTAGGACATGGTTTAATCGTGGTACGACGACCTCACGTCGATCGAAAGTAAACGACTGATGAGTAGCAAATAACCTAGTCCGTGATGGTGTATCGGTAAAGTATTCCTGGAAAACCCTCTCCTTCTCCCATTCCAATATGTATTCCTGTGGATCTTCCGCATCTTCATGATGTCTATAAATGACCAGCCACTCCTTCGGCACCACCGTGTACGTAAGCAAACTAGTTTGTTACAAACAATCACCGGCTCTGTGCGTGCAACCATTTTGCAACCGATGCTGCACAAATTTTGCACAAGAGAGAGAGAGAGAGAGAGAGCGGGAGAGAGAGCGGGAGGGACCGGTCACTAATCGCCATTCATTACCCACCCGGCGGACACCCAGCCCCAGTGTACACGTTACATCCCATTAAAACAACATCACCGAAAGTTCCCAACCCATAACCCAGCGTTCGCACCATTAATCCAACAACGGGTCGGGTGCATCCTCCTTTTGGGGTGCGTCTCCGTCTCCGCGCAAGAAGACACGAAATGGAAAGTGTTTTTTTTTCCTCCATTCACCTCCTGCTCGCTCCTCCCCTCGCTCTCCTCCGAATGGGACTGCATGAGCCGATAATTATCATCTTTTCGGTTGCGTCATCCGGTGTGTGTCGGTCGGCTTTTGGAGCATCGTTCGTTCGTTCGGTCGGTCGGTCGATCGGTCAGTCAGTCAGGTTGGGGTGATTTCACAACCGGCCGTCGCTTCCGCCCGGCTTGGAATGTGCGTTTTATTGATCTTGAGCACTGAGCCGGTTTGGGAGTGTGTTTCTTTATTATTAAATAAATCTCCCCTTTCCGTTTGGACAGGGACAGGGACCTGAGGGGGGCCCAGCGGTTGGAAGACCCTTGAGCGGGTGGGATGGCAAACAGCAGCGTTCGTTCGAAGAACAAACATTCCATCCGCGCTTCAGTGCTTCGGGGCTTCTCATCCGACGCCACAAACGTGGAAGCGTTTCACGCAACTACAAGTGCAGCGTGTGAAAATCGTGCATTGTGATACACCTCTTCACCGATTCGATTAAGTATTTATCTTCGTAAAAGCTTAATACGCACAGTTTAACGCACGATTGGCTAGCTCCGGTGGCTAGTGCGTGAAGCGTTGAATATACAATTATGTAAAAAAAAAAACGCACAACTCTTCTGTCAGCCTCGAGAGCAACAGCAACATCATTAGCAAAAGGAAAAGAAACAAACGAAACGTGAATTAATCGATTTTCGCACAAACTCCTCCCGATCCGATCGGAACACAAAAGCATCGAAACTAAATCGAATGACGAAAAAAAAAACCCATCCCTAACCGGGATGGACTCCACCCGCGGCAGCATCACCTTCGAACCGGTTTAAGGGAAAGTGGCCGGCACTGGCCTAAAGCGCCAACGATGATAATGGCGATGACGGGGGAGGTCAAAAAATACCGTCCTTGCTCGTCAGGAAGCAAGGAAGGTACGAGAACCGCCGGTGGTGCGCTTTCACTCGGTGCTGACTCCACCTTTACGCTTAAAATTCGTACGCACATCTGCGAAGTTCGTGTGCGTCACGGAGGCGAGGAACTGAAACAACGCCCGCTCATTAATGCAGCAGAAAAGGGGACGCGCGAAATGGTGGTTAAGGTACAATATTTCAACGTCAGCCGCATCCCCCTACGCGGAAGGAGGAAGACGGAACGGAACTGAAATTTATTGTCCTTTACGGTCCTGCATCTCAAGTGCGCCGGTTCCGTTCCGTTTCCCGGCATGTGCACGATTGGCAAATAATCAAGCGCAAAAAAGAGAAGAAAAGTGAAAGCCAAACCTCCACCTCCACTTAGCTCGACCTTCCCGGCCGGCACGAGGGACAATTGCACTTCGGCGGCGACACCCGACACCTAACCTAACAAAACAAAACCATAAAACAACGCACGCATAACCGCATACCATGCGTGGTAGGTGTGCACTTGTGGGGCACACATTGTCGTGCATTTGTGCTGTGTTTGAAGAGAAGGAACCCTCCCGACATTGCAGCATCGTTTTGCAATGCAGCTCGTCGTGCCCGATGACATCATCGAAGGGTGCGTGGGCAGACTGCAAGACGAGCTGACCAGCCGAGAGCCCTCGTCAGTATGCAACTAACGTCCGGAATTCGGACGTTCCGATTTCGAACTGAGCGTTACATGGTAACAACGTTTTTAACATCCCATTGGGGTAATGAGAGCTCGCTTTTAAAGTGTAATAAGTTTTTTTAAGAGCACAATATAAAGAGTGCGAATTAAAAAAAAAGCTTAAAACTAGCTAATCATGTCTATATAGCTAAATGAAGAGCAAAAGTAAAAGAGTTACCCCGCTCGAGGAAGCTTTATGGAGCTATAAAGTCATAAATCTTCTCTATCAACCGCGTTGAGCGTAATGAAGAATACGTTAACAAATCAGAATAATAATTACCAATTATCTCGAGAGAGTAAGAAAAGATACTAAAAATCCAAGAGTGGAAAAATCGAGCAGAATAATCTTTAAAAAAAAGTTTTTTTTTATTGCAAATAAAACTTATTAAGAAATGTTTTTTCAAATAAAAATAATACATTAATAAACGGTTTTAGAAAAAATATTTTTTCACAAATTATTTTTGATCCCGATAAAGCTCCCAGGGCCATATGGAAACATCGGTTACCTAAAGGAATTCGGTTCCACTCAACAAATGTGAAAAAGAGCGCTTAGTTGATTTTAAAATGTCTCTTCTTTTCTTCTTCTCCTATTAACTCTATGATGCTTGGATGTGAAACCATTTGTGGCTCTTTTTTCTATTTCGTTTTGTCTTGTTAGTCTTTAAAAGAGTAAAAAAAAAGGTTGATCGCAAAAGAGCACCTGGTGTTCCTCTCGTCGATAGCGGAAGAGTTTGAAGCAAGCTTTCCCAGTAGCAAAAAAAATAATAAAACTGTTACATATTTCAGCTCCACGTTTATTTTTTTTTTTCGTTTGCTCTTCGTCCTTGTTTTTATGAGCGAGAAATGGGCACTCCCCTATGCTAATGAGACACATCCGAAACCGCCGCAAACGTTGACGCACTAACCTTAAGGAGCGCGCCATCCGAAAGCGCACCCGGTCAGCGTGCATTATGCAACGATAGCGATAACAACCCGCGCCGAAGTGGCCAACGTGGTGGCATGAAAACATGGCACCTCATCGCATCAATCGCACAGCATCGCACTTCCGGGCCGGGTAGCGATCGCGATCTTCGTCAAATGTCAGATCGCTGGACCGTGCCCGCGAGTGGGGGGAGGGAGGAGGGGAAGGGAAGGGATGGGATAACACAATGCGCCACCGCTCGCTTCGTGGTGAGGTGATTTATCGACGAAGGGTCACCCGCTCGAAGGCCAAGGGCCAAGGGGCAGCATGTTTTTCCCCCCGGTTTTTTTTGTATGTTTTTCCCCCGCCCACAAATGCATTTACTTACCCGACCCTCGACGATGCGCTGCTTGATCCACTCATTTTCCGGGCTCGTTTCCACCGACACACTGTCCATGCAGCGCTGGCGGCAGAAGTTTCGCGCATCGAGCCAATCCTTCTCGACGCCGCGCAGGGTCGGATCGCGCCAGGAGAAGAAGTAGCTAAAACCGGCGATGGGATGGATGGAAAGAGCAAAAACAAAAGCCATGAGGAATCAGCCATGGGAAATGCTAGTAAAACCGGGGAATCGTGATGGATGCGATCGCGTATTGAATTCGCAAAAGCACGATAAAAAAGAAATGCGATATTGTTGCTGCTGATGATGATGGTGATGATAATTTCTCTTATGAATACATTAAATTTCGCTTCGAGCGAACGAAATGAACGCTGCCACTTGGCGATCGTGGCGATCTTTTTCGCGACAACGATTAGTTAATGCTGATTGGGACGTTGAGATTGAGTGCAAAAAAAAAATGTATCTGCACAAGTTTTGCATTAATTGGGTACTTAGCATGCGAACGTATTTTTTACTCTTTATTTAACATTTAAAAAATCAGTAAAATTGTGTTTTTATTCACTGTCTGACGTTTTAATTTTGTTGTTTTTTTTTTTAAATATGTTGTTTGAAATTAATTTTAAATTTTTAATAAGAAAGAAATATATTATCGGTTAGATGGCAATAATTTAAAGAAAGCTAGCGATAATCTCCCTTATTTTACTCGATTTTTTTTCAAATCCATATTCATATTCATGTATACATATTTTTATCCCGCATGCCTCTTGTCCTATCTTCAGACTAGAATTTCAAAAGCGGATCTCTTCACATCTCCCATCGCAAGCAGCGCCAGCAGCCGCGAGCCAGTGTCAATAAACCCATCTCAAAACACACTCGCCCTCTTCCTCTCTCTCTTTTCTCCTCCGCTCTAGCACGCACTTTGTGGACAGAGCAGCCTCACCACCACAAAACACGGCGCCCTACGGCATCCTTGCGCAGCATCCACCGACCGGCGGCGGCGGCGGAGGGCTCATTAGCATTTCCTCTCCGCTGGCATTGAACCTGTCTGCGCGCGCCACAACAGGTTCTGGGTGGGTGCACGCAAGCGCGCCCCCGGGAGAAAGTAGTCCAAGAACGACGCTCGCTTCGATGGCATCATCGGAGGAGAATGTGCCCGTGGTGGGATGAGGTGGCGGATGAGTGGCGGAAATGGAAGGTAACTCACGTTTTCATTGCGTGATGTAAGTGTTCGAGCGGCGTTTTGTTTTTTTGAGGAATCAATTTCTCTTCCCATCATCGCAGTATCAAATGGTGTTTTAAAAGGTTACACAAAGAGAAGAAAAATGGAAACACCTCCCGCACTACGATCCTCCTTTACGTAAAGCAAACAATGTGCGTTGGGTTCCACTCCGGAATCGGAAAATTTCTCACCCAAACGACGAGTGACATATACCGCCGAGCCACCGAAAACAATGAGACCGCTTGCCTTGCAATCGTCGCCCGGCTGGGGTTAACGACGTGAAAAACGGTGCGATTTAAAGAAGGAAAATGTGAGATGTGAGAAAAACGAGCGAATCGAGCGAAAATTCTCACGATCATCGCTTGCGCGAGGGCAATGCTTGTCGTTTTGTGCGAAGAGCAGCGGGCAAACGGGGAAGCAGCAATGCAAACAACATAAAAATAACAGCCCTCTAAAACAAGAGGAGAAAGAAACCTCCGGCTGCTCCCTTACCGCATAATGGGCACCGTCGGTCGGGAGGGGGTTGCGCATGCAGGGATGGGGAAATTTATTGATGTTCGATCGCGCAAAAATATGGAACCCCGGGCCATCATTTCCCAAATGCGGGCGGCTTTCACTTCGCTCTAGAAACGATTCGCAACGACACGCGGCGAGGGAAGCGGGGTTCGTCGCTTGATTGAAGTCTTTCGATTTTCGGGTCTTTCGTCACTTACCCTTTGCCGTCTGGTGCCCGCTCGTGGACGATTCTGCTGGCGCACAGGGCCGGATTCGGGGCGTCGAGGGTTCTACCGTTCGGGAACTGGGCGCTCGTCAGCCCGACGAGGGCAACCGCAATCAGCACGAACTGCTTCATGGTGTTGGTGACGACGAGAGGTGGTGGTGGTGGTGGTGGTGGTGGTTTGGAATATCGCTTATCGCAACTGCGGCCGGTTCTGAGCGGAACGGAAAACGGAAAGCGAATGTTAAAGATCACTTTGGTGGAAAATTATTTTACAAAAAATTAAAATAGCAGGATTTTTAAGTTTGCTTCTATTTCAATCACTTCCAATCACATCGCACACGAACAGTTCGGACGGTGTCATCGTATCACACTGATAAGGGGGTTCCGTGTCGCACACTCAAACAAACACATAAACACACACTCAAATCGCCACTACACTCAAATTCCCTACGTACCTTCTTCTTGGATGCACGATCCAGCGCCAACTGAGCTGAAAATTCCCCTCAAACCTTTATTTATAGAGAAGATGAACGCGGTGCGGTGCGGTTTTGTACCGCGGGCGGCTCAGTAGGCGACGAACCTCGCATCGACGGGTGGAGGGGAGAGAGGAGGGGAGGGGAGAAACATGGCGTTCGGCACTGGGCGAGATGGACTTCGAACGAAGCGCACCAGACAATGGGAGCGGTAGTGAAGACGCTCCCCGAGCACCACGGCTCGGCTTTCCCGATTATGTGGCCCTGGAACCCGTCCGTCCGTCCGTCCATCGTGCCCGCCTCCCCCCGGTCCGTGGTTTCATTTCATTCGATCGTTCGCATTTTTATTGCTGAATAATGTCTGATTTAATAAGTCCCGGCCGGACCGGTCGCGCGCTAGGACATTTTTGCACCCGATCCGAACCCGATCGATCGATCGCCACTGAAGCACGGATGCATCCGATTGTTTGTAAAACAAGCGAGGCAACGGTTTCGGGTCGCTCATTTCTCACCATGGCCACCGTGCCCAACCGGACGAAATGTAGCTTCAAACGGTGCTGGCGCAGGCGCGAAATGATGCGAATAAACGGTGACTCAATGGGTTTGCTCGTTTTGTTAGGCATTCAATTATCGTGTACATGTTTTAGCACATTTTACATTGCGCATGTCCAAATCGATTGAAAGTAAAAGTTGCCACTCGGCGGGTGGAGGTGTGTTGTTAACTTTTGGAGAAATTTCAATTTAAGTAATTGTAAACAGGTGACTTCGAATAATGTTACCAGTGATTAAAAGAGTGATTCAGCGATTAGTGTTTAAATTGAGTGAGTTTATACTAATTTTAAAAGCTGGTTGCATTACAAACAACAATAACTTTCTATTCTATTGGCTTCAAAACCACCAAAAATAAGATAAAATGTTTGAATATTGTACTAGACAGTGCCAAAAACTATAACCAAATTAATGAAAACTTGTTGGGAAAGCTACTTGCCAAGAAGCTACATCCCTTCAAACAGGATTTGATGTCAAACAGAAACTCATTTTACCTATGAATGTTCATGTTTTTAAAAGTAAAAAATAAAGTAAAAATACTTTAAAATATTCTAAGAATATGTTTAAAAAAATCGGATTTAATATTAAATGTTTCAAAATTTTCTGCCACTTTCGATGTTTCTGTTTCTGCATTATTTTTCTAGTGTAGCTGACGAAATGTTGTTAGAATTTTTTTTTCCACTTCCACGGTTGAAACGAACGGTAAATCGGACAGGAAAAGGTATGGAGGGGTGTTGGATTAGAATAATGAATTTTTAAATTTCCTTTAAAGAACGAATCAAATAATAATTAGAACGTCAAACATGAAACATAAAAATCCTGCTCATCCACGCATCAACGACGAACTCGTCGTCCTCCGTGGACGAAAACGAACCCCCAGGTCACGCTCAAGGTGCATCACGGATTAGTTTTCCTCGGTCCAAAGTCAAGGGCCACGCTTTATCAGGCCCGATTGCGCGAGAAAGCCACGATGCATTTTGACCTCCAAAACGGATCGAAACAATCGACTGGCTAACGAAGCCGAAAGCGTCCGTTCCTGGTCGGGAAGGAGACGGACGGGGTGAGCGATCGCTATCTCTAAACGGATGGATGTTTAACAATGAGCATCGAGTTCCCTTCCCCTCTCGAGCACGGTGTGATTGTGTACGTTCCAGGGTTCGTTCTCGTTCTCGAACCCTTTCGAAACGGGTCCCGCGAGTGACGAATCACCTTGAACCACATCCATAAAAATCTCGTATCGCATCCCATCTTGTACTTTTGGGATGATTTCACTTTCCACATTCCGTCTAGACACGTCTAGAAGGCGTAAAGAACCTGTGTCCCTTCTTATGTTTGACGCGAAGAAACGCACACGAAGGAATCGATAACTGAAACAACAAAAAACAAGCCCACCGAAAGGAAAGCGAGCATAAAAATAAATCCATCACACATTGTGTAACGGCGCGCGCTGGTGAAAAGTGCAGAGGTAGAAGCAGACGGGCAGCAAAAACGAACGTTATGTTATGGCGGTTGATCTGCTTTCCGTCCAGCTTTGTCCGGGCTCGACAATCACGCCCCAATCTGACATCATCGTCCGGGTTCGAGTCCGTCCCCGTTGCCGTGTCCGATTCCACCTTGTGCAAAGGTGTGAATTAATCGCTACGACACGATCCCGTGTATCGATAGATAATTGCAAGGATAACGAGAAAACAAAAAAAAAACACGCTCAAAGCCCTCCAATATCCGGAAGCGATCGAAAAGTTCCTGGTTTTGATTCCTGGTTTTGACTGCAGCGCTGTGCCTGTGGTTTTGGGGCTGGAATTGGGGCTTTCGTTCGTGTCCTGCGAGCGTGGATGGCATAAAAATGTCGGACCGCCTGAAAACAAAACAAAACACACAAACAAACGAACGAACGAAAAAAAAAACAAATGAAACAAAAAAAAAACCCCCGAACGGGCGGAACACATCCTCACGCGGGGCCGTGGCAGGGGGGAATTATCATTTAAAAGCATCAACGCAACAACGTTTCGAACCGAGCCGCAAGCAAACAGCGCCCGGGTAGGAGAAAGTGGACACAAATATTTAAATCACACCACGCCGACGGACGGACGGCGACGCCTTGCACTTTCTGGGTGGCTTGGATGGCGGGTGCGACGGCGGTGTGGGGTCGCCAAATATTCGCGTTCGCCTCCCGCACCGGTGCGGTTCCGCGGGATCCTATCGTAGGCCGGTGGAACGCTACGTGCGGGCAAACAGCGGCAATCAACCGGGCGATGTAATGAAGTGCGATCCGTGCAATTTTCCAACCCATCACCCCTCGCCGGAACGGTTTTCGGGTGGGTTTGATTGCATATTAGGTGGGTGTTTTTAATGCAATAATTATTATTTGTCGGGTGATTTTTTTTTGTTTCCATCCGCACTCGTTGCGAAGTGGCTGTGAGTTTCACATTCCTTGGGCGGGAATGGGGACTTTTAAAATATCATTTTAATATGTTTCGATTTTATTGAAAAAAAAATTTTTTTTTCGATGTCTGTTTTGCAACTTCGATTTGTTCATGTTTATAACGAAAACCTATACTCAAATAGATTAAAATTTATTAGTAAAAAACCATTAATTTAAAAAAAACCTAAGACCTAACCATTTGTCTGTAGCAGTTTTAGTACAAGTTTTAGAACAAAAGTTTTAGACTTAGCTTTTTTTCGTTTCATGAGCACTTCGTTGGCCAAAATTGATGCAAACATACTATTTCTATAAACGGGTTATTTTCTAATAATAAAAGGCACTGAAGTAATAATTCTTAGTAGCCAATTTTGAGTTTTCATAAGACTTTAATTAGCTACAAAAATTATCAAACATATAGTAGTTAACCAAGAGATAATTTGTCCTCTAGTATGGACAATGTGATGAAAATGATCAAACTGCCTGAAATTTCTGAAAATTGTACAGCAAATTCATAAAGTAATAAAAATGTACCATTATAATGAATATCTACAAAACTCCTTATTTGTGTCAATCTGTTTCCGACTTGCATGCTCAGTACAGTTCCCCATCGCGCCTACTTGGACGGTTTAGTCTCATCTGCTTGACACTTGCTAGCGCCAAGCGTCCTGATTAATAGGGAGAGAGATTCCGGTTTGTCTACATGCTATTTCGGGAACCATTAAATACCCCATATCTCATTTCATAATGTAAATTAGCTATCGCGTCTATTCGCGTAGCAATCATTCATGAACACAGAAGAAAGTGAGCAGCCACAATGGGAAGACGTTTCCTTTTGGTTTTAAACAGCGCCAGAAAATCGCAACCATTAAGCACCGCAGCTATATCGTTTCGCGTTGTTCACGCGTGATTATCTCTCCCTGAGGTGCTCGAGGAAAGCTTTCCAGACTGATATCGGCAGCTTTATCACATAGAAACACCCTCCTATCTGATCGGTGTGTTCAAGCTCACGTTTCCGGCTCAATAATTGCGTTTATTTCTTGCCCTCACGATCGATTCGGAACGGAAGCCGGTTTCGCTGAGGTGGGGATTCGGGACCCGGGACGTTGTTGGCCTGCAGCCCCTGCTGACACACTGCTGACATTCGACGCTGGTTCCGTAAAAGTTTTCCGTACCGCACAGTGATGATCCGATCGGATAAGCCCGGTCTTCATTCCGTGTGGGCAGCGGGATCGAAGCAGGAAGCGTTTCATAACAGCTTTTGTTCCGCACCGTTGTGTGGCGACGTTTATTTGGGACATATTTTTGCTCGATAAAGTGACGATGAACCTGTTTGCTTGCAAGTTCCCAGAGTAAGTTTGTTCTAAGCTGAAACAGTGCCAAGGTGAGCACATGGATGATGGATTAGCAGGCAAGTAGTAGCCTTCCGGCGCGCGTCATCCTCACTGCATTCCAATTCGTCAACCGCGCCCATTATTCATCAAAGCCTTCCTAACCTCTAATCACTTCCATATTTACCGTCGGCCAAGCGAACCGTCTCGAATCCGGCCCTCTCTGATATGCATGCATCATGCGTGGTGTGGTGGCACTGCAACGCACCGAACTGCATTCGATTCCGCACCCGTGGGTGTGCGTGATCCTGCACGGATCACGTACCGCGTCGTGCCCTTACACAAAATTCCACTTCGGACCGGGTGCCCCGAAAAGGAACATCTTCACACAGCTATTACCGGACCGGGTTTCGATTCCCGCGACGAAAACCAAACCCGAACATCCGTCCGGGCGATGATTTATGTAAATCGGTTGGCTCGGTGCGTTGCGTAACGTAGCGTCCGCAAGTCAGGGTGTCCCGCGGGGTTCGGTTCGATTCCGAAATTAATGCAGCTACGCTCCTTTGCTCGCTATCGCACCGGGTGAAGGCCGGTTTTGCCAAATAAAACGGGAAAACGCAGGCCGAAGCGGAGCGTCAACGCGTGGCAAGTCCCCGATCCGTTCGTGACATAGATTCAATACTCCTAATCAGGGATGGAAGGTTTTTCGTGCTTGGTTTTGATTCAACGTTATGGCAACGTGCAGTAAATGGCACTTGGGTTTAATGATTTAATCACGGATTGTTTTTGATACTCACGGTAGGTTTTTAAGGGAGGCGACCCATCATATAACATTTAATCCGCAGACAACGATGTGAATAAGGGAAAGGTTAATGTGGAAGATTCTTGAAGTCACTTTACTAGGGCGTCATGGAAAATACCATGGATTATTCGTATAAGCATATGTAAGAATAGATCAGAGATGAAAAGTAATATGGATTATCAATTAATTTTATGACAAATTTGTGTTGACTGTGCGTTTTGTGTATCTAAATCAGCTTTTATCTCAATTCTGATTCGCAAGTTTGTTATTTAATTCTGTTTTATGCTACATATTATAGACCTAATCGTGTTGGTCATATATTCGGCATTCTATTGTTTCCAAGCAAGAAAGCATATGCAACTGTCGCTACTGTCAAAGCTGCTATAAAATTCGAATCCTTAAAATGTCAAATCACAGTTTGACATGCGGATCGGGATTGAAATTAAAAAAAAAACATTACATCATAATAAATAAGATTTCGTTAGTGAAAACATGAAAAATCTCTTTTATTCAGCCAATTGTTCTTATATCCAAACTCATCATTTAAATAATTAATATAAAAGCCATTTTTTGTTTGGCTATGTCCGCATGCCAAACCACAGTAATTTTGTTGTCAAAAAGCGAAGCCATGTTTTGACGCAGTGAAACGAAAAAATAATCAAAGTGTTTTTCTACCAAATGCGCATTGTTTTTTAGTGAGTTTTAGGAACTTTCCGAGCAGCATTAAGGTTTCTAACGCACGCTTTCTAATGCGCGACGATTTGCGGAAACTGATTGTAAAGTAAAACCCGCAACCGCAGCCAATCACGCGATGGGTATCCGAAAATGCATCGTACCGGAGTGCCCGTCGTCGACGGCACGCCCGGAAGACCGTGGCGTCACGTTCCACAAAATTCCCTACCTGGATGACATGCAGCGCCTGTGGATTACGGCGTGCCATCTGCCCGACGACTATAAAGCCACCAAGGGCTCGAACGTGTGCAGCCGACACTTCCGGCGCGCTGACTTCCAAGATTTTAAAGGCAAAAAGTATGTGCTCAAGTTCGGCGTCGTTCCGACGATTTTCGCCTGGACTATCGCAGAGTCGGCGGAGGACGAGGTCTCGATAAAGCAGGAACCGGGCACTGAGGTGAAGCAGGAGAAGCAAGAAGAGCAGGAGGAGGAAGAGATACCGCACGAGGTGGGCGACAAGAACGAAGGCATCGTGGTGAAGGAGGACGCGAAGGTGCTGGCACTGATCAAGAAAGAAAAAGAAGTAACCGCCGCTGCCGCCGAAGAAACACTAACGCCCGTTAAGGGTAAAGCGAAAACGACACCGAAGCGTCCGAGCAGTGGAAAGAAAGGTGCTGCAACTCCGGCTAAGCAAGCCCGTGTTGCCGTACCGGTTGCACCCAACTCATCCCGTAAGAAAACACCGAAAAAGCAAGCTGCTAATGAAAAGAAACAAGCACCACCAGCACCACCGTCTCCTCCGGAAGAGCCGGTTGTTGCCGCCGCCACTGGTGCGGTGGAAAAATCGATCGATTTTACGCCCGGAACGAAGATTGAGGCGCAGGACTTTAGTGGCGTTTGGCACGCGGCCAAACTGCTCGAGGTCGACACGGAAGAGCGGGAGGTTCTGGTACAGTTCGACAAGACGGAAAAGCTGAAATCCACCACCCTGGAGGAATGGATTCCGATGGACAGCGTGCGCCTGCGCCCGTTCACCAACGCCAACTTCAGCATCGGCGAGAAAGTGTTTGCTCGGTGGAGCGATTCGCGCAAGTTTAAAGCAACGATCAAGTCCGCACTCGAGAACGACTTGTACGAGGTGGTGTTTGACGATGGGTTTGCTAAGATCTGCAAATCTTCTCATATAAGTCGTATCAAACGGGCTGACGAGGCTCTGTCGAAGGCATCGCCAGTCGAAGGTACGCCGGAAAAAGTGTCGGAACAGAATGCGACGGTCAAAACGGAGCCGCTCGATGGGCAGGGAGGCACGGATGGGGCACCGCTTGAGCCGCTCCTGTCCCTCAACCAGCTACGCATTCCGCAGTTAGTGAAGCTAAGCGAGCTGCCGGAAGTTCCACAAAACGGCGAATGGTGTTGCCACTGGATGAACGACTACCCCGTCGGCGAGTCGTCCGAGGTGGATCTACCCGGGGGCCGTGTTTACACCGTGATCGTACCGGATTGGCGTTTGCCCGAGGGTTGGGTGAAGCACCTCTTCCAGCGCATAACGACGTACGGTAAGATGGACGTGCTGCTGATCAGCCCCGCGGGCAAAGTGTTGCGCTCGAGACAGGAAGTGAAAGCCTACCTGGCCGATCTCGGTGAAACGTACGATCCGAACATGTACGACTTTGGGCTGCACGTGAAGCGCGCGAAGCAGCTCGGGTTCTGCCACTACACGCAGGAGTACAAGGATAGCTTCCTGCCGAAGGCACCGGTCGAACCGGTGCTGCTCAACACGGAAGTCAACATCGGTGCGGTGAAGGTGAAAATTATCGACAACCTGTTCCAGTGCCCGGAGGAGGATTGTCTCAAAACGTTCCGGAAGGAAAACCATCTCCAGATCCACATCAAACACTACCACAAGGAGCTGGCGAAGGGGTTGGGTGCCATCCCGAACATGCAGGATCTGGCCGCACTGCGGACACCGATCGAGCTGCTCGAGTCACCGAAACCGGTGAGCCGCAAATCGAACGTAACCTCAACACCGAAAGCATCGCAGTTGGCCTTGGGGAAGGAGGAGAAGAAAGACAACGGTGTGTTGTCGGTTACCATGGAAACTGACGCTACGGCAGCAGACGTCAGTGGTGTTTTGAAGGAGCTGAACAAATCGAACAAAATGGAGGCGTTGAAATCTCCGCGTGACGTAAAGGAGTACGAAAAGCTTGCAGTTCCTCTCGGTGCAGCGGAAACAGGTCCAGCAGTGCATCAAGAAGCCACCACCATCGCAGAACCTACGGCGGAATCCAGCGCCACCGTGCCAACAGCCGCTTCCTCCAGCAAACCAAAGCCTCCGACCAAATCTTCGAAACTGAAGCTTTTCTCGAAGAAAAAGGCATCCGCTCCGTCGGCGATGGGTGACGCTTCGAAAAAGGTTCGCCAAGGGTTTGTGTCGAAGAAGAAAGTCGGCATGAAGAAAACGAAACGAGCCAAAGTGGCGTCGTCGCGCCGCTCGCAAGCGGCCAACCGCTCAGCACCGGCACTGCTGCGGACGGGCGGCAACGATTCAACGCTGGGCGGTTTTGTAGGAGGGTACGCGGGATTGGCGAACGAAACGAGCGTTGGCTTCTATGATGATTCCATCAACGCAAGCGTTGGTGCGTCCACGGCCGGTTTGGTGGATGAGAACGGTGAGGCGATAAAGATCGTGCGGATGCGCAAGGAGGAAATCATCAACTGTCTGTGCAAGGTGACGGAGGAGGACGGGCTGATGGTGCAGTGCGAGATGTGCCTCTGCTGGCAGCACGCCTTCTGTCAGAACATACGCAACAGCAGCGAGGTGCCGGATACGTACGTGTGCAGCATCTGCCGGTACCCGTACCGGGGTCGCGCCTCGAAGCGATACGTGCACGATCAGGACTGGCTGTACGAGGGCAAGCTGCCGGTTGCGAAATATCACTCGGTCAACTCGAAGCACGCCCAGCGCTTCGATATTCTCAAGAACTCGCACACGCTCACCGGCAATCTGCTCGAGCTGAAGCGCTTCATGCACAGCCTGCAGATGAAGATTAACATCGCAGAAAAGAAGGACCACCCGAAGATGTACCTGTGGTCGAAGAAGTGGGAGAAAAGCCCACCGCGCGGTGACGGTGGGCAGGGTGAGGGTGCGGATTCACTGCAGCAGCAACAGGTGCCCCAGCAGATGCCGCAGGTTCCCGTACCGGAGGCACCGATTGATCCGGCCGAGTGTCAGGCGATACTTCTCGATCACATCCAAAAGCAGCAGAACGATGCGATGGGCCGGCTGCAGGCGATCGAGGCGCAGATTATAGGTTGGTATTTTGTTCAGGGATTTTTATGACTTAAATTCAAATTCTAAGCATCTTATTAAATGGTGTTATTCACCTCACAAAAACACTATTTGCCAAACAAAAAAGATGTAGAAGACATACTGATTGGTAATATATTGCTTTTTTCCTGCAGGGCTGGAGGCGTACGACGAGAAAGCGGACCTGCTGGAATCGCCGACCGCAAAGAACTACCCGAAAACAAAGCAAACCATCCACATGCTGCTAAATGATCTGGTGAAGATGAAGAAGATCGGTGAAATTCATTCCGATCTGCACAGCCTTGCGCTGCAGTGATAGGCCGTAAAGTTCTGTACATAGTTAGTGCTTACACTTCTCTCGCGTTAAACAATATTTTTAGTCGGTTTTAGCTTTCACGCGTGCATGCACCGGACATGGAAACTGGTTCCTCAGTCGGGAACGTCTGACGCAGTAGTTGATTCTTTAAATTCTTACTTTTGTTGTAATTCCAACGCGCATACACTCATGGTAGTTTTATTGATTTTAAGGAACTGTTGCGGAAGTACGTGATAAAAGGAGAAATAAAAATGCGTCCTCTCGTATGTGTGTGTGTTTTTTTTCTTCACCAAGCATATTCAATTCGTTCTCTGTTTGACGTTATAATCAAAGTCTACTTCGTCGCCCCGAAAAGTGTTGGGTTAGTTTGTCATGTAAATCGCGAAATCGATCTAAATTATAAATCTAAATTTCACCGTCAATAAATCTAAACTTACCGTCAGACGGGATCGATGGACTGCAACAAAAGTCAGTCAGGTCATTAAATCTTCGGTGTAAAAAGAACGCAACATCAGCTGTTTCCAGAATCAACGTAGTATTTATTCACTCTGGCTCACGGTGTATAAATTATATGTACAAAAATAAAACACAAGGAATCTCACATCTTCGCTTCGCTTGGTGAAGCACAGCTTTTTTTTTGGACGGCTTTCCCCCTCCGCAGCAGCACCACCATTCCCACCCGAGCTAGGTTTCGGCCGCGACGGGGACGCTTTCCCTAAGACTACACGTCCCAGCGTACTCTATCCAACGATTAGATTACCCTCCACATCCCGGTACAGATCATCGTTGATGCTGTACATCGCTTCCGACTCCGGGCAGTTCACGTTGGTCCACCAGTCGCACACGCGGTACGCCTAGAAGAGCGAGAGAGGGAACAGGGGAGAAAGAAAAGGTGGAACGCGTGTTAGAACGGGTATGATCGATCGATGAGAAGCGCACGCAAAATGATCGATACTTGATTGAAGACGGTTCCGTTCGGGCAGAGGAAGGAGAACATGTAGCCGGTCGGGAGGCACCAGTGCCACACTTGGCAGCGTGTTTCAATGTCCGCATAGTAGCCGGGTTGCCGATCCGCACACCGGAACGTTAGTCCGGATGGTATCTTGTCGTACGCTGGGTAGTCGACGTTAGGTTCGTAGCCGAAGATTTGCTGGGAAGGAACGAAACATTTTAGAGATATTATTAAATTATGTATTGTTAATTTTTATCTTTTATAATGAAATTATATTTTTAATAAAAAATAAATTAATTATAAATGATAATAAATAAGATCACTTTTTCTTTTTTATTTATGGGAATTATCGCATCGCATCGCAAAGGTACATAGGATTTTCCTTAATAATTTATTCTATTTTTGTTAATTTATTTATGTAATTGTTGAATATTGCTTTCTATCTACACCATCCTCACCATAAAAGCACACAATTAATGCCATTAAAAAAAACACAAATCGGTAAATAATCGGATTTTCAAATTACACAAATCGGTAAATTATGAAATATCGCACACAAAACATTACGCCACCACGCGGACACACGCCCCCGTGCATGTCCGGTGCCTTTCCGCGTCGTTCGCCAATCGATCAATTATTCAATCGATGCGAAGAGCAATCTTTCATCATCGCAGCCAATCGTCGAATCGCAATCAAGCATCCCAATTATATACGGTCGGCGCCTCTTTCCCTCCACCGTTCGATTATCGATACATTTTCCCATCGTGTTTTTTTTTTCTTTTTCGTTGCGGTTCACGGATTGGAAATGTGTTGGGGAGCGCCCACAGGAAAAAAAAAACATCTTCCCCAAATAGCCAGACGAAACATTGTCTTTATGGGGCAGAGAAATTAGTGCACGATCTAGAGACACAAACGGTTGAGTCGGCTCGGTTCTCGCTTATGTCATCATGAGGCAGCTCGTTTGCCTTCAGATCGTGATCGTACCGGCATGGCTTATCCCGTGGCGCTTCAGCTTCGACGAGGGAGATGAGCACCGTTTTTCGTCAGTTCCCGCGGTTGTCAGTCCGCTCGTCCGAAGGGTTGAACTCGTGAAGCTCCCATCCGATTGTTACGATGCCCTTCTGCAGTTGATGAGTTAGACGAATTCTCGCACCCTCGGTGCAGTGAGCGACGCGTCGCCCGTTCGCGTGTGTCCTTTTGGGGATGTTTTATTTATACTTTTCGCCACCGTGTTCAAACCCGGGGTTTATGATGCGCTTTTGAGCTGCTTTGTTTTGAGGGTGTGAGATATGATCTTGGTGTGAAAATGTTGAACATAGATCATTGCCGCATAGGTGATGATCGTCATAAAAAAGGTGATAGACCGAGGTCATACGTAGAGCATGTCGTTAGCAACGCCCAAAAATTCCGTCTGAGGGTGCAATTAATTCTGATCCAAAACAGCGAATTGTTATGGAAATTTCGGACCGTTTCGGGTGTTGATTTCATTGTCCGACGGGGCAAAGCACGCAAGTAGAGCGCAATTGAAATTTTGATAGCTTTGTTAGCAAGATGCTTTCATTTTTTTGAAGAGTTTGAAGTAAATTTAAGGAAGGTGAAGGATTTTTTGATAAAAATAATGATAAAAAAACGATTTTAAAATTTAAAAAGGTAAAAAATGAAACATTAGATTGCCCCGAATCTGCCGATGTTTCCATTTTCATTGCGTTTTTTAGTAGTATAACCGTTTTTAATAGTCATTTTAAATTATTTTATGTATAATGTTTTATATAAAAATCCAATAACATTCAATACCGTTATTTTTTATAATAGCGATTTTCTTGCATTAAAACGCTCACTACCAATTGTACTACTTTTTCTCGATTGTGTTCCACTCAATCTGTACCTAAATCTGTCCTTTTTGAAGTTTCCTTTGTGAATATATCATACCAGATTGAATACTTCGATCAGACTTGTATGGACTTGTGAAGTACTAAAAATCATAGTAGGCGTGATAAATGTTCAGAAATGGATGAAACACGTGGAAATATGATTAAAAATGAAAAAAACTGGGCCAAATCTATTCAATTAAGGGTTTAATTACACTCAAAATTAATAAATTTCCACCAGTTTTTGCTACATAAAAATGAAACGAAAAGAAAGGCGGTAACGAACTATTGTTACCGAAATGTTAGCATCCAACAATCCGACAGCCTTTCCTGACAGCCTCCTCGTCCTACCTACCCCGTGCGTTTGCTGACTATTGTACAGGAACACTGCGAACGCCACCAGCAAAACCGTGTACTTCCACATGGTGCCTGTCGTCTCGCTGCTGTTCCGGTGTTCGTCGCTTGCACACGCGCCCAACTCTTTCGTCACCGCACGGCGCACACACTCGCACACAGACGGTTCCCCGGGGCTTCTATTTGTTTTGATTAATAAGGCGTGCTTGCGTCGTCTGTTTTTGCTCTTTCGGCGCTCCCTTCCTTTTCCGTCGTCGAACTGAAGATGCTGCTTTTTTCTCACTTCTCGCTTCCACGCCTTCACCACTCCACGGGAGGGCTCTTTATTTTTTCAATTTATGCAATAATTTTACTCCAATTGAAACACACAAACACACGGATTCACACACGCACCAGGTTCAACTTTCGCACACAGTAACTTCAGCACGACGGCAAGCTGCTCATGGTCAACTTGATGAGTTCGTTTGCGGATGTGTTTTTGCTGGTTATCTTTCTTTTTTTGGGGCAATTAAGATTAAACCGCCCAACAAGCAACACGGATCCGATCCTTCACCGGTTAATGAGCAACCGTCACGGCACGGAGAGGTGAATTCGGGAAAAATAGCGCTCGTACGCTTCGCTTCCGCGTGCTCGTAAACGTGGTCTTTCACGAGGCGCACGTTTACTAAACGGGACGAGAGGCTCGTTGGGTGAATGCGATGATTTCAATATTGCGTGCACAATATCGATCACTTTTGGTGAATGTTTGGTCGGATTTGAATCCTTCTAGAGCACTTTCCAGCCTCACGCAACGTACGCAACACACGAACACACGATGGCATCGAAATCGAATCACCAATCGCACCGCGAACAATCAAAGTAAGCGACGAACCTCACTTTAAACACACCGCCACAAAAAAAAAGAAAAACACGGGACAGGCTCGTTCGACGGGGAAAACAACGCAAATGAAAACGTTTGCCCTACGGGGCACCACTTTATACAACCGCCCGCTTAGGCTCCCACCCTAAAATCCACGCCGCACTGGTTGAAGCCCGTACGATTGTCCGTAAAGCCTGCCCCTACCCTGTTTGCGAATCGGAGAGGGGAAGCTTTTCCACCTTAAAGCGTGCAGAAAATGTTCTACCCCGGATTCGTCTACCCCGCTGCCGCCGTTCTTGCCGATTAGTGGTGAAGAAAATCGGAAATTCGTAAAAGTCTCCCACCAGCAGGCAGCACATGAATTGGCCGTTGGAAACACCGCAATTAGATAATTATCTGCTGTGAACGTTTCCATCCACCCACGGCGGTGTGCACGGGTGCTATATGTGAGTTTTTTTTTATCTTCCATACGGCCATTACTATCTCTCGCCCAAGGCGCGGGATCAGATTGACCGAAACTCTAATTGATTTGCGGTGCGTTTACTTTATGCCATTTGCTTCCGGGCGCTCGACACACGGCAGACACCCGATATTGGGAGCATTTTTTGCCGGGTTCAATGTTATGGGAAATGTCTCGTGTGAACGTGCGTTTCGTGCGCTTTTTGGGGGCAAGTTTGTTGAATACTGATTACAATCATTAGTGTGCCAAAAGCAACGAATCGATTCAGGTCTAGAGAAAAGAGAGATAGAATTTAATGTACTGCTCAAACACCGAGAGTTAAAAATTGAGAAACGAGTAATTTTTCCATAACAAAGTTTAAGCAAAGAAGTATACTTTGCCGCTCGTTTGTATTATTTGAGATTTATAGTAAAGATTTTTTTTAATTTATTATTTTTGCAGTGCAATATTTAAGAAAAGCTCTTCCTACACGAATCAGGTTAGTGTTTATATCAACACTTTCTCATGCCGAAAGAGACTACCAACTCTGCAATCGAAAAGTCGCAGCAAGCCATCTTGTACAATGAACATAAATCCAACAGCTGAGCGAAAAAAAATAGCTTTAATCAGTGGGAAATCCCTCACTATCAATTGTTCATCGATGCACATAGCAGCATATGCAGCCGAATGTTACAAGTGTACGAGTGTGTATGTAATGGGTTTTATCAGTCAGCTGCTTGAGGTTGAATATGAAGAGCTTAATTGCATCAAAGTTCGTTCGCCAATTGCGGGTGAAATGGCTCCAGCACTACCAAGCGCTGTGTCTAGTACACGAAAGCACATAAACAAACCTTTGAGTGACTTCATCGTAATCGGATAAAAGTGGACTTAGTTTTGAATTGAATTGAATTGAATTGAGTTTTGACAGCGAATTGAAGCTTCTTTATGGCAGCTTCTATAAGTGTAGTCTCAGTGTACGAGAAATAGATTTAAACGGTAACGGATTATAAGTATTACGTTTGTTACAAACTCACTCTATTTACATGCAAGTTGAACTTATGCTCTTTTTTCCCACAAAATACGTAATATAAGCACTTGGATGGAGAAAAAGTAGGTTTGAAAACATGTTTGTTTACATATTTTTTTTATTCTTGACAATTACCATCAGCATGACAAATGTTTTGTTTATGTTTATAGTATCTAGGATTCAAGTATGGTATCTATGATTCAACTCATAATTGGATCAAATTATATAAAATCAATCAAGTGTTCAAGCAGGAAAAGTATGTGAAAACATCTCAAACATTGATTTAAAAAGCAGGCACACAAGCTTTTGGACGTTGAACTGGCTTCAGAAAATCATAAAAAATGTTAGGTCTGGAAAGATAATAACAAAAAATGTTAGTTTACCAACTAATAACATGCGACCTTCTTTGATGTCGGTTCGTTTGTGTAACGAAGACTTCCTGCATCAAGCTTACGAATTATACAAATGCTAGCGGACATATCGCGAGCGAAGAAGCACAAGGCCGTACTGTTTGATTAGTTTCATACGAGCGTATTTCATCCCGGTTTCATATGCCATTGATTCACGCACCATAATGGCGAACGCCGGCACAAAGTCAATGGCAGCCTTAATACGGGTCAATAAATCTATGGACTCATAATTTTCTTCGGTAACGCTGATCGGTATTGGCAGGTTCGATTTATTGCCCAAGTCTGTCTGTGCGAACAGAGCCAGAGGAGAGTCAGAGCCGCGGGAAAATTGAAGCATAATCACCACAATCGAACATAGTTCGTCCGTCACTTAAACCGTTCGGCCTCGCTTGGAAGCTTGGAAGCAAAATCGTTCAGGCACCTCCACGGACGGCGGCGGATGCGGGTGAGAAAATGTCATAGTAGCGTGCTCGACGCGAAGACTCGCACGCGTGGAATCTAACCTTTTGCCCGTGTCCCAAGCGACCCGCGAAGCGACCGTGTCGCGATTGAGACATACCGGGAGAACGGTAGCCACCGCCATTCGGTGGTGATAAGTGCGGCGAATTGCTCGAGCGCTCGGGTTGTGGTCCACACCAAAATGCCAACACTTCTGTTGGCCCAATTTCCCAATGCGCGTGTGAGGGCTGGAAAGCTCCCCGTATCGCGAGGCCCATGTGGGATGGGACGGATACGCATTTTTGCACCCCAGCATCGATCGCCAACGGCCCAAATGTCGCCGGACTCGAATTGTTCACACATAAGTTTGACCCACGTGCGTCCCCAGCATTCGCCATCCGGTTGCGCAAGGAGCGTGTGCGGTGTGAAGCAGTTGAGAGAAAGAAGAAAAAAGAACGCGAGAGATCCATCCGAAAGTGCATCGATCGTCGGTGGACCGTTGCAGTTGGGGTTGTGGTTTTTTTTTGTTTTTCCTTGGGACAATGGATCGGAAGACGCCCGCTCGAGGCTTTTACATACGCCGTTGGCAAGCATGCTTTGTTTGGCTTACGAAATGCGGAGTCCGCGGCTAGCTGTCCGTATGCTGCCACTACTGCTGCTCTACAAACCCGTAGAAGCGTCTTCGTTCTTGGTGGTCCCTGGACGCTCCTCCGCAAAAATTGCGACATCAACTCCGAATCGATGCGACGGTGATGGTGACGACGGTTGTCTTGAGTGCATAGCGCAACTAAGATTTTATTGGCAGCAATTAAGTGGAGCTGATTAATCGAGAAGATGAGCAACAATAAGGCAGCCACGGGCGCGGGCGATTTGAAGGAATTGGTTTTGAATAGAACAATGTAGGCCGTTCTCATTGGATCTAATTTGGTAGATGACTTTACCCTGTCATTGCGCAGGTTATAGGACTGATAGCAATCGCAAGATTGCTTTCCATCCCAGAAGCATCATATTTCGTATCGTCTTTTATGGCAGTAGGCGATTTCGACAAAAAAAATTATCGCCATAAAAGCTCACGAAACTAGTTTATGGCAACTTAAGTGCATCGGATCTAGAAGTGATAAGTAGCTGCATTGTGAGAAGTAAATGCACTATATTTCTACCAATTGCCGATAGTGTATGAGTAGTTTGATCTTTTTCGAAATAACAAGATGGAGACGATTACTACACGAGATACTAAAAGCGTTTCTTTTATAGGAAATAATCCAACAATTAGACGTAAGTTTGAGAGTTAAAATGCTTCGGCAAGGCTACTTAATCAATCTAAATTTTTATACTGTCATTTCCAGCCTCCTTTGTTTGTTTAAACTACCAAATTGAATTCTTACATTTCTGGAAATGTACCAATTACCTCGCTATCGATCTTTAAAGCAAACATGTTAACCAGTTCATAATTGTTTTTTTAGCCTCCGAAAGGCAAATTTCCTCGAAACTCTTCAAAACCACTAGGAAAAGGTGGAAAAACGACAGCTAAACGAATGCGTTTATTTGGATGGTCACCAATCTACGCGGCATTATGTGTGGTGTTACGTGCTGTACTGTACCGAAAGAAAAGCATATTTAAAAAAAACCATTGCTTTCGCAACTTTGAGGCCAGATGCAAAGAGACGAGCGAGCCTTAATTCGACCACGAGCTTACGAAGGCCGGAATGGTCGTTTATTTCAATCATCGCGCGGCAAAGATGCACCCGGGCGTATTTGTTTTTATTCATTTAAACATTGTAAACCCCCTTCAACGCAGCACGGAGCCTATTACCCAATCGGTAGCAAAACGCTCCGAAACCGGGGTGCCGAGCAATCGTTACGTTCGATCGATTGGTGGCGTTTTGTTTGGAATGTTTTGTTTGCTGGTGTTGTTTCGTTTTAAACAGCTGCTTCCAAAACGCTTTTTACCTTCTTCCCGATGCGCCGACAAGCAGGCAGCCATTTTCATCACCATTTTCACTAAACAAAGCCTTCAACATCCTTGCCCCGTTTGGATGGCTTCGGACCACCCTGCTTGTCGGCCGGATTTCACGCATCGAAACAATTAAAACAAAATGGCAAATTTGCTGCAATTCGGTGGTAAAACTTATTGCCACCCGATGGCTCCATTCGGGCGGGCGGCCATTTGTGCGCCATTGTGTTTGCGGTTCTCGAACCGGTGCGATGCGATGCGTCGCCGATTACATTCTGCTCGGCACGGAGGAGAGGCTGTTTCGTCCGGTTGTTCGGTTACTTTGCGAGTTACGGTTGTTTGCAGTTAAATAAATGTATCATTCTTCTGTATCAACCGCGTCGAGAGAGTTTGCAATCGCTTCAAACCACGATCCGGGTGGGCATGGTGAAGATCGGCACGGCAGAGAGACCTTGAAAAATTGGTCGTTTAGTAGGAATAAATTTACCGAAGCCCATTAACATTACTGCAAACAGCATGTTTGCACACAATAACGACACAAAAGAACAAAACAAGATAAATACTTTTAAATTATACATAGAAATCTATGTTGAATGATGGTAAAAAAAACAGTAAAATAAATTATAAAACTTACCACGTGCATTAACACGTAAATAATTTATAAAAAAAAAACAATAAAAAACACATTTTAATTATAAAATAATTAAAAACTACTTCGCTTTAGTCCAAAAACGCAAAAGTAAATTAGGAAGTGCACCAATAAAATAAATATAGCAATCACTGTCCAATATATAACATCAATAAGTAAAAATTAAATGAGAAACTTGTAAAAAAAAGTATGAAAAAACATGATAAAAGACACTAATAACAAGAAATTATTAAAAAAAAATTAAAAAAAAAACTTCTAAAGGTTCTAAAAGGACATAGATTAAATGAAAAATATATTTTGTAAAAAAAAGTTAAGCTCAATTGAATAAATAATTATAAATAAAGCAAACAACGATGCTATCAAATATAAAACATATATTAATAAAATAGTATAACAAGTTGAGAGGAAAAAGAATAGATTTATGCAAGAACAAATAAAAACACCTACAAAACAAACAGTGTGGAAAATTTATTTTGTTTTATGAAAATGTACCATAAACCACTGAAAGCTAAATTACGCGCTTTTCTTTGTGCACACGAGCGATCGTTCTTACCATTCGATACCGTCTACCTTTCCAGCAGCGATCGCCGTTCTGCACAGCCTGCCGCCAAACCCTATTCCCCCCGCCGCGGTCCACGCTCCTTTTGTCTGACCGAAGGCACCCCGCCCCGCCCCACGCTAAGGTCATTCACCACCGAGCATGCGGTGGGCCAGGCGCCATTTACAATTTCACACCAATTAATAAACCAACAAACGACGCGAATCGCCGCCGCGCACGCGTTGATAACAATGAGCACTGGCTACGCAATTTTCTTTTCCTTCTCCGCGAGCCGCAACTCATTCACGTGAGTGACAAAGAAGTCAAACGGAACCACCACCACCACCTCCGTCACCCCCTGGCCGGTTCTGCATAACCTCCCCGATCATGAGCGTGTTTGTGCAAGGGGGCGGCTGCGTAGGTGCGTTGGTGTGCCCTGGCGTCAGTACAATATTTTTGCACGGCCACACTGCCGCAGCATAATGTTGCTTCCCATCGATCGACGGCCGGGTGAGACAACGGCCCGTATCGGATCGGACGCTGACGCGGGTTCCGCGGTGTAGTATGGGTTTTTTTTTATCATGCTTCGTTTTCCACCCACACCCATCTGTCGCTGATGCAGATGGCGCTAGTGGAGTCATCATACGGTGAGCGTTTTTGGACGGATGGAAATCTTAACCACAATTAACATTCCCGGCTCTTGTTCTTACCTTGTTCGGGTGGACGCTAATGGTGGGTTTGCCGCGTCAGGAAGAGCCTGCATGTTTGCAATCAGTCGCGCTGCATCTCTGCTCCCATCTTCACAATCGACGGGATTAGTGTAGAATTTAGCGTTCTATGCGCAGAAGAACAAAGACAAATGAATACGACACGACTCGGTGTACTCGAAAATGTGTAAACGAAAGGAAAAGCGTTGATTAGAAATACCAACACTCGTACAAAACATCACCCAAAACAGGCGTAGTAAAACGCGATCGGCCGTCCTTCGCCACTTCGCCGATCGTGGCTGACGCAATTAGGGTTCGTTTCCACGCCTGCCGATCGACAAATCCGTGGGCGAGAGTGACGATGGCGCCGGCGGACAAACTTTTCCCAGCCTTCCAGCCGGCCACTTTACAGGGCTGCCGACTCTCGAGTCGAAGAGTTTTGTTACAATAACCTTAGCGCAGTGAGTGTTTTGCAATACGGATCAACAACAAAACAAAAAAGAATACCACATCTTCACCGAAACAAACATGGCATACAAGGGATGCGATGTAACAAAAACAGCTCGATTGCAGGGCGATTGAAGAGGGGACACACTTGTAGGGGATAGTTAAAATGCGAAGATGATCCATTTACTGTTTGCTTATGGATCGATGTTAGTTTTCCATTACCATAAAGCGAACCCAGTACGCGCGAGTTGTTGGAATGGGTGAATGTAAAGTAAGTAAAATATAAATGTGTGTTAGTGTGTGGGATTAGGAATATATATTATACTATCAACTGCTTCCGCAGAGATTTGGCTTAATTATTGCAATGTGTTAAATAAATATTAGCCCGAAATCAGGAGGAAGAGAAAAAAGTTCAGAATTATTTAAAAAAAAACATTGGCCTTAAATGTCCTTCACAAATAATCAGGATCAAAATATTAATAATTCTAGATACTAATCAGCAACATAGGAAGACATCAAAACGATTGAAACTAAAAAAATAATAAGTTTCCTGAGCAGTTAGAAGACATTTATAGTCTTCCTTCACGATGTTTGTCCTTGAACAGACTTCCTCAGTGTGCCTTGTGTTTTGACACGTGTCAAAACAAATCTGCTGACATAGTTGACACTGCTTAGCATATCTCGCACAATATTTATTATCTGCGTCTGCGATTCACATAATTAATCAGACACAGATCCGAGACATGCTGTGCCTATAATCGCGGTGGCCAGATAAGCGATCTTTTTATTGTGGATATAGCTCTCTTAATGAAAACGCTCACCTGACAAGCAGCGCGAGTGCATTAAGCTCAGAACCAGCAACACCCATCGCTCTGCAAGCGGAACAAACGGGGCGCGGAACAAACGGACGAATGAAGTACCCCAAAATGATTTCCCAAATTCCCACCCACCCGCGCAAGGTCCGCTGTCCGGACCGATTGGGCAACGCTCGCTTCACACTGCGGTGAAGCCACGATTGAAGCAAATCATCGCGCTATCTCCGCTCCGCAATCGCCACTAATTTCCAGCGCGGCGTGCATTCTGGATCGTGTTCGTGTGTCCCTTTCGTTTGCTATCATAATTGAATTTATCTCAGCATCGCACCGCCGCAAGTGTGAGAATGCGAGTGAGGCCGACGAAGAAACGCGATCGCAATGCGCGTCATAAAACAATTCCAGCCCAGCAGCGGCACAATGGCAGTGTCATTTACACCCCGGTTGCAGGCGGCGGATGATTTACGGCCGCACTGTCGTTCTGCTACCGTTTTGGCTCCCTCCCGCCCTCCCTCCCGTCAGCGATGGCCAACGGTTTTGACCCTCGGATGGGGTGGTTTGGTGCACGCGTGAAGGGCAGTGAGGAGCAATCTAAATGCGGCGTTTCTTGACATGGCCCGCTCCGAACGAATGTGACGGTTGAGCGAACGCAGGCGCAGGTGGAGAATCGTTTCGCGGTACGAAGATTATCGGCCACGGATAGGGTTCAATGTTGTGATGAGCTTTTTAGCACCGAGTATCGCGACTTCATTAGCTGTATCTTCATCGAGATTGTATGCATATTCAAATCAGATCAGATCTATATTGAAGCTATTGTTTTTTTTTAATCTTAAGTGTTTCTAGATTCCTCTAGTTTCCTCACATCGGTTGATTTGCATGTACGAAATGCACATGATGTTGAGTGTGAAAAAAAAATAATTTATTGATAAACATTGAACATATTAAACAAATTCATGAAAAGGTAAAGGTATACGTTCTTTTAACAAAAAAAATAAATTTACGCAACAAAACCTAAAACGTTAACCACAAAATTTGAACAGCCAGCATAGCGCCACCTGGTGGTGAAATTTCGAAAGATTCAACCATGAGATGCAATCAAAAGCGCCTGAATGTATGCAATTATGTGATAAATTTGATCTTTGTGTTAAAAGGTGTGAAAATGTATGCAATTAAGTGCTATTGCTGGTTTATTTTATTTAGATTTCTTTTTGCGGATTAGAGAAATCATTTAATTTTACGAACATGAAAATTGTTTAGAAAATGTTTTCCACCTGCTTCACATGGAACTAATTCAGTAAAATTGTTATGGTGAATTAAAAGTAATAAAATCGTGTAGCACAACATACTTTTTGAAGTTCGTTTACATAAATATCCGACAATAACATATCCTCTGCAAGAGGAGATATTTATCATGCCTATACACGATATCATTTGAATGCTCAATTGAGAACGAAAAGATTATGCGACATTAAAGGCATGCGTTCCACTGGATAAAGATTTGAATAATCGTTGCCAATCGTTCTCAATCAATGCGTAACTGTGACTCTAAAGTGTTCATAAGATTACAATCGGCGTTTCATATTACTTTCGTTATAATCGTGTCAGACTAATTGAGAAGAAAGAAACCTGCAAGGCTTAAAGTCGTTTCGTGACCCCAAGTACTGTTCTAGCAACAACTACTCGCTCTTACTTGGCTGTTCATCGTCAGTTTCTCATCAGTTCAGGATCCTAGAGATATTGCCAAAATCTTAGAAATCAAATAATAAGTTGCTATTGTTTTGTAACTCACAATAATCCAGAAATTCCGTTTAAACCCTTGTTTACACGTCCTGATCGTAACAGCTTTTGAATGTTTGTATGTTGCTTGCATCGTTTGCATGCGTCGTTTGTTACGTGTTGATCCAATGTGCACTGTCGAGAAAGTTCTGTTGTAAAGTTATTTTTATGTAATAAACCACTTGTCCAAAATGTTGTTGTGAAACATTTTTGAACTGAAAATAATATTGTCGCAAAATAAATTGACTTCAAAACAAAACAAATAAAACAACGATCATTTTGTACCGCACGCAAAGCTGTCAACTGTCAAACGACGTTCAGCACACACAAACACACACTGATCTGATATGGCTTCGGGGTAGGCAAGTACGCTTTTCCATTCAGTCCTGTTAGGAATTCTTTCGCAAATACGGTGAATCAACGTGCTGTCCTCGCAATTAGACGCGTGCGGTGCAGTAAGATGGTAAGGCAATCTCGACAATGCGGAATTTAATATTACGAGTGTGCGAAAGGCAAAAGGAAATTGCAATTTCTGTGCGAATGCGAAAGTATGTGTGGCACGAACCAGACGGGGAACGACGAACATTGAATAAGTGTGAAACTAACGAGTTTCGGAACGCGATTCTTCTGAAGTGTTGCTTAAGCGTAGTTTGAGCTTATCGGTAGTTATTTTTTTTCCAGTGAACATTTTCATTTCCCCATTGCTCGAAAAACCAATCGATGCGCACGGTGTAGAAAATGGGCAAACTTGTTTCTTTTCTTTTCGGGTTGTTTAACACACACTCGCACACACACACATACTTAGCAGGTAGTTTGCAGTGTGGTATCGACAGTGCGCACACAACCGTGCAACGGAATGGAATGGACTGCACGCACACACTATTACCAGCGCCCGCTGGAAACCGAACGAAGCGTAATGGGATTCAGATCAAACTCGAACAAACACCACAGCAACACCCGAGCGCGCGTGTGTGTGTATGGATGAACCTTGTGTCCTTTTGCTTCACGGCAGGACCCTATCGGCGCAGTAGCTGTGTGTGTATGTGTTTGTGTGCCGCTGGTAAAATGGTTCCACGGTGTGTTGGGGGAGCGTGTGTGAAAGACGAGTTGCCATTCGCAACGTAAATTAGTGTTCACGTAAATGGGCCTTCTGTTTTAGCAAATGTCAGATAAGATTAGCAGCGCGATTGGTGCGTGAGAAATCAGATCGTCGCGCATAGGAGAGCGTAGTTTTCGAGCTTTCTCTCGTTCGTAGGTTGTTACGCGGTGTCGCTGTCGACTGCGTGTGCTCGTGTGTGTGTGTGCGTGAGCTGCGAAATAATGTTAGGTACTAGCGCCGACGACGACCACGGCGGCCAGATAATGATACGTTTCGTTGGCATGTGTGTGCGAGAAACATAGTAAAAGGGCGCTTTGTACTGGGAGGGTGCATTTGTGTATGTGTTCAGGCTTCTGGCTAAGGTGCCTTAACGCATACACCGCTCATGACGTGCAATTGTGGTGCCTACGGTTCGGTAGCAAACGACGGACGCCCGTAACACCAACACACACCGGGTGCAAACGCAGCGCCAGTGAGTGGCTGTTGGCTGACTTGTCCGAACAAGAAGTAGGCTATTTTGAACTATACACGGACACGAAGTACGTGTTCTCGCCAGGCACTTTCTAACGGCGTTGGTAAGAATTTAACATTAGTGTTTCCGTTGAGAATGGGTCTGTGTGTGTATGCGTGCCGTGAATAAAGTGTGTACAGCAGACGAGAAAAATTATGCTACAAAAAGCCGCGAGAACTGGGATTCTCCGAAGTCCGTCTGAAAGATTGAACCGTTTTATTTTTTTGATGTTAAATCGCACACACCGTACTGTGCACGAGTGTGTTGGTGAGAGCTGGTAATGGATGAGGTAGTTAGAGAACGGTTATTCTCACGCACACCAACGCCCAACAGGCCGGGAGGGAGTGAGTGAGCTGGTGGTGGTGGTGGTGATGATGATAATTTCATCGCGTGCGCGCACCCACACACTCATACACGCGCGGTTAAAGTCGCGATCGACCTTCTTCGAATTGGCGCAGCGAGTTTTTTCTCTCTTCGTGCCTGCTGCGCTGTGATACCGACTCGCATACTTTTTTTTTTGTACCCTACCACTAACCATCGTGAGCAGTTTCATCAATTTCAAACCGTACACCCCTGTTCGTGATGGCGAACGCGGCTCCTTCAACGTTTTTTTGTTGCTTTTTTCGTTCCTGTTAGTTGATGAAGTGTGCATGTGTTAGTAGAGCGATTGTTCATCGATTTGTGTGTACCACTTTCTGTCGAACGAATGAGAGAGGGCCATTCACGCGCTATGTGTAACAACAAATTTTCTATCTTTTCCCCTCCCACCCGACCGCCAAACAGTTCACAGCAGCTTCAGCAGCGTGTTTCTCTAGGAGCTAGCGAAAAAGCAGTGGAAACGCAGCGCCAGTGAGACGGCAGAGACAGAAAGCTCTCACTCCGCGGATCGATCAACTTTCGGGCCATCGCAAAAAAGGTTTTGGGTGGAAGAATGTGTGCTGCATTGTGTGTTGTTACTCGTGTCAAAACGGTGTGCAAGTGCCAAAATCGTCGTGAGCGTGCAGCAGTGAGACGGAATTAATTTCCACACACCCAAAATCATCCCCAAAGACCGAACGCGGGCGCAAGCATTTGTACCGAAACGCGGAAGCAAACGCGCTCCTCCAATAGTGTGAAACAGCTCATTAACGGCAGGAATGTGCCGCCGTACGTGAGGAGCAGTGAGAAAGATGTGAGTGAGAGCGTCAAACGACAGTGTGCGTGCAGTGAATTGTTACTCGCCGGATTCGCTCGCCCCAGCTACGCGGTGAGCTAACTATATCCCCTCGTCAACGAACTCACCATGAATCGTACCGCGTGAGAAGACCGGTTTCACCGAGGCGCGTGTCTCAGTACGGGTGGGGTGAGATCAGGCCACGCCACGAAACAATTGGACAGTTTCACGCAGGAAACAGCACACACATTCAAACGACATCGGCTCGGATTTGCTCGGTGTGCGAAGGATTCGCGCATCGCAAAGGCAACTGGTTTCCTCACTGGCGGTCCATCTCATCACCTCACATTGTGTGGTGAGAACGGATGTCAAGCGCGATCTTCTCTCACTTATCTCTCGCCAATATTATTCGCCCTTAATCGTCACCGTATCGTACCGTGAGCGTCAGTGTGTGTTGAGTATTTTCATGTGCGCACTGGTGAACGTTGGTGCATGAGAGAGTGTGTGTGAGTATGTGCGTGCGTTATTCTGCCGTGTACACATACCGCGTTCGAATGGTAGTAGAGCTGGGTTCAGTTTTCATCGGAGCTCGTCGTAGTAGGCACACGCGACTCTTCTTTCGTGACAGTAGCGTAAGCAGCATCAGTGGAAGCGTTTGAATGTGAAATACTGTGCGAAAATCGCTTTCTTCTTCCGTGCAATATATACACATACACACGTGCGCATTAAACGAAGGATATCCACCAGGTCCGGAAAATGTTTGTGTTTCGTGCAGTGTAAATCGTTACTTAGAGAGGCTTGGTCGCTGGCAATAACCACCCAAGTGTGTAGTGTCACTCGTATTTTATTATTCGCTAGTGCAAAAGTGCTGTTAAGTGGGGATCTCACCGTCATCCCTCCCTCTCCTCTTTTCGGTAACGTGCGTGCCTGTGTGTGCGATAGTGAGAGAGAGAGATAGAGTGAAGTAGCGAATTCGTGTGAAACGCAAAGCAACAGTGAAGAAATATCGGTTAGTAAATGATTCCACAACGCAGCATGCTACGATGAGGTGTTGAGGAAGCAATAGAGAGCAGTCGTATTGGGGGTACAACAACGGCAACCAGCAGAAGTGTGTGCGTAACGCTTGCTCTCCTATCCACCATCGTCTTCTCTTCGAAACCTCGCTGCGCCACAAAAGAGAAAGTGTGCATGAAAATGGTGGCAATACAGTGTGTGTAGAGAAATTAAAGTGTGCATAGTAGGAAAAAAATAAGAAAAAAAAGAATCGCACGGTTTCTCTGCCCGTGCTCTACACTGCGTAGGTAGTGGTAGTAGTAGTAGAAGCAGTAGTGGCGGTGCAGTCGATCGTGCTCAGTGCAATTAAACGTACGTGTAAGTGTATGTGTTTTTGTGTGTAATCGGTGTTCAAATGTTGTTGTTTACGGTTTACCTACTGCAACAACCCAACCACCACCAACGTGCATGTATGCTGCAATTCATAGTGCATCAGTAAAGGCAGCGCATTGTGAGGCAAAAAAGTGCAAAAGCAAAAAAAAAATAGATAAATTATCGTACGCCAAAATAAGCCCGAAACAAGAAGATAAGAAATTATACGTGTAGCAACGCGTGCGCGCTTGTGTGTGTGTATCACAGTGTCAGTGTTTATTCGCGCGTTTGTGTGTTTGTGTCACAACGAGTGTTTGTTTTTTTTTTAATGTGGTGGGTGCTTTTCTCGATCGCATGAGCCTCTCCGGAAAAACGCACCTTTCTTGATTCGTGCACTCGAAAAGCAACCATCACTTCCGCGGCCCACTACCCCACGTCTTTTCAATTACACCTGTTCGTGCGTAAGAAAATGGTCGTAACAACAATACAAGCATGACGCACCAGAATCACCAAACTAACGGCGCCAGTTTGGAAGATTGCCACACAAACTTATTCGCTCTGGTAAGTCCGATAGCAAGCAAGTACTGCCGTCCGATCAAACCGTTTCCGAACGGTGTCACAATCAAGCTTACATGGATAAATCCTTAATGCCGCGTCCATCATTGTGTGTCGGCCCTGAGACGGCAAGAACACACGGCTATGAACAGTAAAAGAAAACATTCAAAAAGGGTGAAGCGAATCGCTGTCAGATTACAGATAAAACCTCAAATTTCAACTATCAAACTCACGATAGGTATACTATTGTGCTCAAGACAAGTTAATTCGCAAGTGCTAGTGTAAATAATTGGTCTCTCAAGCTTGTTCAAGTGCATCATGCATGTACTTTTTTACTATTTAACGAATGCTTTCTACAAAGCTTCGAAAGAATGCTATAGGGCATGTTTCCTCTATTGTTTTTATTTTTTAGTTCCAAATTTGTGTTTTAGACTGATTAATGATCGGGTGGTTCAGATTTATAAATAATGTTATTTGTACTTTTGGTTTGTTAAAATGTTTAGCTGCTATCTGCGTGATGAAAATACGTCCCTTCAATGTAACGCAATTTGCTCGGGAACGTAACGCATCAGTAACGCACCTGTAACGCGCAACTGTCAGATTCACGCCGGCACAAAGACGGCCTTGCCGTAGGCAGATACAGGGAGACGGGCAGGATAAGTGGCTGGATCTTTTGTTTAGAAAAGCTGATGATATGCTCATTCAGCTAGCTAGCTGGCGTTTTCACTAAGACGCACCAGCATCGTCTTGTTTCCCTTTCTCTCTCGCTCTCTTTTTCTCTTCAAAATGCGGGGATTTTCCATTTCGCTGTAAAGTGTGTGTGTGCGTGGGTATGTGCGGGATGTATAAATAACAACTTCCCGTAAACCGTAACTGATGAAACTGAAACAAACAAACAAACAGCCCTTTTCGAACCGTACCGGAGACCGTTCTCGTAGCGACTCGTGTTGGTGGTGGTGTTGTTGTGTGTTGCTATTTTGTCAGGGGTTAAAGATACTCTTGCCCCTTACGGAGTGGGCGAAGGGTGCCGGGTTCCCGGGCAACAAATTAAGAAGAGACATTAGGCAGATCATTTGAATCATAATTGTACCCCGTTTATTGTGTGTATAGGCAGTGGCTGCGGCTGTTTGCGGTCAAGTGTGGAACGTTGTTTATGCGTTCAACATTCATGCGTTTCAATTGAAGTCTTTCATCCGGCTGTTGGAGCTGTGTTGAATTCACACGATCCACGATTTTATTTTCTTATCGCCCTATAAGACCCTAGCAGAGCAGAAGAAGCGTTCCGGAGGCAGTTTTGGTCGCCGATGATACACACCATTTTAATTAATTGCGCTGCTGCTGACCGGCTGTCGTGGTTACTTGCCATTGCTTTGCTGAGCCGAAACAAAACAGTCAAACCAACATTCAGTTAACGGAAGTAAAGTTGTGAAGGTTCGAACCAGTCGGCGGCGGCAGCGGTGTGTTATCACCCGATTTCTCCGTCCGCGGAGGTTCCTGTGGCCGATTGCATGCTTTTTTCTACCGTCGATTGCTGATAACGAACAGACGGGGAGGGTGTACGAACCCACAAAAAAAAAAAAATAAATAAAAAAAATAACAGTCTGTCCGCGACATCGCGCGACCCTATCGGTTCGGGAAAGGAAAAGCGAAAGCAATCAGCAATTCTACCGGCGTGCGGCGAATGTTTTATATTTTTCGCTTGCTCTTGTGTGTGAAACATACATTGTGAGCCTTTTTTGTGTGCTTATTCAATATAACGCTAAGTCTCATTTGCGCCAATGGCTTGCAAACATTGTTGCGAACTGTCCAGTGGACTCGGTTATCGGTTGTGTTTGCTTGTGTGTTTGCATGGCTTTTTGGGAAAATCGCTAGCTCTCTCGCCGTACGAGATGCGAACAAATGGTCAACAGCTTGGTCGAAAGGCTTGTTAGCGAACCTTTTTTTCTTCTTATCACCACAGCAGAGCCGCAAAACGACCCTGAGAAAAGTCCATCCATCCCCCCTACACACGAAGAGGTTCCCCTTTTCGCGCTTTATCGCTGGTCAGGAAAGATAAGAAGCACGTATCGTGCGATGGTCGTCGCTACGTCATTTTTATCTATGCTTATCGCGCTTGATAGAGGGCGATTGTGTGTCTGTGCTTCGGCTCGGTATTTGCCCCATTGCATGAACGAGGGTTTCCTTTTGGACTTTAGGGATCTAGATTGGTGGCGCCAGGTGCGTGTCCCCTAGCTATCGTTGGGACGTGCAAATTTAAATTGATTGTGATAGTTAATTTAATTTAATTACTTATTTAAAACAATGCAAAATACTTTCCATGTGAAATGTCGGCAATTAAATTTTGGGATTAAGAAGAAGGGATTAGAATCTACTTTCTAATTTATTTGAAGTAAAGCTAAGTTGCCATTTAAATTATGTACATACCATATTTATGAAATACCAACATTTCTAGGCACGATACTAGTCTTTAAAAATAAAACAAAATAACACACCCACCCATTCTCCACCGCTTTCAGTCTTTAACCATAAATTGAGCCTTTCGCAATCTAGAAGAACATCTTCTTACTAATGAAAAAAAAACTCGTTTCTATAGACACTCATTATGGGCTACATTTTAATTAAATAATAATAATTTCCCCCGTACCGATTCATCTACACGTGCGAAAACGGGTGCGTGTGAGTGCATATCGCTTAAATTGCCATCAAAAACCACCCCCTTCCCCCGGTGCCACAAACCCTCCGGTGCGATGGTGGCGGCGGTTGGTCGTGTTTTATGGCGGTTTTATTATTAAGTATGTGATAATTGCACGCCACCGCATCACCACCGCCGCCTTTTTATGGATTCGCGTCCTGCAATTGCACTGCTCGCTCTCTCTTTCTCTCTCGCGCTTGATCGTAAAAAGCTCGCCCGAGGCTCGTAAAACGATCGTTTCAGAGTCTGCTGCTGCATATAGGTGCAATGTGAACACATTTTCCGGCGCGATGTGTTTGCGAGGGTGAAAGGATCGGTCAGATCGGTCGGGTCGGATCATATGGGTGATTCAGTGCGATTCTTGCCGTGCAGAAACGTTTGCGATCCATAGCCGTTACTGATTTGTTTAAACGCAGTAAAACGTGTCATAAAATTATTCATCTCTTCTTTACATTCGGTTCAGTGTTTGTTTTTAAAGTCTTTTATATGCAGATAGCACTCGGGTTTATGTAACTGGTGGTGTAATAGTCCAATTCACTTTCGCTTGTTTTCTCTTTATTGAGCGCAGAGTATTAATTTTTTGTTGCTCTCTTTATATTAGTTCTCGTGTGCGACTTGGATACATATTTTTTTTGCAGTAAATTTACCAACGTAACGATTTAAATGAGACCAAAAAAAAAACTATCAGATTCGTAAAGAAATCACCAAAAAGCGAGGAAACAAGAGCGAGCTGCCTGCTAACGTCATCTAGTGATGTTTTTTGGAGTCTCGTTACATGCAGATGAGTCGTTGCTGAGTTATTCGCTAGTAGCGCCCAGTTTTACTGTGTCAACCCGATGTGAAGATCATTTGAATAATCAGCATGGAAATGATTCTCGTGACTCATCACCGATTCTGCCGCTGGTTAAAAAAAATTAAACCGGCTGGTTGGAGATGTATATTACACTGAACTGAAAAAAAATATAAGCTCAAATAAACGTTCATTTTTATCACACTTAATTTTAAGCAAATTTTTAATGCTGCGGGAAGAGCAAGCGCACAATTTTCCGAAAGTCATCGAATGACCTTCTCTCGCGTATTAGGCAAACTATTAATATTTTGACGGTGTAATCTTCGTCCCCAGGCGTCCGTCTCCGGCTTCGGTAAAGCCCTTTACCACCACCACCACCACCCCATCAGCGGGTGGCTTCCAGCTGGTAATCATGCGCGCAAAAGCCGTATCTCTCGCGCTCGTCCTTCCCACGGTGGAGAGAGAGAGAGAGAGAGATAGAGCGGTTTCCGTTTCGCGGTCACGTTCTCTCTTTCTTTCTCTTTTCCCGTGATGATTGTCCTCAGCACACTTCCTCCTTCCACCGACGGTTTCAGTCAGCACGGCTGTTTCATTCACACCGTGCGGTACGAAAGCATAAACCGAACACGAAGTGGAGTTTTTTGTTTGCTTTTGCGTTTGTTTTATGCTCGAAGCAGTGAGCGGATTTTGGTTGTGTTTCGACGATTGCTTTACATTTGGTTGGCTATTTCGATCAACAAAGTAGCGATTTGTTGCAGCCGAATGAAGTCGTTTTTTCGGTTAGTTATAAACGAAAACTACTCTGCTCCCACCAGAGGCATGTTTTGATTTCCATCCAGGCGGCGCAAGCATATTTCGCGAGCGATAAAAGCTGTTTACACTGTTATCGCTGATAAGGGAATAGGGAGAACCGCTTGAAGGCACTGGTTTTCATGAGCAATTGGTGTGGGTGAGTTTTTGCAAGGAAAATATATAAATAATATAAGAAAAATAAATAGCGCTTATAGTATAAAATATCGAAAAAACCACAATAAAAATCTATCAACAACCAACCAGCACAGATTTTTCCACCGATTCCCCTCCGACTTTTAACACATTTAATCGTGTTTTTAGTGTGTCGCGAGACGGTAAAACTCGAGTCTCGTGAAGCGAATCGTGGCACCGGCTCGTGGAGTGCCGGCAATGCATTTTAAAGCAACGAGAAAACGATGCGTGACGAATGGAATCGGTCACAAGGAAAAGAAAACCCCGTGCTAAGGTTTCCCCTTCGCTGTTCCCTCGGCGGCCGCCTTTCCCGGGCGGTGTTTGTATGCTTGTTTATGCTCGTTGTCGGATTCGATGATCCCATCATAAAACAATGGTTAAGTGTCATGACTTTGTGAACTGTATTTTAAGTGTGAATTTGAGCTCAAATTTTGATAGAATCATGCTGCTACGAAGCACTGCTTTAAGGCAGGTTTATTTATTTATGCTTACTGTTTGTTATGCTGTTTGAAAAATATAAAAATATTTGGTATAAAACGCCACCAAAACAACACTTTTGAAGGCTATTGAAGGGAGGGAAGTTTACCATTGTCCATTATTCAACCGCACCACTTGAGGAGGATCTCCCCCCGATCACTCACTGTGCCTCTCGGTTGGGGGTGTTCCGTGTGCTGCGATTGTTTCTTCACCCTTCGGTCGAAACCGAACCCTAGGCAGGCAGACTGAAAGGAGAGATAAACAGCGCCCGGTCGGAACCCGAACGTAATCGAACGTGTGTAAAACTCGTGAAACGTGACCGTTGTTTTCTGGTGCTGCTGGTGCTGCTGCTGGTGTTTGTGCCAGCTAAAAGCATGATCTGATCGTCGTCGGCCGGGGGAGAAAGGGAAGACGAAGCATGCAACAGTAGCAGCAGCAGGAAAAAATGAAGTAAAAATCGTTTAAAGACAATCATCCTCCTCGCTCGGGCCATGTGCGCTGCTGTGCGATAAGATGGAGGAGAGAGAAAAGTTATTTCGGTGTGTATGTGCCAGTGTGTGTGTGTCTGTGCTGCTCTTAGTGTATGTCTTCCCCACCAAGTATGCAAATGCCGTTCTACTTGCTTGATATGTTTTTTTTGTCGCTGTCTTTTGGGCAATAGAAGGAGAATATTCGTACGCATTGCATTGTTTCTTCGGTTAAAAAGGTGCATTTCTTGTGTGTGTGTGTGGGGAAGTGTTTTGTTTTTTGTGCCTCGCATTGCATCGGGGAATTAATTTACATGTATATTGCCCTCCCTCGTCTCAGCTACGTAAGCCACTCGAAGGAGTCATGTCTTCAATTAGCTTCAGTGGAGTAACAATTAAATATGTGTACGCTTCGCTCGTAAGCTCTACGATTATTAATGTACATGTGCAAGTTAGCTGTTGATGTTTTGGTGTAAGATTCTTTCGTTCGACTTTTGACTGCATATTTCTAATTTTGTTTTTTTTATTTAAAAACAATTCAAATGAAGTTAAAAGTATGTTTCTTAGATTGTTAATGGATATTACCTGTATTATCTCTATTTTATTGTTCATTATAAAATCAATGTATTTTCTTTTGCAATTTGTTTAATATAATCTACAATCTTTGAACTAAAATTTTGTAAATTTGTATTTCTTTGCATTTCTGTTTTCATATATCAAAAGTAAATACTTGTTTTATTTACGATCTATATTTCTCTGTGCAATTTTCCAATTCTTGTTGGAATATTGTTGGGCTATGCGTGAAAAGGGTGCGTATATTTTAGATTATTTATATAAATTTGTTTGGCTGTTGAATTTTCTGATGAAGCAGCAGCTTAATTTACCGATTGTGGATTGGAGCATATAGAAATGGAAAATTTTTGATATTGCATTTATGTTCGACTACCATTCGACTGGCATTTGCAAAAAAAAAAACGAAAAAAACTTTATTGCTGTCCTTGAGAAAGTTGTTTTTTAAATGCTTTGTCCACCGCAGACACACAGAACTCTTCTTCTATTTTCTGTGTCACCCTTATCTTCGCGACGATTGGTTCGTAGTTCGTTCGAATACATGCGATTGAAAAATCGCGTGCCGTGCATTCTTCAAAAAACGGCAGGGGCTTTCTTATCTCTCCCGTCGGTATGACAGCGAAAGATAGCGAAAGAAGGGTGCATTGCATTCGAACAGAGCACAAGAATTGATGGGAAATCGTTTTGATACAGTGAAACCAGCAGCAGGAGGAGAGCTTTCTTGGGGAGAAAATGATTTGCATGCGAGTTTCCGTTTTGTCGTTAATGCCGTAATTAATCGTTCGCTTCGCACAATATTTTATCGTTTTTATTTCGCCAACTTACAGATCACCACCACCACGCCCGATCAGCTGTGTGTGAAGTTGTGAAACAGAAAATAGGGTGGTTACTTCACGGGGAGGTTTTGGAGGGATGAAAATGATCCACTCATTATGAGCGAACTCGCGGTCTCTCCTCCCAGTTTTTCTTGCGGTAAATCGCTAGAGCCGGTGAATGGAGTTTGTTCGAGCACAGAAGTCCCAGTGAAGGAAACGAAAACCGATGCTTTTTTCACGTAGCAGCAGCCACATGAACCGCGAGGGAAAGAGAGTGTATTGTACTACTTTTTTTTCGGCCTCCACCGATCGCTCGGTCGTGGAAACGTAAAAAAAAGGAACGTTCAAGACAGCAAGAGTGAAAGAGAGAGAGGGAAAAAGCTCAACCACAGTCCGTCTGTAGCAGTCAGGCAAAAGGTAGTGCAGCGAAACCTCCACCCTCTGCTCTGTTGGCGGCCATCGACCTGGTGTTGTGCGTGAGATGTGCATAGAGCGACGCTGGAATGGGGACGATGGGAAATGTTTAAAGACAAGAGCGGGCGAAATGGATATTACAACAAAAAAAAAAAAAACAACGTAGAAAACATTGTGCGGTTGAACGTGCGTGGAAGCTTTCGAGCGTTTCTCCCGGGATGAGGTGGGCTCTTCGTTCAGCAGTTGTACATGATGAACAGAGTTGACCCGAAGGAGGTCTTAGTATTCGCGATCACTCGGTCTTTCCCGATGCTTTTTTTTTTGCGGATGTTTAATTCGATTCCATTCGTCTGAATATATGCTTTTTCTCTGGCTTTGTTTAATATGGAAAAAAGCTCGAACAAAGTGTCGATAAATGTTCATACTTTGATGCAAAATTGTAATAATTTCGCCTACAAAATTATAATTTTATTAATTGTGAAAATTATAAAATTGTAATAACATACCCTTTGTCGACGATCATCTATTTGGAAAAGGTTTTATAATTGCCAGGAATGAAATTTATATTTTCGATAGCCAATTTGTAATTATTATGATCAAAATTTATAACATGGACAAAATTGCAGAAATCCAAACCACTCGTTTGTTTAATATTTTCTAACGAGCTTGGGACGCCTGAAAGATTCCGAAAAAAAGCTGGATTCGTCTTGTTTCCCCCCGCGATAGTTTCCGAAAGCACCAAACAAACAAAAAATCCGTTACTTTTGTTGGTCGGAAAACCATCCGTTTCGTTTGCCGAAACCACCCCACTTCTCGCCTCCCAAAAAAAAAAACATGATGCGACGAAGAGACGTGTCCGTATGTTTCATTCATTCTACTCTTCCAAAACATCCCCGTCTGGCCCCCGCCGGGGCCGCGCCAGTGTGTGTGTGTGTGTGTGTGTGTGTGTGTTTGGTCGAGGTCACTCAACCTTTTTTTCCACTCTTGCATTTATGCTTTTTCACACACAGACACACGCGCGGAGACGAACGTGTGCCGCGGTGTAGGAAGATTATGAATCTGTCTGTCCGTGCGAGTGTGTGTGTGTGTGCGTTAGCATTTTCCGGTCCCGGTTTTGTGCGCTGGTGGTGGGTTTGGTTGGTGCACAGATGTGTAGTTTGTTTTGTTTTCGACTATTAAACCCCTTTCGCGCGCGCAGGTTGTTACTCCCGGCGGTTTGGGTGGCATTTGCGAGCGTAAGAATGCTGCAAAACGGTGCTGGCGGGAAGTGGAGGGCAGACTCGTCCGCCGACCGTCTGGGAACTACCTAGTTTATGGTGGGTCTCATATACAAGACACCGACCTCTCGGCGGGCCCGTCGTGTGTCTTCGCTGTGGTGGATGAAAATTTTCTTTTACCTCGTGTTGTAGAAGGATAGTTTTGCCATCGGGGAGGAGAAGACCAGACTAGTGTCGAGAAGTGGCCAAAATTTATACATTTTACAGGATGATAAAATTGCTTCTAAATTGTCCAAAAAAAACGATACCATGCTGGAGCCAACCACTCGCGGACGGTTTAATTTAAAAGAGTGTGCGTTAAAACGTCTACGCTTTCGATATTCACCTAGTCATCGACCTAACATTTCCTCCACTCGTGCAACACTGTTACCGATAGAATCACACAAAAAGCACAGCCGGAATGGAATTTATTTACCGCTGTACTCTTTTCCATCGCTTGTTCCAACGTGTGTTTTTTTGCTGTCGGTTTCGGGAAGAAAGCGTCCAAGCGAAAAAAGAGCCTCCACCACCACCGATCGACGATGTTTTCTTCCGTTCGCTTTTCCCCGATCGTACGCAGCTTTTCCTTCTGTTCGGACTCCCCTCCCCTTGTGGCGCTCTCTGCACCGTGTTGGACGATGCCACGGGTGCAATTTTATGGCCTTTTGATTCCACCCTTTCTTCGCCTCGTTTACCACACTCGTTGCGAATCCGTTTCATTTCCGTTCGTTTTCGGCATTCGTTTTTCCTTCGCGCTGGAGTGTGAAGCTTTCCTTGGGTAAGGTTATGCACCGCGAGTGGCTCGCGGAGACTACAGCCCAGACACACACCGTGGAAAAGCGGCTGCAAAAAAATGGCTCCAAACGCTTTGCTGACAAGAAACGTTCGTGCTGCTGCTGGTGGAAGCTCCGTTTGTTCACCTTCCCCTACGGAGACATCGCTGCACACGAAGGACACTCGAAGGACTATCGAAAATGAAAATCGTTCAAAGTTATGTACACACAGACAAACACACACACACATTGACAGCAACCCGAACCCTTAGGGAAAAAGTTCTCCCTACACTCTCCACCGCCAAGTGGGTAGCTTTTTTTATTAGTTTGAACGATTTCTATGAACGTTAAACCGGAACAAAATCAACATATATCCTCGGTTTGTTTGCTCTTCTCCCTCCCTTTCCCCAAGCCGATGGAGCGTCCCTTTCGTCGAGAAGTGGTGCCGCCGCGGGCTTTGAGTATCCTGCTCCGAGTAAGGACTGCTTTTTTTTGGCTTTCCTTGGCGTTTTTCCTTGACATTTTCCCACACGATTCGGCGTTCTTTTGTGCGCATGCTCTTGCAGAAGGATGGAGAAGCATAGCACCCACCACGCACGGTGGTGTGTGGGTGTGTTTTGATGTGTATGCATGCGTTTGTGTGTGTGTGCCTGCTACGACCGTTTATTTGGTTGGTTTGTCGCCTCATTTTTCGGTACATTATCACCGTTGTTACAACGAATCATATTGTTACTTGCCTTCGGTGTGTGGCATCTGGAGGGTGGAGGTGGCGACGATTCGTTATCATATAACTATCTTCTTTTCGGGTTGAAGTTGTTGTGATGAGGGTGTATGAGCGGGGAGAGAGAGAAAGATAATTTTTTATCTCTGTAGTAAAGTGAAAAATCGCTTGACAGCGTTGGTCGAAAAAATAAAAACAAACTATAATTAATTTTATTCAATAAATTTACATTTTTGCGTGGAATATTATCAAAAAAAATTAAAAATAGTAGTTATGGTAAGAATACATAATTAAAAAACGATTAATCGATGTTTTGGGAAAAGCGTTCCCGGGCGATCGATGAAACGTGAATATAAAATCGCTTCGATTTTCTTGAGAGAATGGCCAACTAACTGGTTAACTTGTGCAGCTTCCCCTCCCGCCCGGTAAAACCGATGGGCTCTTCGTGATGTGTGTGTGTGTGTGTGTGTGTCCGCTGGCCTTACGTCAAACGGCTTGCTCGTTTGAGCGCTACGTCGTTTACACCTTCCACTGGGCGGATTGACCACTCGATGAATTGGTTGTGAAAATTGCTGCTCACAATCCCCCTCGTCCTTGTTCCCCTCTTGGCAAATGGCTCGTTGAACCTGTTGTATGCGAGAGAACGCAGCGCCTGCTGAGCGGTGAGAAGCATCGAGCGAGATGAAGGCAGCGTGAGTCGGTAGGCTAGAGGCCAATGCTCACTAATCACAGCTCCCCTGTGAGCTGTAGCTTCTGAAAACAATATCATGCACGGTGGTACGATTTCTCGTTCTCTCACTTTTTTCACCGCTTTCGCACTTGCTCTCTCTCTCACTCGGTCGCACATATACAGAGACGGTATTTTAATTCACTGTCTCTCTTGCAAATTGAAAAAAAGGCCCCAACTTGACCGCACGTCCCTCACCGTTGGGTCGTTTGCGCGTGCCATCACACACAAAACGCCAGCGCCACACCAACACACGCGTACGGTCAGAACCGCACCTCCCTTTTACCCTTCCTGCCTCCCCTCCGCGCCAGTGGAACGAATTTCACAATCCATCCAACCAGCGGCTGGCACTCGGCTCGCTTGCGCCCGTCAACGTGTTGGGGATGGAATGATGATGATGATGATGATGATGGTGGTGGTGTGCGTGTCGTGTCGGCTTCGGGTTCCGCACTGTTTATATTTTTGACGTTTATGGGGAGGGAAACAGCCAGCCCCCCCCTCCGTTCGCTTCCTTGCTCGGTGTATGTTCGATGAAAAAACGTCAACAACACACTGGGCTTTTGCGCTGGTTCACCCAACCGCCAAGCGGCCAAACGTCATTTGGCTCGTGTCCTCGATTTGTGTTTGTTCGTGGTGGTGGTGGGTGCGTATGTGTGTGTGGTGAGTTTCGTTCACTGCTCTGGTTGCTGCTGCTGCTGCTGCTGCTGCTACTTTTGCATATGCTTTTGCTGCCGTTTTGCTCCACAGCATCGATCGAACGAAGCTGTTCTCTCCCTTCTCGCCGTTGTCGGCATGGAAATCGCGGTAAAATCCGTCGCTAGAAGGCAGGCAGCCTCCGTTAACCGTTCTTAGCATGACGTTAGATTAGGAGGAGACTACTAGGTTTTGCGGGTTAGTTGAAGGTTGAAAGCGGTGTTCTTTATACGAGAACAAATTTTATTTTTATTTTGTTTTTTTTTTTACATTAATACCGTCGGTCGTTTCTAATAAAGTAAAAAAAAAATTTTGTTGTTAAAAAAAACAAAAATTATTTATTTTTTCACAATTTTAAATCAATTTGGTAAAAAATGTATCAAACTAAGCAGAAGCATTGTACTCCACATGAAAAATGAACATCTAATATCAAATTGAAATTATGCTAGCGAACTGGGCAACTACGGCCATCGATCGTGTGAGCCAACGTGCCACCGCAAATCGCGGTTATTTTGTTTTTTTTTTCTTTCCTACCACCTTGTGCCACAGCCCGCTTTCGTGTATGTGCGTCCGTCCTTCACACAGCCTCAAAGGCAAGGTAAAAGCCACCATCCAGTTCGCGCGGATATGCTTCATGTGCAGCAAACACGGCCACATGTTTGCGAGTGGAAATGTATATCACATGTCATTTGTTTTTTTCTTTCTTTTTGAGGCATTGGTTGCCGGTTGGGACGCTCGCTCTGGGGTGCGACACTTTGGCCTGGGTGGGTTGCAGAACGACGCATCTTAATCGGGGTGTAAACGTTCAAATGCAACACGCGCCGAATCGGGGTAAGGTTTGAATGTGATGTTGTTCTCACTCACTCAAAGCCCCCGTTTTGGTTTCGGGTGTGAACGATCGAGTTAAGGTTGCATTTTATGTTGACTTTGGCAATGCGACATAACTTGTGGATCGACATTGAAGCCCAGCCGTGTGTCTGCGTGGAGATTGTGCGCCGTGGTGAAAGTTTTCTTCTCCGTTACTTAAAATTTGTCAGCTATATGTGGGCGAGCGGTAGGGGATCGGCTGCTCTCTTTCGATCGGAAACGGGCCCCAATAGTCTAGAAGTAGTATCCCAAAAAGGAGGGAGAAAGAAAATCAGTTGCTTCTTTTGTCTTTTCCATCAAAATTTAGAACCATTTAAAAAAAATTATCATAAAAAAATCACAATTCATGGCCGAAAAAACACAATTTAATACTCATCTTCATTCAATCGTTGTGGGCCATTTTAGACTTAGAACATGCCGAAGGCTTCGCTTCTCCCCTAACTGCTGCAGTGCTTCACTCAAACGGTCAAGCCGCACTAAGACCTAGTTTCATTACCACTACAGGTGGGCGAGGGGAAGAGGAGGGAGGGGAAGGGGGAGGGGGAAAATCCCACCACCCTCGCACAACCGCTCGTGTGCATCACGATCGAATTGAGCACGGCATTAGCGCACCCACCTTCCTGGCGTTGAGCTCTCTTTTTTTTATGTATCCCATGCTCAATTTTCGTCATACTTCTTCTCGTGGGTCGGTGAGTGCAGTAGGCGGCAAGGAGGGGTGGGAGCGAGTGTTGTTGTGGGTGGTTATTGTTGGTATATGAAATAGCTTGTGCCCGCCAACCCCCCCTTCCCACCCCGCACCCGGTCCCGTCAATCGACACGGTATTATTATTTACTCCATCCGCGGTTTCACAGGCTGCTCACTCTCCTGCGGAGTGAACTGTGTATGTGTGTTGATGGCTGTTTGTTTGTTCACTTCGCGGCGTGCGTCCGTTCGGTGTGTTCGCGGCGCGTTCTGTGCAAGCACAAGAGCATACACACAACACTCACAAACTCGCACGACGACGGTGTGACGAACAATCGCGTGGAGGAGCTCCTTTTGCCGTCGAACAACAAGACGTTAGCGTGGCGTACATTCACGCTTGCTTCTCCACTCGGTGTCTGCATGTGTGTGTGTGTGTGTGTGTGTGTGTGGATTAAACGAAAATGGAACATAAAGCCAACACGCGGTGTGTGGCAATTTGTTTGTGGGGCAAGAAATGGAACAGAAGCGTGGATTTAATTAAACTTCATGTGCCCACAACACACCGGCGACGACGACGACGATGGCGCCGGTTCGTCCAAGGTGTTTTCACTCTCTACTCCGAGAACTCCTCCGCATGCAAAATAAGCGCATTTCAGCAAACATTCTGCAGTTGCAGTTGCGATGCGATGTGACCTTGAAATGTGGGAAGAAAAATACTGCTCATTTCACACATATTTAGGGGGTTTATTGTGCGAGAGCGATTTTTAGTTTATTCATTTAATTTAAGGTTGTGAAAGCGGTGTTCTTTATAGGAGAAAAAAATTTATTTTTATTTTGTATTTTTTACTAATACCGTCGGTCGTTCCTAATAAAAATTAAAAAAAAAGTTTTTTTTTTTGTGTTCAAAATTGTAGTTTATTCAGTTAATTATGGATTTTTATTAGTGACAATCTGACCTTATGGATGAAGCAGTTTTTAATCGGCATCATAAAAATTAGGCTAACGATTTACTTTAATTTACGATCTGACATGATTACTGTGCAAGCTCAATGTTGAAATTACTTTTTTATTATTTATTCCGGAACGGATTGTGGCTGGGTGTTTTACTTTAAAAAAAATCGGATAAAATTAAAAATAAATAATTAAATGTAATAAAATAAATTAACGATAAAAAATTTCCCCTTCTTTCTCCGTCCACAGACCGACCTCTGCGGTATACGATGGCGTCAATTTGTGCTCGGTGAGCGACCGAACGCGGCCGGCGACCCGCTCGACGATCCGGTCGTTCGCTCCTACTCGAAATGTCTCGCCGTCGACATACTGTGCGTGTGGCGGCGGGTCGCCCCGAAGCCGAAACCGAAGCCGGAACCGGAACCGAGCAGCATGTTCGACATGAGCATACCGGGCACCGGTAACATCGGGCCCGTCGTCCATCCGCCCCTCTCGCTGACGGCCGCCAAGGAGCTGTGGATATTCTGGTACGGCGAGGAACCGGACCTCACCGATCTGGTCGCGCCCGAGCTGCGAACCGGTAAGTGCAAGGAAAAGGAGGGCTTGCTGCAGGAGGAGAGGGCGGGGGGGGGGGAAGGTCGTTGGAGCTAGATGAAAAAAAATTAAAATATAGGTAATTATCTATAAAAACTGCATCGGTGATTGCCGACTTTTGCACCGAAATCGTACAAGAAGCAACCTGTTGTTGTGTGGCTTCAAGGCAGGATATTATTCCAAACAAGTAGTAAAAACCGACCGCTGTGCGACACGCGATGGACACACGGACGAGATAACCCCCCCCC
>KI915041.1:11562199-11573969 GCA_000473445.2 Anopheles farauti
CCCATCCACCGATAGGGCCTCTAATACGCGATTTTGTTGCTCTCTCTCACTCTCCCACTGTTGGCTCGTCCCGTGGCTACACCTTTTCTTCAATCCGTGAATTCAAGGTTAACTGGTTTTCTTGTAACTGCTCGGTGAGATTTGCTGTGTGTGTGTGTGTGTTTTTTTCTCTTCATTTTCGTTTCTGCCGTTCTCATGTCTGACTCCCACAGCAGACGGCGGCACACAACCTTACCACACGAATTCAACGTGTTTTTTGTTTCGTTCTTTTGCCGGGTCCTCGGTGACCGGCGAATGGTGCGAAATTAAGGGTGGGTGGGTGGTGGGGATAGTTTCATGTATCCGGACAGGCAGGGGAGTAAAAGGATAAAGGTTAGTTTCCGTTTTGGGGCAATTTTTTTTTTGGTTCACCTACACAAACACAGAGAAAAATCATTAAAGAGTGAGGTTTTCGTGCGATGTGTCCTTGTGAGAGGAAACAAAATTTAACCTTTAATGAACCATGAAAGCTCGCAATAATTCGTGAACTGGATTTAAATTAGAAAAAAATTGGCATAGAAGCATAGAAAACATGAAACAACGTAATAGAAAAGCGACAAAAATGTTGCTCTAAGTGTGATGTGTTTTCTACCAGTGAGATCCAAACAGAATCAGGCCTTGAATTGTATGCCTTCTAAAATTGTAAAAAATCACACAAACCCAACAGATAAGATAATATTTCTGGCGAAGAATCCCTCGCCGCACGAGAGTGTGTGCAGCTTCCTGATAAGGAGGCCCGCCGAATAAAAAAAAAAATCAAAATTCCGCCAGAGTAGATTTCTCACGGTTATCATCAAGCTTATTTTTGTAACTGGTGGTGAGAGAGGTATTGTTGTTTAAGATAACGACACCGCGAAGCAAACGGCTGATGAAGATTGAGTAGCGGATTTGTGTTTTTGCTGTCCCTTATGCTGCCTAGTCTCTTATCAATGGAAATCAGTGCTCCGTAAAGCAGCGCCATCTGTTGGGAATTTGTGAACAAAATTGTGTGTTTTGCGAGAGTCAATCCCGGATCGTTCACATCCAAGTCGTTTTTTTTTAATTATTATGCTCCAGTGCTGTGGCGCATTTTATCCGGGTCTCACAGCCGCAACAAAGTCGAGGAAGGGTTGAAAAGAGCGAAAAAAAAAACATCTAAACCCACACAGGAGCCGCCGAGTCGGGGCGGAACGGCAGCACGAACGACGACGAGAGAGCAGCGCTTCAGAGCAAAAAGAGGAGAGCTCCAAAGTTCGTTAAACCCGCGGGGGTCTCCGCCCGGCCTCTTTTTCCCCTGTGCGGTTGCGTCGCTGTGCCCGTGGGAAACGGTCTCTATATCATATCGCCCTTCCATTGGGCCCCATTCCAGCTCAATCCGTCGGCCCGAAACGTGATCGCTAGGTGGCTTCAGCACAGCTGCTGGGTTTTGGTGGTCTCGGTCTCTCCATCCGCTAGAGTCTCGGCCAGGTTAATAGCGATGATGATGATGATGATGATGGTGGTGGTGGTGTCGTACAGATTTCGTTCGCTCATTCCACTCATCTCGCGTTAGTCTTTCGCCGATCCGTTAGGGGATTCCGTTACGTCCACCTCGACTACTCCAGTTTTGTGCCAACTTGCCAGACCGGAAGGTGGTTCGCACAAACTGTACGGGAACCGGGAACCCAGGACGGATTCATTTTCAATCTCCACGCTCTCGAACTTTGGACTATTTCGTTCGAATGTCCAGCAGCGTGCGTGGGAGAAGCATACACCGGCAATGCGGGGAATTATACGTCTACTTCCATTTCCTTCGACAACACACAGATTTTTTTGTTGTATCACCTCCTGGGTCGGCTTTTTTTTCTGCTGCCCCGTTCGTTCGTTATGCTTCGCTTAAACGCTCCCCGGTTCCAAAGGTTCATTGGGCGCATATTGGACTCGGATATCCCTCCCGCCTCGAACCAACAAAAAAAAGGAGAAACCGGTTTTCTAAAAAGCGAAAACACCAAAACCCAAAAAAAAAACTCACCACTCGCCGCATGACGCACAGGAGGGCACAACGGGGTTAGATTCGTCTATGGAGAGAATGTGTGTTGGGAGGCAAATTCGTCGCTTCCCTGGCACCGGAACACCGGAGAGCAAATGGTGGGCGAGAAGCTGGTTCATTTTCACGCTTGCCAAAACTTCCGGTTTGGAGTTTTTTTTTTGTTGATAAAGGCGAAAAAAGCTTTGCGCTCTTGGAGAGGAGCGCATAGTTTCTGGTTCTGGGGATATGTGCAAAAGCAATATTAATGGGCTCCAGCTGCTCATATCGGCGTAATACGTCCCGTGCCGTTCGCAGCCGAAGTCCTTTTAAGCTCTTAAAACCAGCCAATAAATGGGGGTTTAGTGAAGTGTGGTAGCAATCGCACCGGAAACGAGAGTTTACGTCCATTACGCGCACGGTGAAGGTGTTTTCTATACGAAAATCGATGTTCCGGGTGGAAAAATGTTCCCTTTCTCCCCGACGCCGACACCAAGGAACGGTTCCGGGACATCGGATAGCAGGGATGTTTCCCAGATTGCGGAAAGGATAAGCGTTGGATTATTCTGCAGGGGAATTCTGTTCTCTTTCAGACACACACACACACACACACATTCTCCCTGTGTTAGATGACGATGTACTGCCCTCCCGACGTACCACCCATCTTTCATTATCATCGTCACTAAATCTTCATCATCGTTTGCAAATCTGCCAACGGCGAGGACGAGGACCAAGGCTGCCGTGGGTAATATGATCGTTTATCGGTTCGGTCAGAGTCAGAAAAGTACGAAAGATACCACCGTTTACCCGCTGGGCTCATCGAATCTTCTTGCGAAACGAAATTCATTCCACGGTTAGTGCCTATGTCCAGCGACCTGTCTGCGGACACCTTTGCACGAGGAGACACGCCTACGGATCGATAACTCTTGCTCTCGGGGCGTTTGGTGATAAACCTTTAGGACCTAGGACGAAGCTCGCCGTGTTTCTGTCGTACGATGGATTCCCGAGGTATAAATAACGTCCATAACCGTCCAAAAAGCGGGAAGCGACGGGTTGTTGCAACTTTGACTATCACTTGGACATTTCATTTCCTTTCATTTACAGTTTTTTTTTACGTCCTTCCCGTTTTCCAGTTTCTCTTCCAAGGACTCTTCTCCAGATAATCCTTTCAGGACTTTGGAGGCTTTCAGTGCTCTATAGTACTTGTTCGATAGAGGTTTTTGTGCCGTTGATGGGAATAATGTTCCTAAATAAACCTATCTTGGTGGAAGTTATGAAAACACTCACCGGAGGAGGCACTATTCTATGAAGCAACAAGTAGATCACTTCAGCGGGACATCGTATTGGAAATCTCCTCCAGATGTCCACCGCTTATTTGCCGCTGGACATTCGTTCCAATATATGTGTCGTGTTTAATGATACGCAACGTCATCTCAATTAATCGTCGGAATTAATCACGCCCCGGTGTGCCAACATAATTATCCATGTCACAGTGAGCGCTCTCTGGAGCGAAAAACCTCCACCACCGGTGCCGTTGCTGCCGTGTCTGTATGTGACAGGTTGTGGACGACGTCTTCGTTGCCATCCTCGGTCGGGATTACGCAAAGAACCCGATGTTATGTTATGTGTATACACTGATCGATTCTCCCCGTAAGACTCACTCCCATTTTATGCTCTCAGCGTTGAAGTTGGTTTGGAGGCTCCACGCGAGGCGCACACTAACACTACTACTGCCTTTACTACTACCACTACCAAGCAAATCAAGACGAGAAATGATAAAAATGATAAAATAATGTTGGCAAAACGGAAGAGATGGGGAAGTGTGTGAGCGACGAGTAGTAGATCCTACGACCGGATGACATTTACCCGTCACGCGGCAAAAAAAAAACACTTCTCCGTCAAATGTCAAGGTTACAAAAGTGCGATTTGTTCTCGGGAAAAATGGTTCGCGTTGGTGTGTGCTTCGGTAATTATTTGTTAAGTTGTGCCGTACGTCATATTAACAGGACAATTTAATGGATGGAAAAGAATGATAGATCAATTCGCTTGTTTATGGGGAATGAAAAATCGCCGCACTAGGAAACGTTTCGTTTGCCGACAACGTTGGTTGCTTAGCAAATCTTCACCTAAAGTTTCTCCCTTTTAAGGTTAACAGTACGTGACAAAAAAAAGGAAGACAAAAACGGGAATAAAACGTCCCGTGTTTTTGCTTGCCGTTGATGATGATGTTTTGTTTTAGAAAAGGTGTACAACGCGGTCTGTCGCTCGTGTTCGTGTGTCGTCCTCACACTCGTGTGTGCGCATGTCCATGTCTCTCGGTGGGGGACGAGACCAACGTTCAGCTTTCTTTCGTTGGCTGGTTTGTTGTCGGGTTTTTGGAGAGGAAACTGCTCGATTTATCGAGTACTTTTTAACGATCCATTTAGTTCGTGTCTCTCCCCCTCCATTGCTCGTTGGAAAACTCACTGTGCTTCCAACCTCCTCAAACCCTCGAACACAGCCGAGCGAGTGATAAATACCATACGACGCGCGATCATCGAAGCGCATTCCCTCTGTTGCATGTATACCGGTATGTTGCCCATTTGCTCACTCTCTATTTGGGGAACTAACTGCCGCTGCCGCTCACCATACAATTTCCCACGGAAACACGACCTTTTTCATATGGTGGTGGTGGGTAAATGTTTTCCTACTGTTTTTTTTTGTATTCGTTGTTGATTGGTGTGGAAAACTCTCATGTGCGTCGTCGTCAAAGCAGGTTTTTTTTGGTGATGGTGGTGGTGTTGGTGGTGGTGAGGATGAGTATGAAACATTTCGGTATAGGCCTAATGTGTACCTGTGTATGTGTGTGTTTGTGAGTGCGCTCTCATTTCACTACTCATTCGGTCCCAGTAGGTTCGCGATGCTCGCATTTTTGCACCCCATTCGCTCCTGCCGAAGGTGGCCATTGAGTAATGCCGGTTTACTTCCGGCTCATGGTTTGTGTGGATGCCGGTCGGTGGTGTTTCCGATCGGGGGAGATAATTTCCTCACATCCTTGGGAAGCGATACACCCCCCGATGCACGATGTGTGTTGTGCTCTTGTTACATCTTCATCGGAAGGATATACAGAGAAAACTTCCAGCACAACGGTGGACCGCGAACCTCTCACATCGTGCAAGTTCGAAGTACGAAACAACTATGTAGTTTCGAATATCGTTGCACACTCTTCTTTCTCTCTCTTTCTTTCGCTAAAACACGCGCGTCACACCGAACCGAATGGTTTCGCTCGAGGAGGCCACCTAGTGCATAGCTCTCCTATTTCTTCCTTCAACTCCAAACAAAGCACAATGGGGGGGGGGTTTCCTCCTCCTGGTGCTCATAATTTTTCAGCGTACGAAAACGCGTTGGTTGAGTGGTGGGTGGGAAAGGCTTTTGACTACATGGTCGGAAAATTCGGTCCGAAAAATGCTATCGATTTTCTACCACGCGCGCGGCGCGCGGTCTGTGACCACTCCAGGGAATGTTGGAAGGTGGCTTGGACTTGGATTGGAAGGCGGTCTTTAGACTGCACGGTTGGGCTTGGGAAAGAAGCATTAGAATTTCGATCATTAATTTTCACGTTGCTAAAACGCTTTTTTAGGACGCAGTAAACAATGGTCTGACTTTTTGTCTTAGACTATTGAAAGTCTAGTGATATTTCACACCATGACGGGGCGCCAAGACCTAGAATTATTTCGTTTTAAGTCAAGCTGTGATAAAAAGCACATAGATAAAATAATTGGAGAGAAAAACTCGATCTATTTCGCCTTCAATTACTTAGAACCTATTAAGTAAATTTTACAAAATATTTATTTGTTATCAAATCAATATTGAATCATTAATATTTGTTTAACAACAAGAACAATTGATAAATCCGTCACTGTTTTCTGTTTGTTGTGGCATAGTCCTGTCATCGAGAGTCGCTATTAGGCTGGCGGCTCACCAAAACAAACAAACGTAACGCATGCGTAACGCTCAGCTGTCACTTGATCTCCGCGTTACCAAACAACGGGAGCAAGAACGAATCAAACAACTCATTCTCGCCCCGACCATCGAATCAGCGCAGGCGTGTGAAGAAGAAATACTCATCGATTCTCCATCACTCATCGCTCGCGCTCTCATCCCGTCTCTTTCTCGCTCTCGCCACACGCGCCTCCGATCTGATCTGGTTATCATCAGACCGAAGGTCCAAAACTGCAATTAGCACGTTTTAAAATTAGCCAAAAAAAACGTGCTGCTGGCTGTGAGTATCACACGCACTCGATAATGGAGAGAGGAAAAACAAACATACGGACCACACACACACACGCGCACGGATTCGTTACCATCTATGGTTTCATGCTGCAGTCTCGGCTTCTGTTGTGACTCTGTGCGGTCGTGATTGTGGGTTGATCTCAGGCCGCTTGGGGTGTGTGGTGTTACGGAAAAATGCGCATCTGTTCCGCGTGCAGTGAAGGAAGGAGAGGCGATAGATGTTTGCTAAATATAGAGAAATAAATAGCAAGCGATCATCATCAAGCCCCCGCCCTCCTCTCTTCCCCACTCGATACGATCATACGAACCGGTCGCGAAACCGTCGCGTGCGAGGCGCTCTAAATACACCCGATAAAGTGAGATTACAAAAGGCCGCGCGCGTACGCGAGCTGACAAAGCGGCCGCGGCATCATGAGCCGCTCCGAGATGAGATGAGATGAGATGTGCGGTCGCCACGGTGAGCCACGAGCGATGAGAGCGGTGCGGTGAGAGTGTGTGTGTAGATCGTGGTGTGGATTGTTTTGATGATTCACCAGCGGTGTGTACGCGTGTGTGTGTGTGTGGTGAGAAGAACGGCTGAGTGGTTTGGGGTGTGAGATAAAAGTTATGTTTAAAGGGGGTGCGTGAGCAGCGGAAGACGTCTCGCGTTTAAGTTATTTTTAAAAGATGTATCTAATCATGAGCTGTTTTGTTGTTTTTGCAAGAAGCGTGTCTTTCAAAGCACGTATTTTTTCGCTTATTACGTGCTTAATGAGGGACATAAAAATGGTAAATTAGCTCTCCATTTTTTTTTTAGAACAGGCACATCCAATGTGTCGCATGATTCATGAGTCAATTTATTTTGCATTTTTATCGACAGCAGGCGCTAACTTTGTATTTGCGTGTGCTGGATTATGTCGCGTTTGCAAACACGATGAGTAATGAGACGCGATAATGCGCTGATGCTTTCCCTTATCGGAGTGAAGCAAACCATGCGCGATTAACGCGCACAGAGCATAACCAGCGCAATTGAAACATATCGAGAACCGCCTTCCTTCCATTTTCGGCAGCAATAGACCCATTTTGTAGTGCTGCTCGTGCTCGGCATTTGCCTGCAACGGGTGGCGGCGACCGTTTTTTTATACATTCAATGATGCAGTTTCAATAACGTTTTTTTTCGGCTCACGAAAAAACCCTTACGCACACATTTAGGCACTTATGCGCTGCTCGCCGTTTCTGTCGTTCCCTCTCGTTTTCGCACTTGCTGGCGATATCCGCGTCATTCATGACGGCGTGAGTTGTGTTTGGTGAGCGAGCGGTGGTGAGAGCATATAACAACATAATCAAACGCCTTGCTTGCTGCTGCTCGTGCAACAAAAGAAGAAACAAAAAAAAAACATTCTATTAACCGTTCGAAACGAAGCCGAGCGGGTCGATCCGACGAAAAAGAAGAGTTCAAGAAGAAACTGATCTGGTCGCACGGATCCAATGGAGAAGCAGCAAAGGAAAGAAACCCTGACATTCCTGATGTGTATGTTTTTTTTCCTTTTTTTTTGCAAGTGCAACCTTTCCTACTTCCTAAGCAATTTACCAGTACACAACACACGCGTACACTCTTACCGTTGCGATGGGTTTGGTTGTGTTGGTACGATGTGCCCGCTACTGTCAGAAGGAATGCTTGTAGTACTGTCAAACCCCCAGCCCGTCTCACACCCATACATATGCAAAGGACACGATTTACCGGCGACGGCAACAAATCAAGCCTTCCTCTCTTCACTCCGATGCTCCTTCCCCTATCAAGCGGCGCGTGCATCCACACAGCATCCTCTCTCGCTCACTCTCCCTCTCTCTCTCTCTCTCTCGCTCCGGGCTCATGCTGGGAGATGTCGTACACATACACATCACCACAAAACAAACACAAGCACAAGGCAGCGTCGAGCGCAATCTGTCGTGCTTATTATGCGTCTCGCGCACGGCACGGTATGGAATAAAAAGTCAAGTACTAGCTCTCCGGCTCCCGCTTCCCACCCTTACGGGTACGTAACCAACAGGAGGCGAAGAAATTGGGAGCAAAAACTGGTAAATCAAGTTTTTTTCCGTCTCGCCTCAGCGCACCGCAACGGAACCCTTTAGGCGTCTGGCGTTGCGTGTTTGCCTCAAGAGAGGCCTTTGGTGGAGTTTTCACGGAGCCGGCGGGGACGGAGGTGGCAAGACAGGGGAGATAGTTGGTTGAACTAAACCCTACTCCTCTCCGCTTTTCCGCTTCTCCCTCCCCGCTCATCAAGTGTAATTACTTTCGGGCACGGAGGAATTCTTCTCCAACAGCCTCCAACTCGCTCTCATTTGGTTGCTTGCCCAAGGAAAAGGAGCGAGCGTAGTAGACGCGCGGAACAGATGATGATGAGGACGAAATGAGAAGATCTCTGAGATCTCTGAGTTACACAACTGGTCTACTAACTTCCCTTGGAAGTAAATCTCGCGCCGAGAGCGAAAAAGAGAGAGAGAGAGAGAGAGCGCGAGGGATCGTGACGACATTCCACAGATTTCAAAGTCTCCAAATATGTTTTTGTGGCCGGACGTTTGTCACTCTCGGCTACCCATAATCCGCCGGGTGGTGCTGTTGTGTGACGTCAGACGACGGAAAGCCGCCCGACCGGAAGAAGAAACCGGATGAAAATCTTCCTCGCAACGCTTGGTGGTACCGGATAGAAACCGGTTATCTCTTTTGGTTACTAATTTGTCCTCCCCGGGAGAGATGGATCCTTATTTGTGGAGTTGGAAGGAACGTCGTCGAGTGAGTGCTTGAAATGAAAGCGAAATTTGCGGTTTTCGTCAAAGCGGTGCGTCAGATTTGGATGACGTTTCCAATCTGAATTTCGCTACTCTTGATTTGATTAATAAAAAAAACTCGCTGACCTTGAAATCAAATTGTATCAAACGTCATCAGTGGAGGATGAAAATTCCGCGTGTGAAACCTTTAAAAAAAGCAATCACTCCACTTGCCACTTTCTTGAAGCAAATTTTGCATGTCAAGGCAAACTAGCATGGGTTTCCTTCTGCACCTTCTGCTATGATCTTGAACTTCAGTTTTTCCCCCTCCGCCGCCGAACGGCAACAAGAAACCGCTGCGAAATATTTAATTCGTCCGTCCACTGGAAATCGCGCTCCATTCATTGGCTGGAATTGGGTGATGGACTGTTTGCTTGAAGCGCCTGGCACCATCCGGCAACCGGCGGATCCGAATCGGCGCAGTAAAAACAGAAAAGCATCACCAAGCAAATTGATGATATATTTATATTGACCTGACCGCGTGCCTCTCGCGTCCCTCCCGGCGTCTGTCCGCCGAAGACAAACGGAGACTTTTTGGGACGGCGTCGAGAATTTGGCGGAAGAAAAGTGGAAAGGAACAACAATAACAATGGAGGGGAGGGTGGAGCACGTGCTGTTTGATCACCCTTCTGTTCTGTAGTTGGTGGTGCGTGTTTAATAAAATGCGCGCTCGGCAGAAGATCGGAGACAAAAATCGATTCTCGTGTGTTCAAATATTTAAGCGCAATCAGTTGGGAAGTCAATTAGGATCAATGTTTTTTTTTTATTTTTTTTTTTTCGCGCACGAAAGATCTTTAACTCCATCCTTTTTCTCAAGATTTAAGCCACTATCAATTTAACTGCAGGAAATTTGGTGAAAATCCATCAGGCAGCAAACTGAAAACGCACATCCCTTCGTGTGCCTAAAACACAACGCGCCGTGGACACACATTTTCCTAACAATCGATACGCCACTAGGAAAACGGGGGGTCCGACAGAATTTTCCCCTGTTTTTCCTTCGGCCGGCTCAAACGTTTCCCAAAAGCACACACCCACATTGCGCTCTGTGTGTGTGTGTGGGCGAAGAAAAGTGGAGCACACGAACATGATCCCTGTGCACACGTTTTTCACCCGTGTACGAGACCACGCCCATTGGGCCAGAATCCTTTGGTATCCTTTTCTTTTCCCTTTTTCACTGTACCAACCCGCCGCTGAGTCGTCCTTATCGTGCTAAATGATGTCCTGTTGCTATGTGTTGTTGGCCGGTAAAGGAGAAGATACTTGACTGCGCTGTCTCGGCATCGGGTGAGAATGGGGTATTAGAACGATTATGGGACTATATCATCGTTTAAGCGGGTTTTTTTTGTTATTATTTCCCGACCTGATGCCTCGCTCGTCTTACGAACGACGACAGATGGACAGATGGCGTTAATCTTTGCTGTAGAGCAGGAAGAGGGGAAGGAGGGGACTGGGGGACCCGTGCGTGCCGTCTACTTCGCGAGATGACACATGGTGTGACAATTGCAACGAGCCCCGAGCCAATGCTGGGCGATAATGCTTTCTTCGGTAATAGGAGAACGTTTTTCCTCGTGCTCTCTCCCGTAGCGAAGATCGATGTAGTAGGTTCTCCAACAGGCGGAAGGATGTGTTTAATTCGCAATTAAATTAAATTGTTTGGAGTCTATGGTTGCCAAACAATTTGTCTTCCTACATCGCCCAATTCGATTAGGTTTGATTGATTGGAACGTATTCAACAGGTGATGGGATGGCTCCATTCGATTTCCGACTACGATTCCAAAAATTATGATGCGTGTTACGAGCGACGGAATAGGACAAAGCAACTTCTCTCTCTTTTCCATCCATACTGATTTCAATCGCTTTTTATTTAATTTGACAGATTTGAGAAAAAAGCTGAGAATTCGCTGAGAAAGAAAATTAGGCAAAACAAAATTGTTTTAGCAATGCGAGAAAAATTTTCCATTTTCTTGCTAAAATTTGTTGAGGATGTTTGAAAATTAACAGATAAAATTTACACCGAAATGGATCAAATATTCGCTAGATCCCACCTTAAAATGTTCCATGTTCCATTCGAAGCTAGCCATGAAATTAGGACCGATGCTATGCCAACGTTTCAAGCGCAATTTTAATGTAAAACAGGAAGAAGTTTGACATTATTTCCGATGTGAATTAACAACGAAGAATTATGAAAATGAAATGTTTTATTACCAAATTAAACCCCCCGTATTAAGGCACGGGCCATTTCTCGATGGGATGTCACTTGGGTACCGCTGCGTGGCCGTAACCTAATTTTCGTTTGTAACCTACTTTATGTACCAATCTTGTCAGAGCAGTACCAAAATCTGTCTCCTCCTCGTGCCGTGCGTTGTTCTCCGTCGTCAATCGGGTTGATCCAATTAAACTGGCCGGAAAAGTGGCTGGGTGTGTTTGGGTCCGGCTTTCGTTTCTCCCTCCCTTCCCCCGCCTGGGGCCTTAAAATCCGCCTTACTTGGCGACGGCGTACCTTTCCTCGGTTCGTGCTGTTGGTCTGCCTTGCGGCAGTTAAGGGGTTTAACCTCCGCCTCTCCGTCCGTTTTGTGGCAACCTGTTGTGTGTGAATTCTGCCGTTGATGAAGGTTGCCTCTTTGTGTGTGTGTGTGTGTGTGTGTGTGTGTGTGTGTGTGTGTGTGT
>KI915041.1:11574069-11799997 GCA_000473445.2 Anopheles farauti
TGTGTGTGTGTGTGTGTGTGTGTGTGTGTGTGTGTGTGTGTGTGTGTGTGTAAATAGCGTCTGCTCAGTTGCCAGTCAGTCCGTCCGCAATTGCAGCTGTTTCTCTGTGTGTTTTTTTACGATGCGTTGGTTTTTTGCTTCACTTTCTTGGGCTGTGTTTTTTTTGGGAGGGAAATGCACCGAAACACGGGCGACGTTCGTTCCACGTCCTGTAGCAAGTGAGAGCGCCCAGAGCGCGAATGTCTTAAGACACACTCTCGTTTTCTCTCTCTCTCTCTCTCTCTCTCTCTCTCTCTCTCTGTCTCTCTCTCTCTCTTACTGCGGGAAAATTGTCCCATAACGACGACGTCTGTGTGTTTATGTTGTCCCGCGAGTGTTGTTGGATGTTTGTTTTTTTTTTATCGTTATTTTCGTTTTGGTTGCTTAAATGCTTTCGCCAAGGTTTCCACACAGGTGAGGGAACGGGGCTTGGTAGTGATGGGAACGATCATTGTGTGTCCCTTTTCCCTTTTAGCAAGCAGTGAAAAACGAAATGTCAAATGAAAGTTTTACCGCAAACTTCAGGCTGCTCCATACCCGGTTTAGAGGGGCGGGTTCGTTTCTTCTAATGTTTCAAACTTTTTTCCCTCCATCGTGGGAGCTCGCACTGGTTGTGCACGGAAAATCGACATAAATTTCGCTTCTCCTGCGAGAACACACAGACACAGTGTGCTTCGTCACGCGCTCGTCATCGTGACATTGGGTGATTTGGACAAGACGCGGGTTCGCATTGCCTTTTGACCGTGCGGTGGGGAATGAGCCACGACACACGCTCCCTTTTTGCCTGCCACACGCCAAGGTAAATGAGACGATAATTTAATAAAACTGTCGTTACCTCCTGCTGCTGCCACTGCCGTTGTCGTGTGCGCTTTCATGTCCTGTAAGTCCTTTCGGAGGAAAACTTTTGAAAACTGTCCCCGTCATGCAACGCGAGGCAAACGTTAATGCGACGGTGATGCCCTTTTAATTTCGACATTTGGGATTCGACTCGAAACGAATTTAATCAAGCATTTCTAAAACCACTCGACACCTCAAAATGCGCGCATTTTTAATACGTTTGTAGTAAACGTTTAATTCGTTGGATTAAATAAGCCTGTTCAGGTTGGTTTTCGGAACTAATTTTTGCTTTCTTCTCCTTCCCATTTCTTTTTGCAGAAGCCGGCGACAAAGGATCCTGGGAGAATGGGCTCTCCTACGAGTGCCGATCGTTATTATTTAAGGCGTTACACAATGTGATCGAACGGTGCGTTATTTCACTCGGACCCATCCGACACCATGTGCTACGGTTTGTAATTATGAAACCTGTCTCACCGGAAAAATTCTCTTCTCCCGCAGATGCCTGCTTTCGCGAGGTTTCGTAAGGATCGGCAGATGGTTCGTGCATCCGAGCTCGAACGGCGAACGGGTGTTTGGGAAGAGGTAAGCCAATGTCCAACGAAAAGCAAGACGAGTTACGAAACATCTCCCAATATCCGGAAACGCCTCTCGCAGTGTTAGCAATTCCGGAAGTCCTGCCGCTCGAAGCCTGTGTGGCGGCAGGTTTTCCAAACATATTGCGAGTGTACGGGCGTTTCCGAGAGCAAGTACACGGCACACTCTCCCGTGTGGTGTACCGGTGGACCTCTGAGATCGATTGCTGAAGATTCCGTGTTGCCTTCGAACCTCGTTCCACCACCGACAGTTTATCCATTACCGTTTTCGTTTCGTACATCGAAATACATCATATTGAAATTCCGCAAACTCATCGCTTCTCGTCTCTTTCCGCAGCTCACATCACGCATCGTTTTCGTTTGCGTTCTTCGTGCACGGCGACAGTACCGTGTGTGCCTCGATGGACATCCGGGAACATCCGCCCGTGCGGTTGCTGACGATGAAACACCTCGAGGAGGCGCAAGCGCAGCAGCCAAATACCACCCCCAACGCCGCCAACGCTGCCAGCGGTAGCAGCGGTCCGAATGGGCCAGCAAGTCCACCGTCGTCCGCCGTCGGTGCCGGTCTCAACGGATGTGGATCGGTTACACCAGGATCTCCTGCCGGCGGTGGTGGTGCGGGTGCCGTCAGCAATGGTGTTTCCTCCGCGGATATTGCCACCAGCGAACCGCGGGAAGTCATTCTGGCACCGTTCGGTCTGGCGGGCACGCTGACGGGCCAAAGCTACAAAGCGAGCGATCCGCACACGCAGAAAATCCTCGACGACTGGAGCGCGTTCTATCCGATCTCGAACAACCACGGCATGGGCGACGGTGTGGACAACGTGGTGCCCCCGATCGTGGAGATCCTCGTCGGGAAGGTGAAGATGCGGTACCCGTCGCGGTACGTGCTGGTGGCGGACATGGACGATTGGACTTCCTCGAGCGATCCGGCGAGGAGTAGTGCCACCGGTAGCAGCAGCAGCAGCAGTAGCAGCAGCAATCAAACCACTTCGCCCGTCACGACGGCAGCCTCCATCGCGGCGTCCGTCATGAGCCGTATTAACAACGCCGGTGGCGCAATCAACACCTCACAGGCATCCTGTTCCTCCTCCTTCTCGGCCGCCGCCAGCAGCAATCAACCGACAGCCGCCGGTTCCACCGGTCCCAATCGTCCGAAGGACGCCTCCTCCTCGTCGTCGTCGTCCGGGCTTCCTTCCTCACCCACCGGCGGTACGCTGCGGCAGCGGAACCACCACAAATCGATGATGACCCCACCGCTCACGGTACCGGAATCGCCCTCGAACGATCTCGGCAATCCGCTCAGCATGTCGTCCGCCCTGATCAACAAGTCGCCCGCCGTCATCCTGCCCGAGCGCGTCTGGCAGGATTGCATCATGCATGCGGTGGCACCAACGCAACCATCTTCGACGGGGCCGGGGAGAAGTACCACCACCACCAACACAACCACCACCAACACGACCACTACCACTTCCGGCAGTGGCGGTGGTGTTACGATCAAAACAGAACCAAAGGATACGAGCAGCAGCAGCAGTAGCAGTAGTAGCAGCAGCAACACCACAAACATTGCCACCAGCAACAACACCGGTGGTGGCGATGAAAACTCTTCCGGTGCCGCGAACGGTGTCGATGCGAACGGAAACTCGTCCGTGTGGGAGATTAGCGACCCGACCGCCAAGGTGTCCTGCTGCTGTATCAAGTAAGTGAAGCGAGATGGGATGCAACTGCGAAGCAATCAAAGCATCTGAATACGAAAACCCGAGCGCGCGCTCTCTCTCTTTCTCTCTATCCCTTTCTCTCTCTCTCATCCACACGAGACATTATCAACATTTATATCAAACTAGAGACTGGTAGAGTTTTGTGTCTTTTTTGTTGCACATTATGTTGCAGAACGTTTCGATTTGTGCTGTACGGTTTTTGTTTTGTTCCAAATTTGATTGTTCCCCTTATCCTTACTTTACTGTTGTAGTTTTGTGCAACATAATAGCATGAGCGTTGCAATTAGTGTAGTTTCGTTGATGTGATTTTAATTGTTAGCCCTTTTTTTATTAGAATCGAAGTTTCAAAATATTGTATGCATTTTAATTAACATTTTTGTACGTTTACTTACCTTCCGTTTGAAAAGATCCGTCTCGCGAATTATGTTTTCCCATTTGTTCTAGTAGTTATTCGTAGATTAGAACGAACGTTAAGGCATAGGTGGTCTCTTCATCTCAGTAGCTCATCCAACAGCGTTCACGTTCCACAAGTCCACAAAAGTCACATTTGTTCCATTCTTTTCGCTTGTTGAACTTTTTTTTTATACAATCTGTCCGATCGTCTATTTATCCTCCCGTCATGTTTTGATTCCGTTTATACCACTTTGTTATATTCACTTATTCTCTTTTCTCTTTTTGCTCTTTTTGCTATTTCTATCTCTCTCTCTCTCTCTCTTTCTCTCTCTCTCTTTTACCGCGACTATGTTCCGTCTGTGTGTGCAACTGCCCCTTTGTTACTGTGTATGTGCGCCCGTATACTTATACTTGTCCGAACGCCAATTTATAAACAATGAATGTGTGTATGTCATCTTGCGGTGGGATACACGCTTGCTACGATCCAACTGTCATCTTCTCGCATCCGTCAATGATATGTGTGTCCTGTGTGTGTTTGTTGTGCGTGCGCGTGCGTGCGTTCCAGATGTTGCAAGAGACCACCATCCTCTTCGTCGTCGTCCACAACATCGTCGTCCACCTCGGCCGCGGCCAGTGGACGGTCCCAGCAGCAGCAGCAAACGATCGGAGCAGCAGCAGCAACGGCCAGCTCGTCCTGTTCGGCTGTTACTACCGTCGGTTCAAGCATTATTTACACCTCCATATCTTCCCCCGGTGCTACTGGTGGTGGTGGTGGTGGTGTTAGTGGTGGTATCGGTTCGATCCATCACTATCCAAAATCTTCTTCGTCCTCCTTTCCGATCACTTATCCTGGCAGCGGTCGCGGGGATAAATCCTCCTACCAACACTATCACCATGCAGGAAGCCAGTCGGGTAAGGATCCTCACCACCACCACCATCAACACCACCACCACCATCATCACCACCACCATCACCGGCCGGCAAGGATCGCCTTCCACAAGCGTCCACCGCAGGAGCCCCTGTTCCGGCCCGGTAGCAACCTGATCAGCCTTTCCGCTGCTGCTGCTGCTCTGGCCGCCGCCTCGGCCGCTTCTAACGTTCCCGCCGCCTCCTCGCCTGGAGCCGTTTCGTCCGGTGACAGCGCGGCCGATTCGCTCGAACTGGCCGACTCGTGCCTAAGGTTGGTTTACAACGCCCGTTTTTAAGCGATAATACCAAGGTTTCTGGGTGGGGGGGGGGAGGGAGGGGGGAGGTGACCGGTGGAAAGCACTCACATTCTTCACACCCCGCCCCTATTACTTCCACCCACTCGCGCTCTCTTTTATATCCTCCCTCACAAAACATTTCACTACCCGGGTGATTTGACTCACTTTTTACCACCACCGCGCCCTTTCCCGCCCCGCTCTACCCCCACACACACACACACACACACACGCCACATAATAATATTATCCTTTCAAACGTCTCGTCATGCACTTCCCACCACCACTGGCGGGAGAGACATTACGAAACAATCGAACGCACCAAACGCAACAAAAAAAACGCCCAGTTCGCTTGTTTCATGGTCAACACATCATCACAGGATACACACTGCACACACACACACACACACCGCTGCGTCACTTGCTCTCATCGTTGCTTTTTCTCGCACCCCGCGCCGTCCGTGTCTGGTTCATACCATGGGCAAAGTGTTTCATCTTTCAATCGCTGTTGGGATCGCGGAAAAGCTGAAGAATTCGATGCTAGGGGTGGGAGTTTGAATAAAAAAAAAAAAAATCCACCGCATTCCCATACCTTTCCACTGGCAGCAGGGCATCTGATTCGAACGTCATCCTTCACTTGCTGCTCAGCCAATCGCTCCTCTCCGTACGATGTGTAGTGCGCATCCAATAACATCCATCACTAACCTTTTTGTGTCACTTGTGAAATATGGGATTCGATCGTTGCATGTGTACGGCATTGTCTACTTTGATAACTACTTTTCTCACCTCATACGGTTTGCGCCTTTAACCACCCTGTATCAACCCGCACCAGTATCAGTACCCTTTACTACCGTAGTAATAGTGTTGTACGACACACGTCTTTCAGACTTCCGATGGATTTAAAAAAAAAGAAAAACATTTCCGCTTTCTATTGATTCACATTTTTCACATTTCCCCTTTTCTGCCCAGATCAAACCAAAGCTGTGCGGCAAACAGCACTAGCGGTGGCTCGAATGCGACCGGTACGGCAGCACCGGGCAGCACGACACCGTACGGTGGACCACCTTCCTACTGCCGGAATCCGATGTCGATCGGTGACTCGCATCCGCTACCATCGGAGGGTTCGCCTGCGAGTGCGGCTCCGTCCCCGATGCAACCGTCGTCCGTATCGCAACCAACGTCCGTACCATCCGGTGATCAGGTAAGTTTTTTAACGCACACTGTCCCCCCTTTTCAATGCTCGGTTTTAACCGCATCGCTTGCTTTTCTCCCGCCCCCCGTGTAGCTCATCACGATGTCGCCACATCCGCCCGCGTCGAACAACCCGCGCAGCGTCCAGCCCGGTACGCCCTGTTTGGATCATCTCGACAAAAACACACCCGCCCCGACGCCAACCGATCAGCATGACAGCAAAAGCATCAACGCCTCGCCGTACCACACGCCGTCCCATCCGGGCGGTGGTGGTGGATCGACGGGGAACGGTGGTGGTGGCGGTGGCGGTGGTGGAGGTGCTACCGGCACCGGCTCGGACACACAGCAGCAATCCCAGAGCGGTTCCACCATGGGAAACTCGTCCAGCAGCAGCAGCAGTAGCAGCGCCGGTAGCAACAGTTCCTCGACCTCGAACACGCACAAGACGACCGGTGGACCGCTTTCGGCGGGGCTCGGTGGTGGGTTGAAGGTACGGTCGGAGTCGTCGCTCGGTGCGGGTGGTGGCAGCGGTGGTGGAGTGCCGATGACGCCGAGTATTCACAGCGTGTACAGCTCCGCACACCAGACGGCGGTGGCAAACAATCTCGCGAGCAAGCGCGAATCGATCCTGCAGATGCTCCAGTCGCTGAAGCGGCCGCTGCTGTTCTGCAAGGATTATGAGACGATGCAGAGCGACGACATACCGAGCACATCGCAGCTGTTGTATGACTACACGTGTGTTGACGCATGGTAGGTAGTATTCTAGAGCCGGCGCGTTCATGTCAGGATGGTCCCAGTCAGGATAGTTTAGGGTTATTATTTTTGTAACATATAGCTGTTCCCCTTGTCTCACTTGGGCTTCTTTCAGAGTGTAATGTTCACTTCAAGCTTAAAAAGAAAGAATTTTTACCTTTTTTTAACGTCCTTAAAAGACATAACCTTTCTTTGTTGAACAAAATCTCCATCAAAACAATGATTGATGCGTATTCTCTTGCACTTCTCCTCTCCGCCGCAGGATGAATCACCCGGTGAAGCGAATGCGACTAGCGGCGGAGGAAAACCGGCTGGTGAAAAAGATTCGGAATCTCGACCTGTACGCGAACGAGCACAGCCGCACGCTAAGCTCGGTCGGTACGTCCGGGTACGGTGGGCCCAACACTAGCAACGGGCTGCTGCTCAAAGGACTAACAGCGGGAAGTGAACCATCGGATGCGCTTGGCGATGCGCTCGGCAACACGGTTGGTGGCGCTGCCTGTGATAATGGCAGCACGGGCAGCAACGGCAACGTGCCGCCCCTGATCGGTCAGATCAAGATGGAAATCGGGTGCGACAGCAACGCGTCCGGCCACCAACAACCGGGTGGCGGTGCAAACGTACCGGCAGCAGTCGACGGAACGACCGGAAGTGCCAATGGAACGCCGGACCGCAACGGGATGGGCGGCGGCGAGCTGCTCGGCGAGCACGAAATCAAGAAGGAGAAAGACGATAAGGGTGCGGGCGCGTACAGCCTGCTCACCGATCAGGGGCTGCAGCCGTCGATCGATGATCTGAACCAGATCTTCGACGATGGTGGCACGTTCAACGATGATCCGGATCTGCACAACACGCCACCGGGCTCGAACAAGAGCAGCGGCGGCGGGAGCGGCGGATTTTTGGACGAAAGCAAACGCTTCCCGGGCTCGAACAATCATCACCACTCGGTGAACAGCGGGATGCACAGTCCGAAGGAGCTGTCGCTGATGTTCCCGACGCCGCCGAGCCACGATCCGCATCCGAACTCGAGCCCGAGTGGGGGTGGCTGCCTGTCGGACGGTGGGATTGCGATCGACACGCTGGTCGACCTGCAGATGTCGCTGTCGTCGTCGGGTGTGGGTACAGCAGGTGGTGCAGGAGGCGTTGGAACAGGAGGAGGAGGAGGAGGAGGTGGAGCAGGAGCGGGAGGAGGCGTTGGGAGTAGTGGTGTCCCCGTTCCAATCGTGCCGAACCTGGGCAGCCCCCAGGAGGAGCCAATCGACGATTGGTCGTTCGTGTTTCTACCACCGCCCGTCTGTCCGTACGTCGGTTCGTCAAAGTACGCCCCGCTGCCAACCCTACCCAGCCAGCAGCTGTTACCCCCGGTGCCACCCGGCCTCCCGCCTGCAACGCTCGTGTACAAATCGACGCGCCAGAAGCAGAAGGAGCAGGCGGCGGCCGAGCGCGAGAAGCAAAAGCTACGCGAACAGGCCGAGCGGGAGCGAGAGCGAGAACGCGAGCAGCAGCAGCAGCAGCAGGATCCAACCCAACCGAGCACACAATCGGACAGTAACACCTCCCAGGACGCGTCGCAGGTGCGAACGGCACCCGTGAGCAGTTTAAATGCACCGCCCGGACTTGGGCTGGGTTTGCTGCCCATGTTGAAACAGGAACTGACGGGCGGAGGCGGAGGTGGTCTGAGCGTTCCGCAACCGCTCAGCACCCCGAACTCCCTGCTCGGTGGACTCAACAGCCTGAACGGTTCGCTCAACCATCCGTACTCGAACCCACCGTCCCAGGGTGCCCAATCGCAGCCTCACTCACGCCCACCGTCGGTCAATTCGCTCCCGGGCGGTATAATGGGTGGCGGTGCCGGTATGCTCAGTCCCTCGCCGGCCGGTGCCGGTGGCGGCGGTGGCACATCCGGCGGTCTGTTCCATCCCGGCATGGGCGGAATTCCGGTGCCGCTCCGGCAGGGTATGTCACCCATCTCACCGGCAACACCCGGCGGCTCGATGCGCGTGCCAACGCCACAAGGTTCGTGTCCGCTTCCCTATCCCTCGCCGCTCGGTCCGGCCGGTAGCCCGAACCCGATGGGTTCCCACTTCCGCCGGAACACGCCGCTACTGCCACCGCCCCCGTACGATGTGGCGATCGCCAGTCCGGCCAACTCCGTCGCGACACCATCCTCCTACCACAGCAAAGCGTTCCCCCTGGACGGGGTGGACGGTGGTTCGGGTGGGCCGGGCTCGAACCGGGGCCCGATGACGCCCTCGTCGACCGGTGCGCTCGGCGGTTCCTCTACCGTGCATCAGCCGCTGTCTTCCGCCGGTGCCGGTGGGTGTGTGGGCGGTGTGGCGGGCATGAATGGCACCGGCGCGCTCGGCAGCCGCTCGGGTAGCATCGAAACGAACGCGCTGCTAGTGAACGTACTGCTCTACGATACCGCGCTCAACATCTTCCGCGATCACAACTTCAAAAGCTGCACGCTGTGCGTTTGCAATGCGGGCGCGAAGTGTGTGGGCAACATACGCGGCGCGGACAGTGGCCTCTACCTGCCGCTGCCCGGCACCAACTGGATGGATTCGGTAACGGGACCGGCGGACGGTGGTTCCGGAGAGGTTGGCAAAATCGGTGCCAAGGGAAAGGCGGGCGCTCTGGCCCATCTCGGGCTGGGCGGCAGTGCCTTCGGCGGGATGATCGGTTCACCGGCGATCGGTGGGGGTAGTTCGTCGAACGATAAGACGGCTACGATCAACACGGACAGCCTGCAGAACGGCTACCTGGACGAGGATCCGATCGACTGCCAGTGTGGGTTCAGTGCGGTCGTCAACCGGCGGCTAGCGCACCGGGCCGGGCTGTTCTTCGAGGACGAGATGGAAATCACCAGCATGGCGGAGGATCCGGCCGTGCACAAGAAGAGCTCCCTGTTCGAGTTCCACAACGGGACGGCGCGAGCGATCAAGATGGACGAATCGTCCGGATCGGGTGGTGTCGGGTCCGGCGCCAGCTCCTCCACCGCCACCACCAGCGCCAACGACTGCTTGCCGCTCACGCTGAAGGTGATGGATCTGCTGCGCGAACAGTGCTCGGTGGTGCAAAGCTCGAGCAACTCGATTCACCGGGCGGTGAACCGCATCCGCGGTTCGTTGTTTAGCCGCGGCGGTGCGGGCGCGGGTCCGGGTGAGTCCGGTGCCGCCGTCCACCTGCTCGAGTACGTGGACGCGAACGATGTGATCAGCATGGCGCTGGAGCAGGGACGGCTGCAGGCGATCAACGAGAGCAAACAGGAGCACGAACAATCGTCCTCCTCCGCGTCGTCCTCCTCGTCGTCGAGCGTCGTGATCGCGAGCGGCGGTGGTGGAGTGCTCGTGAAGGGCGGCACGTTGCGCGGCTCGATGAACGTGCACCGGTGGGCGTTCCTGCGGGCCGGTGGCCCCAAGAGCAACCAGGACATCAAGCGCATCATGATGTCGATGCAGCCGCTGCTGCAGGACGCGTTCCACAAGCGCTGCACGACCCGGCTCTGGGACGCACCGTACACGATACTGGGCCCACTCACCTGGCGCCAGTTCCACCGGTTGGCGGGGCGCGGTACGGGCCAGTGCGAACCGCAACCCATCCCGTCGCTGATCGTCGGCTACGAGAAGGACTGGCTGTCGCTGGCACCGTACGCGCTCCACTACTGGGACAAGCTGCTGCTCGAACCGTACTCGTACCCGCGGGACGTTGCGTACGTGGCCATCGTGCCGGACAACGATTACGTGGTGGCGAAGGTGCGCACGTACTTCAAGGAGCTCAGCACCACGTACGAGATGTGCAAGCTCGGTCGGCACACGCCGATCAAGGGCTGGGATGGGATACTGCGCGTGGGCAGTCAGCGCGTGCTGAAGGAAACGCAAAACTCCAACCAGGACGAGTGGTTCTTGAACATGGGCGTCGATCAGCACCAGCAGCAGCAGCGGAAAAACGGTGCAACGAGTGCCGGTGCCGGTGCTTGCCAGTCGGGGCTGAACGAATTGCTGCGGTTGTACGCACAAACGTGCCAGCAGCAGCTGGCCCCATACCTGTCCAAGGTACCGTCCGATAAGAGTTTGCTCGACCCACCGGAAAGCCATCACCACACCGCGTCCTCTTCAGCGTCCGGCGGTTCGTCCCTCAGGGGCGATGGTAGTGGTGGTGGTGGCGGTAGCGGGGGCTCATCTTCCGCATCATCGTCACTATCCGGTGGCAGCAGTTCGATGGGACAGCCGGGCAGTGGTGCCGGCATGGGACAGAACCGTGGTGACGTTGGTGGCCCGGGACAAAGTCCTATGCCACCACCACCGCCGAGCACACCGGATCCATCGCAGCCAGGAGATAAGGCACCGAACACACCGAAATTCGATCACGGTAAGTGCGGGGAAAGCGGCAAAGCGCGCGCGTGGAATGCCATTAATTAACTCCGTGTTGCTTTTGCAGACGCCGAAAATCGCGACCAGCTGAACACGTCGTCGGCGAGTCCGGCGGACGGCATGCGGATCGATGACGACGGCAAGGATCCACCGCATATCGTGCTGTACCTCGTGGAACCGTTCACGTGCGGCAACGATTCGCCGGATGTGGAGCGGCTCGCGTGCCTATCGCTGTTGCGCTGCTACTCGAACATACTGAATGCGGTGCCGGAATCGATACGGAGCAACATCAGCGTGCAGGTAGGTTATCCTTCCCATTAGGTGCAAAAAGTTAAATATTTATTTGTAGGCTTCAACAAAAAAAATGAGATGAAATAATTAAAAATTGAAATAAATTGAAATTTTTTTTACTGACCTTGCTTTTGCTTTCCTTCCGGCAGATTGTTTCCCTCGAAAGCATCCTCGAGCTTGGGCGCAGCCGGAACCGGTTGCGGTTGAGCGACCACATGCGCTACCTGGCGCTGAGCGTGTTCTCCCAGAGCCGGAAGTACCTCGCGCACATGAACACGGTCAAGAGCCTGACCGGGTTCGGGACGGCGGCGAACGCGGAGCAGTTCATCAAGCGGAAGGACGACAAGAACCGAGTACCGTACCGGCTGTACACGCCACCGTACGTGCTGGCGCGGTCGTGCGAGAAGAGCGAAAACACGGAATCGTTCGGCAAGACGAGCATGAAGCAGCAGTGCTCGATCATGTACTGCAGCTACTGCCTGAGCGAGGACCAGAGCTGGCTGCTGGCGGTGGCGACGGACGATCGGGGCGAGTTTCTCGAGACGGTCACCATCAACATCGACATACCGAACCGGGGCCGGCGGAAGCGCGCCTCGGCACGACGGTACGGGCTGCAGAAGCTGATGGACTTCATACTCGGGCTGATCTCGCAGACGGTGCAACCGTGGCGGCTGGTGGTGGGCCGTATCGGGCGGATCGGGCACGGCGAGCTCAAGGGGTGGAGCTGGCTGCTGAGCAAACCGAACCTGCAGCGGGCGTCCAAGCACCTGAAGGACATCTGCGAGCAGTGTTCGCTGATGCATCCGATCGCGGTGCCGAGCATACTGAGCGCGTGTCTGGTGACGCTCGAGCCGGACTCGGATCTGCGCGTGATGTCGGACCAGTTTACGCCGGACGAGCGGTTCAGCCAGCGGTCGATGCAGTCGCCGCTGTCCACGCCGCAGGACGCGACCTGCACGCACATCCTGGTCTTTCCGACCAGCGCCAAAGCACAGGTAAGCGATGCGCTTTCGGAAAATGTGTGACTTCGAGAGGGGTTTTGTTACTAAACTTGCTTTTCTTCCACAGTCGGCTCAGGCGTCGTTCAGTGCCGCCGATTTGGACCTGGGTGAGGATCTGAACATGGTCATACTGGAAACGGAAGACGACGACGACATCAACATGATGGACATGGACATGTTCAACTGTTGGGGTAAGTGTTTTCACTTTATTTCTGTCCATGGAACTGCGTCTCCTAACCTTTTTCCGCTTTGGTGCACCTTTGTAGATGATTTAAAAAATCAGCAGCCCTTGCCCCACTCGCGCCCCGGCAGTCCGTCCCAGTTCGAGGGCAACCAGCAAAGTCCCGGTGAGGGTGGATCGAAAGGTACCGGCTCCCGGGACGGGTACGGTTCGCAGGATTCGGAAGAGGTATGTTTGTTTTTTTTTTTTTGTGAAGCTTCTTGTAAAACACATCATCTCACTAATGCGCCCTCTCGTCCCATTTCTCGTCCCAGGTCGGTGTGGTGCTGCAGCAACCGTTGGCGATCGGTTACCTGGTATCGACCGCCCCGACCGGTCGCATGCCCGACTGGTTCTGGTCGTCCTGTCCGCACATGGAGAACGTCTGCCCGGTGTTTCTGCGCACCGCCCTTCATCTGCACAGTCCCACCATCCTGCAGAACACGGACGATCCGCTGCAGCAGAACCAATCGTCCACGGAGCATCCGCTCGACTCGAGCATTACGGCTGACGTGCTGCGGTACGTGCTGGAGGGGTACAACATGCTGTCCTGGCTGGCGATGGACTCGAACACGCACGATCGGCTCTCCTGTCTGCCGATTCACGTGCAGGTGCTGCTGCAGCTCTACCACATGACGGCTGCACTGGCTTAAACGGACCCCCCAACCAAACACACACAAAACATACACTCACACCCGGTGACTTTATCCAGTCTGTGATATTAGATAAACCACGCGAGACCACACGAGAGCGAACCGAGGAGCATGGATTCAACAAAAAAAAACACACACACACACACGTATATATTACTTACCGGTTGTTAGGAGCAACGCGAATGGAGAGGAAAAACGATTCGAGCGAAGCATTTTTTGTCACAGATTGGGGAAGTAATTCATTTTTCCCTTCCAAAAAACTTTCCCCTTTTTCTATCATGCAATATTTTTTTCAAGTATTATTCTGCAATATATTTCTGTACAATTGTATGTATATATTGCTTGCCTTTTGTGTGCAATCGATTATTGGGACTGAATTTGGATTTGAGTTTCTTTTTTTTTGTTGTCCTCACGAAAAGGAACGCGAATTTGGATAATGAATCTTATATTCCGTTTTCAGACGGATTTTAGATTTTTGTTGATGTGTGTTTTTTTTTACAACATACTGACAATGCTTGCAAAGTATATGTATGTCTTCTGTGCTATGTTCTGTGTGGAATGGTGCAATTGGTGAAGTAACCTGCTTCTCTCGAATCTGGCTATCAATTCCCAACCACCACCATCCCCACCACCATACCCCCTCTTGACAGTATTCATTTAGAGCTCTTCTACGCTTCCGATCGATCGATAAATCGGTTTCATACTCGTATGCTAAAATTGAGCACACCACACTGAGATAGTGTCGCACCATTAAACACGCCGGGATGGTGAAATTTCTCTACGGATATGTGCAACACAAAAAAGGGATTAAGTAAAACGCAATGAAATTAAAGGTAAACGAATGAGAGCTATGGGCGGAGAGGGAGGTGTGCGTAGGAAAGAGACAACAAACGACACGTCACGCCTAAGTAGGCGAACATACTCCATGAATGGTGAACCAAAAATAGCAACAACAAAAAAAAACGAAACGGACGGTAAAGAAATTAAACCGTTTTTGTTTGATTTTTTTTTTGTAATTTTAACTACTCGCAAATGCAAAAATGTCAATTGCCGGCAGGTAATTCACTCATACACATACACACACTATGAAGAAGATTTAGTCAATATTGGAAAAAGCCACCGCACGGTGTGTACAGTGTTTAATTTATTCTAGTTTGAGAAGCAAATCTTAGTATCGTTCGACTGTCAAGTAAGCAAACAAACAAGGATGCAATTTGTGCTCGCGATACATATTTAAGTGAGAGGAGTCGAACAATCGAGATTTACTCTCGATGTATGTAATTTAATTCAAGTGCGTAATTCGAATGGGGGAGGAGAGAGCGAGAGAGAAAGAGAGCCAACAAGAATCGTGACAATGAATCACCAACAATTGCAAGGAGAATAATGTTGTTGTGTAGGGAGCATGATTTTAGGGAAATAGGCGGTAAGCGAAGTGGGAGAACAACACTAGTTTTCGTAAGAGTGATAGCTAATATTAGTTGTATAGTGAAACTAAATGGAACACTCAACCTCCCCCCAATGTCCGGCGGCGGTGACTAACGAAGACGACGTAGTTTGTAGGCACAAAAACGACGGCACGAGAACGACGACTTCGTTTTTTTTATTTTAATAAACTAATTTTCAACACGATGGTGGTGTGCGGTGGGTGGAATCCGAGCGAGGGGCACGTGACCAAATGGTGACAACGGTAATATACTTGGGGGAGTAAACAAAAAAACGGCGGAAGAGCTAGAGTGTAGCCGAAGACAAATTTATTCAACAAGAAACAAAAGAACTAGACCTAGAATCATGTCATATACACGCATACTCAAAACATCATCATCACCATCATCATCATTCAAGGTGTGTGAGTTGTAATTACACACGCAAACCAACTCCACCACCACCACCACCACCACCACCACCACCACCACCACCACCACCATAGCACTCATTACTCACACTCGATCACACGCCCGTGATTTAAAATGGAATCGTAAGGATCAGTACTTTTTAAGGGTGATATTTAAAATCGTCGCCGTGTAGTAGGCGCAACTTGAGCCGCCTCTCTCGCTCCCTCTCGCGACTCACGCTGCACTTTCACGTGCGCGCTCACGTGACCGCTGGTGAGCGTGAAATTATTTATTTGATACTTATATTTAAATATGATATCCTTCAATTATCACACGACCACCACCACCTAATGTAAAAACTGTAGGTGAAGTACGTGTGCGCGGGAGGGTGGTGAGTGTATATGGTAAGAGGTATGTGTAGACAAATTTTAGGATGAGGCGGACACACTCATCCCCCAGCGCACACGGAAACACAGGGGAGGGAATATGCTGAGAAGCAGGAGGGATAAGAAAATTAGCGGGGCCCCACGAAGGCCTTATAGTTCGATAATGATTGCATATATTAATACAAACACACACTCACCCAATTAATGAATGAGATCACATACATACAAACAAGCTAGACATATATTATGGTAATAAGCAGGCGAGAATCTGGAGGGGGTTCCCGGTGAACTTTAAGAATCATCGCACGATCCTCCGCCGGAAGGGGAAAAGGATATAAAATTGTAAATAGTGTAGCACCTACAAACAGACACACACACACACACACAAACCAACAAACACGCCTCTATATATACATCCTTAGAGATATCAATAGCGCGTAAGTAGTTTAACGAATGCAGTAGCAAAGAGTATTGACGAAAGCAAGATGCAAAACACATGCAAAACAAAAAATAAGGCAAACAAAACAACAAACACATTGAGGGTAGTGGAAACACGTTTTTAAGTAGTGAATTTCAAGAAATTATTGACTCAAAATGTGCGCGATAGGAGGGAATGCTAAAAGGTTAAGATAAGCAAGACACATACACAACATTTAAAAAGAAAAACACAACAATCAAACGTTCTTGTACAAAGAAAACAAACAAACAAACAAAAACAAATCTCTTCTGTAACGCTGTACTTGTAACTCTCTGGATTGCAGAAATAAAAAGAAAAAGAGCAAACGCAAAACTGGAACAGGTAAAAGACGAAGGGACACAGAACATCAGACCACGGTTGTTAGGAAAGACACGAAATCATCGTATTCGTGGCCGGGTTGGTAAATCAAGAAACGGGCCAATTGGTTTAGGAGCAATCGAGAGCGAAAGGATGTAAACAAGTAAACAAGAAAAAAGTGAACAAAAGTGTGGGGTTCGATTCGTTAGGCCAAATTTGTACTTTAAATGTGTAAAGAAAAACAAAACCGGAGTAAACACAAAGAAGCTAAACATAGACCGCAACAGAGAAACGCACATGAAACAAAAAACAAAGTGTAAGAAATGGGTCAAACCGTTGTTAACCTCTCGGTTAGTAGTGGGTTTTCTTTGCTTGTTTGTTTGTTTGTGAGCGTTGTTTCGTGTTTTCTTTTACGGGCCAAAAGAAGGCGTGCGGCTCGACCGCGACGGAAACCGCAAACAAAAATTCGGAACAAATCAAACCACAACAACTGTGCTGCGTGCCCGCCCGGCGCAGATTGTTTAGCATATAGAGCGTAACAGAACAACAAACACCACCAACCAACCAACCAACCAACCAACAAAAACCAACAAAACCAACTAACCAACAAGCTATTACTATTGATTATAATGTGAAATACGGTGGCGATGGAGAAACAAAAAACGAGAACACGAAGATAACAGAACGTTGGGGAAAGGGGAAACTGAAAACAACAACAACCACACAATTGGTATAAATTAATTATCTATACATGAATTATATTATATTGGTATCTTAACTAATAAAAAAATACCTGTATATGTTAAGGTTTCGTTTACAAAAAATACAACAAAATAAATGGATTATGATTGAAATATAGCTTTCCTTTTCGTGTTTGCGTGTTTTTGTTATTGGTCTATGTGCAGCTGTTTGAAAGAAATGATAAATTTTCGCCAACTATTGGCATCATCTTAATGCAGAGGTAGATTTTAAACTTAAAGTATGAAGAAGTGCACGGAGTGAACCAAACTTTATAGTATCTAAGCATGCGTCGATATTCAATCTGGGCTTACCTTTGTTCTTGTTATTGGTAAAATTTGCTAAATTTTATTATACTTCTAGGATTTTTTATTGAAACATGAACAATGTAGTTAATTTGAATTTGTTGTCCGTTAGACACATCGACCGTGCCAACCGCAATCATTAGCGCCATCTATCGGATGGTTCTGCGGCCCGTTTACAGCTGCTGTCAAAACAATGCTGTGCTGGACATCCTTTTTTGCCAGCAGCAGCATTATTATTGTTTTGTGTGCCGTTCAAGTGTGCTGTTTTGCGTGGAAATTCAAAGTGCTGTGAGCCGAAAACCGTTCGTTGCCGACGTTTTCGGTACCATGGAGGAGGATGTGGCCGGTTCGATCGATGGTGCGGGTGGTGCGATCGTGAATGAACTCAGCAATCCAGCAGTCGCAACGGCGGCACCAGCAGCAACAACACAACAACAGCTGCTGCAGCAGGACTTCAAGTGGAGCCACGAGCGTTGCCTGCTGCTGCTGCACGAGTACGACCTGCTGAAGGATAAGTTCAAGGATCGCAAACACAAGAAGAAGGATCTGTGGGCGGAGATCAGCATGAAGTTTAAGAAGATCTACGCGTACGACTTGGAGTGGGACGTTGCGTACAAAAAGTTTCGCAACCTAAAGCAAACGTTCGAACAGGTTGGTTGGGTAACACTGGTGCGCAGCTTTTTGTTTCTACATTTTTTCTGTGCTTTTCTCACAGGTAAGAGCAAAGATGCACCAGCAAGTGATTACCGGGCAGGTTAGCACCCGGCCGAAGTGGCCGTACTTTGAAAAGTTCCAGCAGATTCTCGACGATCCCGGGATCGTTTCGTACACGCTGGCCGATCATCACCTCCATCAGCAGCAGCAACAGCAGCAGCAGGCGCAAGAGCACGAGCAACAGCAGCAGGACGAACAGGATCAACATCCATCTCATCACCATCTTCACAACTCACATCCCCACCACCATCACCTTCACCACCATCACCATCACCAGCAGCAGCAGCTTGATGCGGCCACCGTCGGCCAGGTGCTGGTGACGGAAGATTTTTCCGACACGCTCGTGACCGTTTTCCCGATGGACGAGGAGCTCGAAATACCGAACCAGCCGGCGGTGGCCCCACCGGTCGGGATTGGTGTGGGGCATGCGAAGGTAGAACGGGAGGAGACCGGCCCCACCGAGGAGGAAGAGGAAGTGCTTGAGGACGATGAGGAAGTGGAGGAGGAACCGGTGGATGAGCTGGAAGCACCGCACCGGAAGCGCCTCCGACGGCTTAGCACGTACGAGCAGGAGCGGCTGGAGATTGAGCGTGAAAAGTTGGACACGCTGCGGGAGATTCAGCGTGGAATCGAGTGTAAGAACGACATTCTCCGCGGCATACTGCACGTGCTGCAGTCGCGCGTGTGGCAGGCACATCCGCCGAAGGATTGACCGTGAGGGAACGGTTGATTGCTGCGAGGGAGTAGTGGCCATACATATCGCAAGTGTGTGCCATTGTCACGCTTCGCTTCCTGGTGAAGCGGATGCTTTGAAACGCTGGACTTTATTTATTAGATAATTTAGTAGGCCTTTTTTTAAACGTGTTTTTTTTAATCTCCACACTAGGTCACACAAAGTCTTAAAATTGGTTTAATTATCCCTAGAGGGATTTTTTTCTTAATGAAACTCATCAAGACTGTTAGTCTTTGTGTTACTTAATAATTTATTTTTTCATATCTTTTGTTTCTAGCACTGCTGGCACCGTAGAGATGATTAAGAATCACGGAAGCGTAATGTACAGAGAATTTTTCCGTATGCGTTCCCCGAATTTACGATGCATATGCTACAGGTTACAGCGAGAGAGCTGTTGTAGTATAAAAATCTCATTAAAGCATCGTGTTTTGCAGATGTTTCGAATATCAGGTGAAGGCTACTTTCGGAATTCTATTGCAGGGAGTAGTTTCCATCACATTTTTAAATTATGTTAAGGAAATCATCGATCAGCAAAGTCAGCTATTGGGGAACATTTTATGGTTGAAATTTACGTACAAAGGGATTAATTAAAAATGTCCCTTAGCTTAGCTTAGCCTCCCTTAGCTCTGTGAGACCCATTGTGCAGTTAATTAGTGAAAGCGTTATTTACAATGACATTAGACGTTATTCTTTCAGGATCGTCTAAATGCACAAAGGAGGCGTTGAATATTTCACCAGAGCTTTAGTTGATGAGCCATTTTGAGTAGTTTTCGATACGGACCTCATGACCCAAACGTGGTTTTAGCTGCTTTGAAGAAAGCAAATCCATGTGCGTTGCTGTCGTTCTATTGGTCTCAATTTAAAATTAAAAAAAAAAGTGCGATGCACATACGGAAGCATCTGACGTAAAGCATCTCAGCTCCAACGAAGTGGTTAGGGGCAGCCATAGTCGGAATGTAGGGCATGTGGGGAATTAATATTCCGTTGAGATTGTTCACTGTGGTATTCTTTAATTTCTACTTGAATGCCATTTTCAGTACACATTGCGCTCTGTAAAGTACAAATGGATGAAAACAAAACCTTCGTGATAGCACTAAGCGTAGGATAGTAACAAATATCGTGAATTAAAACGGATAGCGAAAGTAAAGACGGAACTTTACCGAACGTTCTTCGCGCTATAATACATCCGAACGTATCTTGCATGCTAATCCTTCCATGTAAACTGAAAAAAAAAGTATTGCAGGTATCACTTTAAGAAACAACAAATTATTTACATCATTATTTATTTATTCTATTACGCATGCATTCATGCATGCACACCTCCTAATTCCGCGGGGCAGGTCCCCAACGGGTAGCTTCCCCAGTCGATGGACGGATCCGGCTCCGTCCATAGTCCGTGTCGTTTACGCTTGCTCGTTGGCGGATCCAATTTCACCGTTCCGTTTTGTTCGGTGGCGGAGGTGGAGGATGCGGTGCGTTTCCTTCCCAGCGCCTGCAGAAGATGTTCCGCGGTGTAAATCTCATTCGAATCTTCCTCCACAGTCGGTTGTGCATTCTTTCCTTTCGTTTTTACCGTTGTAGTATCACTGTTGTGGGAATCGTTGTAAAGAGCATAGTTGGCTTTGTTGAAGATTTGCGTTAGATCATTCACTTTCTGCTGCACGGACGCTGGTAGTGGTGGTTCGATTAGGGTGAGCAACCTGAAAGCGAGAGGAATTGGGATGATAGTTAAGCAGCGAGTTGATGAAGCAAGCGTTAAAGCGATGGGTGTCACTTACACCGGCACAACATCCTTCGTGTGTTCGTTCATTGCCTTAACGCGTGCTAACACGTACGCCCGGGAAAGGGTCAAGTGCCACGGGCTGTCGATCGTTTGGTCGAGTATAATGTGCTGATCGGTGGCCGCACCCAACCGTTGTTGGTACCACTTGGACGCATATCGATCCTTGATATCGACGTCTCCAAACCGTGCCACCTTACCGGGGGCCATGGTACGACACGTTCTCTTGAACTGTTTCAGCAGCTGAAAGGCGACCGCGATTCGGTGCGCCCAAAAGCCGGCCCACACCGGCCGAACATCCAGCTCGTCCGGATAGTGCTGCTCACTGATCACCATCAGATGCTCGAAGAACGTCTGCAGACATCCGATTGCGGCGAGCGTACGGAAAAGCTCACCGTGAATCTTGCCCAGCGGTACGCGCTCATTTCCGGCGTGGAGTACCGTGTCGACAAACATACGCCGACAGTTATCGAACAGCGCCTTACAGATCGCGTTCACGGTTGCCTGATTCGGGGGAAGCCTTAGTTCGCGCAGTTCGAGCATCGAACGCTTCACAATTTTCGACAGCCGACTTGCGCCGAATCTCTTGCAACACGTCTCCAGAAGCTGCTTTTCGTCCACAGTCAGCTCCGCACACTCGCGGGCCATGTCGAGCGTGAACGCTTCGCGCACGACGGCAGCCATGACCGCGTCGTACATGCGGAACAGGTCCTCCACATCCGACAGCCGATAATCGGCCGACACGTAAGCGTTCATCACCGTCGACGGACGTACCGGGGCCATCGTGGCCAGTTCGCGCTCCCAGTACGCTCGCTTCAACCAATCCATACAGTACTGTGCCGACCGGCGGAACACATCGATCGATATAGACACCGACCGGTGGGCGCACAGGTGCCGCAGCTCCACCAGGTACGTTTCGATTCCGATTTCGCGCACCGACTCGGCGATACTTTTGCGCTTGTTTCCCACCGCCTCGGTAAGGAAGTTGATGAAGCGCGTAAACGCACCGGCGTATATATTCTTTACCTCGGTTGCGTTTCCTTCCGCGCCATCGGGATTGTCACGCTGCCAGCGCAAGTCGAATACCTGTGCATCGAGCACCAGGTGCGTGCAGCGAACGCAGACGGGGAAATCATGCACCTGTCGGACCTTCCACAGGTTCAGCCATTGCAACGCATCCTCCTTCGCCGAAAAATCATCCGGTGCGCTGTTGAATGTCTTCTCATACACCATGCGAAACTCCGCCCTGCGACCGGAAAAGGGGTGTAATGTGAGATGAAATAAACGAAAAGTAAGTTCCACTTACTTATTACGCCATGCTGAGATGTATGTCTGGTTCGGTAGCCTTCGATCGATGGAGCACGTGGGCGTTTCAGATGGCGAGGATGCGTCGGTTTCCATTTCCCGGTGTCCGTAGCAATTTTGTGTTCTTAGACGGTCCTTTTCACACGTGTGATTATTTGTAAACAAAATCGTGCCGGTTGTCAAAGCTTCCCATTCGTAAGTGACAGGAGCAAATCACCAGACTTGCAGGAAAAAGATACCACCGTTGCGATTCAAGCGGTTTTAATTTTCATTACATTTCTTGTAAAGTACCCGTCACGGAATTGAAAAAATGGCTTGGATTTGTAAGTTGAATAAAATTTTCACTCATATTAAGCGATGTTGCATGGTTAAATACCTCTGAGGAAGGCACCACAAATCTCGCTCTTTTGATGACCGTCTACCATTCGAGCAGTTTGAGACAAACTTAACTGCTCGAATCGAGCAGAGCTTATGTAGCGACAAAAGCTTCAACGAAATGTGAAGCTTTGATTTCAATCAAAACTTTGTCATTTATTAAACCACAAATGATACGGTTTAATTTAATTTTCCTAGCAATTGAAGCGTAATATGTCGCATTATTTTTCAGGTATGCTCAGTGTGTAAAATTAGCGTTTTCATTTCTCATAATTTCTTCATTTGAATCGTTCAAAGACCAATTTTCTTTCATTGCCTTCAAAAACCACCGGCTAACAAAACACACTTCGTGCTACTTTTGATATCACCTGTTTATTTCATGTTTACAACTTGTTTTAAACAACTTTACAGTACTATACAGACAGTAATATTCGTAACACGCCATCAGACGGGGGCTGAACAAATCTTAACCTGCTAAACATCCGCTCCTAAATCGTAGTGGTGAGATATGTACACGTTGAGACTACACGCTACAAGGGACAGTTTGATTTTAAATCGGAGAGGACTGCGCACTACGAGAAGCACGTCCCGTTCGTACGCAGGAAGACTTGGGAGGAGGAAGACTTTCAGTAGAGTAGAGTAGCCTATATACCATTCGTTGCGTTTCTTAACTACAGACTAGACTGATAATCGATCGAACGGGCTCGTCGACAAATTATGCAGCGCATGGCTGTGTAACACGTATTTTTCTTCTTCTTTTTATCCAGCGTTTATACTTCTTTTACTTCGTTCCCTGTTTCCAAACTGTACAACATAAATATTATTTAACCTCGGCATGGATGTACACATTTCAGCTCGTGGCTTTTGCATTTCCCTACTCACTTCCCTGCTTGCTAAGGGTCAGTAAACATTCTCTAACCTAAAAAAAAAACGTCACACACGCTAGTACCTTAGTATTGCCTTTTCCTAGCTCCTTTCAATGTTTCCTCCTTTTTCCGCGATCACAGTAGTTTTGTCTTGTGTTTTTTTTTCTTGCTTTACAATTGAAAAACAGTAAACGGTAGCGGCCCCACGCTTGCTACACCGCCTTTCATCACGTTCGACGTTTGTTCCCTTTGATTTGGCTCTAACTGCTTGTTGTGTGAGTGCCGCACCGGGAGCCATCTTGGCTCGATATGGCGCGTTGGATCCCTGCTCTTGCTCCACCGGCGAGCGGCACCATTTGCCAGCCGACATCATCGTCGCCGTATCGACTTCGGGCAGATGCTGAAGAAGGGATAGAGATAGCAGTGCAGCGAGTAGATCCGCTTCGGGTCCGTCTTCAGATCGAACCCGTCCACCTTCACCACGTTCCATTCGTTGCGCATGCGGGCGTAGCTGAACGACACCTGATCGTGGAACGTTTCCGGCCGGATGAACTCCATCGGTTCCAGGTGCGAGTGAAACGCATCGATCACGGTCAGCGGAACCTTCAGGATGTGCTCTGGAAGGGAATGACAAAAAAAAACGAAAGCCATCGGTTAGATATTTAAGCGTTGGGAGGATCGCAAGGAATTTGTAACACTTACCGATCAGAAAGCCCATCGTAACGTCGTCCGGAAAGCGGATCTTGTCGCCAATGGCCACAAACTTGCCGCTCGCCGCGATCGGCATCATCTTCAGCGCTAGCGCCCGGCTGATGCAGAATCCGGCACCGCCGGTCGCGAACCAGAACGTCACCTTCTTGTTCACCTCCGTTGAAGTTTTGGTCTGGAGAGAGAGAAAAAAAACAACAGAAAGTGAGGTTAAGTGTCGGTGCCATAGATTCACTCGCTTTGGCCGTACGGCGGGCACGGTTGATGAGAGTTGATTGGGCAAATCAATTGAAGCTGATTGGGTGTGACTACACAACGCGTTGGGTGAGGGAGGGAAGGAGGACGGGTGAATCAGACTAAATTATCGCCAAATGGCAATTCTGCCCGCGTACCACTAGAATGTTGACGCAAGATAGTTTCCACGGCTTGCTGAGCATTGTTTCAAGGAGTTCAAGGCAGAGTTTGGATGTTTTTAGCTAACCCGAAGAAATTTTGAAATAAGCTTGAAATCGTTCCATAAATTTTTAACATTTTCTCAGATGTTTTGGGACGACTTTTAAACCGACTTTTTATTTTTTTATTTTTTATTTTTTAATCCGTTCCAAACTCTATGGAACATTTTCCGGACATATTTGAATATGTCGCATAATTTGTCAGCAATTCTTTGGATATTTTTAGAGACTGTCAAACAGTTTGTTAAAGCTTTCCCGAATATTGTGAGATGTTTACAATTTGGAGCAAATCTCGCGTGTTGATTCTAACAGACTTTGAGCTTAGGTCAATATTACTGTATTACACATTTTTTCAAATCTGTCATCCATTCTTTAACATATTCGTCTATTATCTAAACAAAAATTCCTTTATAGCCATTCTGAAAACTATCCTGGAGTTGGAATCTAAGCGCAAGATTCGCTTATAGCTATTGCAAATCAAAAATATAATCGAAATCTTCATTAAGACGGATGATGTAAATTATGAGATGGATTATCTGAGGGTAGCTAAAGTCTTACTGAGATACCAATGTTAGTTCTTTTCATTATTCTCTTATCTTAGATACTAATCGGGATCTTTTCAATAAGTCACTATAACAATAAACACCTCATATTTCATACTTCAAATTGGAAAATTCCTTCGAAAAAATGTCTCCATCGGGCAAGAAATTGCATCCTCGACGAAGCGTCGATTGTTCCAAAAAAGACACCGAAACTCACAGCCTTGTTTTGGTTGCCAGATTAAGATCTACGCCCGGCTGGAATCGAGCCATCGATCGCACCGCGTGCGAATGGAAAGATCCCCAATCTTGCCATCCCATATTCGGTCACTCCCGTCCCTGTCGATTGTCTTCAAATGTGTTCAAATTTTGGACGACCCATTTCTTGTGGCGCTCGCGTTGCGCGCTGCGACTAGCGATCGATTGATCGATCGAGGATGTGCGGATCTTTATTCATGACCGGTGGCCTACGCCTTCCGTTACATACGAAATGATTCGAGCGATGCATCGCAATTTCAGGCACGATATGCGGCAAGGAACGGAAGGAAGAAAGACAAAAAAAAGCGAACGAAAATGCAACGGGGCAAATGGGAATGGCGAAGTACTTGCCGGAGTACTGCCGCCGTTTGGTCCACCGCATCTTCCCAGCATCTTCTGGGTGCGAAGTTCGCTTCCAAGCCTGACCGAGGACGTCCAAGACGCAACCGGTATCTGGTACCGCACTCGTTGCCGTTGTGTGTGTGTGTGCGTGGCCGTGCGTTGAATTATTTATTTTGTTCGTTTATGTTTTTGTTTTTAAAAAAACTCTCTTCACTCCACCCGCCCGCCCTCCCCGCCCACGGGCACGCGAAACCGTTGGCGTGTGAGTGAGTGACGGGAAAGGAAGCTGACCGATCAGCGACACATCATTGCCTCCCGCTTCATTCCCTTCCTTCCGATCGCCCGGGATGCGGGGTTTATTTATCATTCACTTCATCATTTCGCGGTGTTCCCGTGGGCTGCTGCCACTGCTCATGCTCGGCTCATAGTAGGCTTTGGTTTGTTTGTTCACAGACGCTTTGGAAGCACATCGGATCGCGAAGCACCAGCGGAGATGGGACACACGGTGCGCTATGGTTAAACAAAAACCAAAACCACGGGGAGGGTGTTTGTAAATATTGGCCCGAGTGAAATTGGCCGGCAAGTGCTCTTGAAGGCATTGGGGCGTGTGCGGGCGTCGCCCGTTCATCCGCTCACCCGCTCACCCTACTCCAGGACAAGTACGTCCAACTCCACGGACGTTCCAGTCTCTCCACGGGTGCATAAATTCGGTCAACGATTCAACGGAGAGTTCACCTTCCAACCGGACCCGGCCGCGTTGACATAGTTCCAGTGCGCCATTGTTTTCCACCGATACTTCAATTTGCCCGGCTGCGAAGCGAAACCGGACACTGTCAGTCATCGTTGTCCCGCATCCAGGCAAGCGGATCCTCGTCGCGCGCCCATCAATCAAACCCACCCCCGCGCGGGTCATTTTTCACCAATTTTCCATAGCACCGCGCACGCAAATGGCCGGGCTGGGGTGCCGAAGGAAGGAGCCGGGAACGGCGAGACTTTTAATTGGATTAAATAAGCGACCGGATTGCTGACCACCATTGACCGCACGTTGGTACGCCAGACGGTACCAGCAGGTTCGGTGCGGTTGCTCCCGCTGATTGATATGTCAGCGATCAATCGATGGGGATTACAACGGTGACATTGGCTCCCGTCCAAAGGTCGTCCGTGGGAGCGCAATTAATCTTCTCTTCACCGACCCAGGACCTCTTCCGAAATGGGCCCACCGTCACCACGGACAAGGAAGATACGAACAACCATAATGACGTTTGCATGCGAAGCACATTTTTGCTACCGAAAGTCCTCCCGCGAAGGACGATGCGGCAAATTGCTCTCCATCCGTCTCTCGGCCGTCAGTGCACGATTACGGCAAAGTGGGACCACTTCACATTTTAGGCGGGCTTATCTCCCCGTTCAGATAAGCACAGCTGAGATGTACAGGAAGCTACGCGAGCAAACGCCTTCGGGTAGGAGCGGACGATTGACCACGGCGTCATTATTCATATCCTCTTCCACGTCACGTCGTCGTGTTGGATTGGATTTCCGGTGCGGCGTTCGTTTGCCACTCGCACTCACTTGATGGTGATCACTTTCTTCCTAAATCTCGACCAGAAATCGCATCACTTGGAACACTATTCCCAGGTCCCACGAGCAGGCAATCTTCCGGAGGTGATCTCCGCCAATTCGCACTCGTCGCGGCATTCGGACGACACTTGCGGACGTGTCCGGTCGTTGTCGCCCGCCCCGGGAGTGAGCAGAATGACTAATGAATTATATCAAACAGCTTCCAAGCGCGCATGTCAATGACCGGTGCGTGGACAGATCTTCGGTCGGAGATAGTGTTCCTCGCACAAAAAAAAAAAAAACAAAAAAAACACGCTGTAACTGTCCCATCCGACGGTGGTGCCACTCTGGAGATCGATTAAAGATCTGTTGAGACGTTGAGGCAGTTACTCATTTTTGGCATACACTCGTACACCAACTCTGTCCCACCTGATCATGGTCCAATCAAATTGTGGACGTGATTTTCGTTGTAAATGAATGTGACAACTGGCTTCCGGAGTTATGTTTTTTTTTATTCTTCCCCTGATGTAATCTCATCTTTTCCGACAGCATTTATTTTTGGCAGGAAAGAGCTCGCTAAAGAGATTGGGCTCTCGGTTTATCGGTACTGCTCGATCTTGTGTTTCCGACAATGTAGCCAGAAGAGCCGCACGTTTCCGGCGGCCAGGTCGCAAACAAATGATCCACTCTTCTCTTCGTTCCCTTCAATCAATTACCCTACCGCCAAAAAAAAACTCGTTCCCTTTCGAACAGGGAAGCTGGGTTGATCAGACTCGATGAATCTTGCGGGCGGATTTTTCTGATCCGATCTTGGCGTTCGCAAATAATGAGCCGAGCACACAGAACACTAACGCCGGATGAACCGGGGCTGGTGTCAATCGAGTTGTGCGCGCCCCAATTTGTGTTACTTCCGTGCGCAAGGACGGGAAACGAGCGTTGCACACATAACCTCAAAGAGTGCGAGCGAAACAGACGGCCCGTAATTGGTCCCGTAAGTAGTAGGCGACGCAACACCAACACAGCGCCAGCGTGCATGCATGATTGACAGCTCGCTCGGGAGCTCTGCAAAATAATCTAAGCAACCGCAGTAAACTACACAAATACACACTGTTAAAGCCGTCGTCCGCTGACAATTGAGCGCGTGGTCTTTTTCTTTCTCTCTCTCTCTCTCTCTATCTCTTTCTCTTGCCCGCGATTATGACGGATGTCGGAAATGTCCAAATCAATTGCCCACATCGGTTTCTTTCTCCACCTCGGATGCTACTACGATCAAAAGGCCGTTAGGCGAGCGCTTTGAAGCTCCGTTTCGATCCGGTTCGAAGGGCCAACACGGCGGCCATTGCGCAACAGGTTATCTGGGACAAAGCCGCGTGTACGTGTTCATTGTAGCATTATTTCCCGCAATACCGGTTCGAGTTTCCCGATGGACGTACGAGACAGTGGGTGGAAGCCGTGGTCAATTTGTGCCACGGACTCGTAATAACGTGCAATTTGAGCGGAGGAAGATTTGTACGCCGCAAGAGCTCTTTTGGTAGGAACATTGGCCGAAACGGGGTAACCTTTCGCCGAACTTTATAGGGATCTTGAAAGATTTTGACTGACCGCCGTCGGCACCCAGAACACCCAAGAAATGTGTGTGCCATTCGGTTGCCTGACCCCCGTCAAACGAAGAATTGCCCCAAAAGATGTGATCGGTCAATTAAAATCCACCCCGTCCGCACGCTGATGTGCGAGATTTTTTGCTGTCCTTTCTTCTCTTTCCTCCCGCGCCCGCGATAACACCTTTACAATCGAACCATCGTCAATCCGGGCGAATGATTGACGAAAATCGCATCAGAAATGTCCGCGCCGAAGATCATCATCGTCGGGATGAAGCGAACGGCCATGGCGGTGGCCATAAAGCCACGAGACTTGAACTGTCCCGCGCCCCGCAGCAGGTTAATTAGGTTCGACTCCGCCACGAGAGTCGGCCGGCGTGGCGTCTTCGAGCGTCCCCGGCTGCGGAAAGGTGCTAATTTCCATCTTCCACCCTCGGACCGGCACAAGGTGGTGTGAAATCGTTCGCTACGCCTCATCACGGCGGATGAAAGCTCCAAAGCGGCCGCCGACTTCACGGCGGAAGAGCCCGACCGGGAGCGGAGCTCATAAAAATCTAATTCGACATCGAATCGCTGACGCGGATCATTAACATTCTACGGGCTACGGGATCTTTATTGATCGCACAACGGAGGCCACCAGTCGGGGAGGGGTTGTGCGATGAATTGTTATCGTGTTCGGTGCCTGGTGCCCTAGTGGACGATGACGGACTTCACAAGAGTGGCTGCGGCCGATGGCTCGGACTTTAATTAGCCTTTTTTTCATACTTCTCTCAAGATCCCACATCCCGAAGTCGTCCCGGTTCCTTAACCTCCCGCAAAACCCGGATAACTAGCCGGGGGAATAAAAAAACGTCCCAATGCACCCAATTATCTCATTCGTCTTCGGAACCGGGGGCGAAACCAAAAATAAATAAAAAAAGCATCCCAATCCTACTTGATAAATTGCCCATTCTTCGACGTTGCCACCCCAAGTATGACAAATTTTCGTTGCTTTTTTGTTTTTGATTACTCGGGAACTTCTGTTCTCCCAATTCGATCACGTACTTTCGGCTCAATTAGTAGTGCGTGTGAGTGAATTTAATTCAACGCAACGTAAAGTCGCATAATTGGCGTGCGGACAAATTTGGGTGAGAAACCGACGGTTTTCCAGTCGGAGTTGGTCGATTGGAGTTGAATGTCCAATGTCCGAAGGCACCGTTCCGCGGAGGCGCTCGCGAGACAATGGTTCCAATTTTCATAATCGATAAATCATCGATTATAATTCCCCCCGCACCGGTGCGGACGGAGCGACCGCGGTGATCACCCTCGCCGGTGGGCATTATGTGGTTTTTAGGAGAGGCGATTTTTTATTCTAATCACCTGTGGCCGAGCATGTTGTGGCTGCCGCTCGGCCACACCAAACAAATGGTGTGCGTGATAAATCGGGAATTAATTCATAGTTAAATTAACGGACGCGTTAAATCATATTCCGTGTGTGGGATGCCCCGGACAGCAGAAGGAGTCTGGACCTGACCAGGTCCAGACATTTGCCGATTAACCGTCGAGGAAATGGCGCTATAAATTGTACACGCCACGCCGCACGCCGAACGCCTGGAGGTACGATGAGTGGAGATTCATTTGGCAAGGATGAAAAAAAAAACGACTATGTGATCTACTTTCGCTCACTCGCGCTCCGATTAGCATTCGGTGCGATTAAATGTGTCTCATTTGTTATCCTTCGGGTGGCACATTTGCCCGTGAGAAATGACAGCTGGACGCTGGATTCGTTAGCTGCTTCCCGGTGCCTCGCTAATTTATGGACCTCATCAAAGGCGAAGGCAGTGCCGTACGGGGCAGCAGTGAATGAAGCGCCTCATAAACGCAGCAGGACACCGATTTTAGGGGCTGCGTCTCCGCTCCTCATCCCGATTTGTTCGCTGTGTTGCTGAAAAACACCTCGCCAAGATGTCATCCACTGGAGACACATTTTACTGGGGGGTTCCCATTTCTCAATCATCATATCTTGATGTCCGTGTCCGAGTCCGTCTGGTCTCCCGTGGTGCCGCCTCGGCTTCGGTAGTGATTTGTTTATTCTTACTTAATTTTATATCATTTTTGCCACTTTTGCCCCGACCGGGTTGGACGTCTTCGTCGTCGTCGTCCGGGCTGAAAATCGATCCATGGATCATCGGTGGATCACGCAACCGGGTGAAGAAGTGATAAAAAAAACCTCCCCGGGTGAACGAACAGGTTGTAGGATTGGTTTCATTTTTATCAAAAAAAAAAAAAAAACAGACACAAGCGCAGGGGCAACCAGAACGATGGCTTCGACATCTCCACGGGAGGTTTGCCTTTGAGTGTGCTCTCGTAGTCCGTAGACGCGGGAAGATGTTATCCATTCGCTGCGCGACGAAATCGTTATGAAATCGGGCTGGAATCTGACCCTGTTTTGCCACCGAATTTTGACACCGGCCCAAAGGCCGGGAGCCGAATGTGTTCCGGGCGAAAATTCCGATCAAGACCGATAAGTCCGAGACCGAGTGAAGTTCATTTATTCGGACGCCATCGGCGTTGGAGTTATTAATGAATACTTAAATCTTGATGGATGTTGTTTTGGTGCGTTTGTTCGAATTCACCTGTTCTGTATCGGTGCGTGTCAGGATAGTAGTAGAAGGAGTTGGGCGACCGATACTTACATTATCGAGAAAGATCTCCAGCGGTGACGATATGCTCGGCTTGCCCAGGTACCAATCCTGCGATGGACTGTAGTCGTCCAACATCCGCACCAACCGTGGAACGTTCACGTAGTTATCGTCGTCAAAGTGACACCACCACCTGGAAGAGGGAGAGAGAGAGAGAGAAAAAAACAATAATTAAAAACTCATCCAAAAACGATTCCAATGCAAGAAAACTACTCCAGAAGCAAACACAACGCTACTCCTTCGTCCGCTGTCTAACGAGCTGTTTCAATTTGGATGCCCCGCATGATTGAGTTCTTCCCGGTGGACCATTGTATCGGATGTCCCGAAAGATACGCTCCCCAGGACGTGTAACCGTGTGCAAGCCACCGGTATATCGTCCACCGCCCAAGCCGCCCTCGTTTGCTTCCTTAATTTTCGCACAGAAGCAGCACCGTTTCGTCTTAGGATTTAATCGAATCGAAGACATTTTCGGAAAAGATTTTAAAGGAAAAAAAACCACTCGAAATAATTTAGAAATACGTCAACGCGAGCCGCAAACAAATTCACAATAAAATGTATAACAGATTGCACAGGTTGCTATGATCGCAGTTTCGTATGGGAAAACGCGCCTGCTGCAATCACACTAGCTCCCATGTTCGATGCTCTCTTCGTCCGGAATGGAGTCCGGCTGCTTCACGTTGACCTGTCGGAACACTCTCTCGGTCGGTTTGACGACCGTGTAGGAACCACCACAAGCGCGACTTCCCTTCGTTGCGGGTAGCACGCGAAGTGGTTCATCCTCAGCTTCCTCTAACCGTCGTGCGACCATCGCTAGTTTCGCACTCGTCCGTGGCGCAAGGTAACGCCCGTTTCGTAGTCGCTGCACTACGTTCTTGGTGTCGCAGGCAAGACAGCTTAGGTTCTCCATGACCTGGTGCGTCGTACCAGCCGATTCTGCCACCCGTGCCCGTGATACAGATTTCGAAAGCATTGGAGTTCCTTTCGGAGCGGTGGGTCCGCCAAAACCGAGACTCTTCTTGCTCTCAGCAAACAGATCTCCTTGCCGTAGCTTCTCCTCCAGTAATGTCTCGATGCGGTACGGCAGTTGGTCCCGGTGGCTCAGCAGTAGCTCCATCTGTCGCTGCAGCTCGTCCAGTTTACCGGTGAATTCGGCCAATTTGTTCATCTGCTCCGTTGAGCTAACCGACTGCTGCATGGTTGCGGTCGATGTTGCCTCCTCGAGGTTGGTTTGTTTACTCTCCACCGCCACCTGGAACTGCTCGAATTCGTTCGACAGACGTTCGAGCTTCTGGTAAAACAGTTGCTCCACTTTTTGGAGCCGCTGCTCAAGATCGCCAATAATGGCGAGCAGATTGGATTCGTTCTCGCGGAACTGATTCGCTTGCTCGTCGATCTCTTTCAGCAGCGCTTCCGAGCTGGAGGTTTCTTTCGGGAGATCTTCCTCCGGGGACGACTCCGGATGTTCTTCCTGCGGTTCACTGATGATGGAGCCTGCACTTGGAACTAACATAGGCTCTTCATCAGGTACAAGTGCTGGTCCTGGTGCTGTTTCAGGTGCAGGCTCAGTTTGAGCTTCTTGTTCTTCAGGTTCCTTCGCGAAAGTAATCGCTACTTCTAGCGACTGTAACCTTTCCTCGTTGTCTGTTCGAAGATGTTCTAATTCGTGCGAACACTTCGCTACTCCCTCAACTAGACTTTTCAGTAAGCGGTTTAGTTTTGTGCAGTTAAGCAAACCATCGGGGAGACCGATTGCCTCATCCACCAGTGCTTCACGATCGATGGGACCAGTTTCGCTCATTTCGCAGCCGCAAATGTCACGAAATGAAATCTTTCCACTGGATATTTTATCGACAAACAAAAAACGGAGTGTCAAATCAATGCACGCTTTCACACACATCAGTGCATACTAGTCGAGTAGTTCAGAGCCAACTAAACATTCCAACTGTGTATTTTGGATCGAAAGTTTATTCTACTGCTTGGAAGCGTTTCTCTTCCGCCTCCGTGCCACGCACATACATTCGCCGGGTCTTTCTTTGCCGCTCGGCTGGGACATTTGTTTTTCTATTCCCGAACGGTTCTTACCGAGCGGAGAAGATTGCTTCAGTATCGATGGTATCACCGCCAGCCCTGGAGGACCTCCAACACCGCAGTAGTGTTTTTTTGCTATCCTACTTCCACTACCACTCGTTCCACCACGATGGATGCCACCGAGCCGTACGGTGGACGATTTCGAGGATTGCTTCTGACGTCCGGTTGCTCCTCGTCCCAACGACACGTTCGTCTGTGATTTGGGCAGACGCGCTTCGATTTGGTTCATCTTCTGCTGCATTGCCTTCAGCATCGTCTGGACGTTCTGTAGCTTCGATAGGATGACCTCATGCTCTCGATCCGAGTCGGACTTTTCCTTACCCGCACCAACTTTGGACGTACCAGATCTTGGCGCTCCTGGATTAGTGGGTTTGTTGGGCTGTTTTGGGAGCGACCGTCCTTCGATCGTAACTTGAGCCGCACACTTGCAGGTGCAGGAACGCCCCGGTTGTTGGATTTCGGTAGCGATCTGTTGCAGCAATCGCCGCAGGGCGGCACAGTTGACGGACGCACCTGGCGTAACGAACACTTCGTCGATGAGTTTGCCTATGTCCGGTGCTGCTGGTGAAGCCGGCAACAACGGGGGTGGCATTACTGCTGTGTCCGCACTATACAATTTAGCTCACAAACTTCTAACTTGGAAGCACTTTCCTAACCAAAACGAAACACTTGACAGTGTGAAGCTGTCAAATTCTTTGCTTGCCACGGTTCGTTGCTGCTGGTGATGAGACGATCATAGTAGGCCTTAGAACTAATCGGTTGCACAGCAGGGCGATCGAAAGGGTTCCCGATATAAGAGGATGGGACTTTTTTTCCCCGCTCATCGAACGCGGCCTACTGTGACGGGCCGTAAAGAATGATTAGTAGCGATGACGCAGCCAATTCGCGGCTCGATCCGTTCCAAATACCCTCGAACGGAGGATACCCAGAACGTGCTCCGCGTGCTCCAATCTAATCTAATAAGCGAACGAATGATCCGGATTAATCGGTTCACGTGAGACATGTGGCGTTGCAGGAACGGAAGCGAACCTGAAAGCATGGAACGGAATTCTGGACGACAAAAAAAAAAGAAAAAACAGAAAAAAAACTCCCGACTAATGGTCGGTAATGAAAATGAGATTCTCGCCGTTGCGCTCGCCCTCACTCTCTTCGCCATCCCGATCGGTTTAAGATTTTTTGGCGGCTTTCGGCGGTTTGGTGGGAAAAATTCAATCAATCATATCACATGGCCCGAATCGATTTCGGCTGCGGCCAAGTGCCGAATCGAGACTAATTTCAATTTTCCACCAGATTTACGAACTTGCTGCCTTGCTTTGCCGATGACGGCGATCGGATGATGAGAAGCGAAAATGGCGTTTCGTTGTCTTTTTTTACAGTGCTTGAAGAAAAGGAACACGTTTCCCTGTGCGTTGCGGGCGAGATTCTTCATCCCGAGCAAGCAGCGAAACAGCTGGTGCGGTTATGAGTTCTAAACGTATCATCACGGGGCCATTTTCACTTTTCACAGGCGTACGAAGCGTTTTGCATACGCTGTAATCATGTGCGCATTTTTGTAACTCTCCAGACGCTGGGAAATGCATTCGCGGCAGGTGTTGGTGGCATGTTTAGGATGTGATTACAGGGTTCCGGGTTCTTCTTCTTGGGTTCAACACATTGACCTAGAGATTAGCTGGAAGTTTTTCTCGAGGTGATCCCAATTTTCGGTTCAATATCTAGTGTCTTCAATCGTTTCAAATATTATACAGAGTTATTTCTTCATCCAAGGACCAGCTTTATGAGCGAAGATCGTCCAATCTATCGCTAGATCTTTATGGTATTGTTTTGCTAGACAATAGTTTTGTCGACTCTCTTGATTGTAATCAATCCGTTCGATCTCAGGAGGTGTTGGATTTAGATCGTTTCGACGGAAGGCGTTAAAAAACGCGAATCAGCTTAATTCAATCGACGTACTCTCGTTAGGTCCGGGCTTATATTTCCACCGATCACGTCCAGGACTCCCCGTAGAGTTCTCCCTCCCGCAACGACACTATCATACGATGTTCTTGAGAAGCATTAAAACACGATTTGACATTAAATTAACTACCCAACCGGCGCGAGTTAGATGCGATGAAATTAGACATCCGACATATCCAGATTCCAAGATAGTCCAGGTGGCAGGCACGCCAGTTCGTCACTCTCTCGCTCGTGGATTACAACTTTTACGAGTGATCTAATTTAATGTAGTTTTTTTTTTGTTGAATGTGGCGCACCATAAAACCACCAGCGGGCGTGTTGGAATGTGACGGGATCGCGCCTCACACAGCAAGTACCGAACCGCAGCTGCTGGCAGTAGCAAACGGACGAAGTTCTCCACAATGATGCCCGGTGCTCGGTTCGGCATCTTTTATGTGCCCTAAAACGGATCCTCCGCGCGCGTGAATTGATCGTAAAGTTAATTTCTCGGTACGGTTCGGTACGGTGAGCGGTGCGTCGTAAACGTCGTCACAGTTGTTATGGTAACGCTTGGCCCGCTTGGTGGCTGGCGATTGAGTTGCGTGTGTGATTTTCGGTAACGAGAGGCTTTTATGGAGCTTCGAGGGACCAGTGGGACCGGTTGGGCATCTTGAGCGAAGGTTCCCTTAAGGGCAGCGTACAAGGAACTGGCAGGGAATAGGCTAATTAATTATTTTACATACAAGCTCGCACATCGCGCATCGAACCGGGTGGTTCGGTGGTTCGTTTTCTTCCGTATCTCCGAAACGGAAAAGTGGGTTTTCAACAGATGCATCAGCGCGAACCTCACTGCAGCACACATTCAGTGCGAAGTAATTGTTCTTAATTAAAAATGCAACTGGAACTGGATCACCGTGAGAGCAGGCATGTGAATAAATAAAACAGATCGAATCGAATCGTTCGCAAAAAAGAAACATTGAGGACAGGTAACAGGCAACCGTGTGCCGTGTCAGGATCGTGTCGGAGATGTCGGCCATGCCGAGAACGATTCTTGTATCCTGGTCACGCGGCAGCACACGCCGGGTGTGGCCACGTTCGCACTCCCTGCTCGTGCAGATAAATAACGTTCGTACGGGAAACGATTTCCTTGAGCTAGAAATAGAAGGGCCCCCCTCGGCTCGAGTCGAGGTCGAATCGCTATCGCGCAATGTGGTGTTTCGAAAGTAAACACCACACCCCTCGGCCACGGACGTCGCACGTAGCACGTCGGAAAGGGGCAGCTAGAGAGCACGCCCCCGAGCAGCGCCCCGGTACGTAATAATTAACGGTGTGGCCGTGCGCCGGCATCGATCGGAGACGATCGTGATCACTTCTGGCCTTAACCGTCTGGGGCCGATTTTTCACTCCCGCTTCCGCTCACTCATGCTCCCTTCCGGACGTCCCTTTGTCCCTTCGTTGGCTGCTGCTGCTCGAAAGCTAATCGAATAATCGGATCGATAATCGGTGCAGGATAGCGGAGGATGCGCAGGGGAGGGTGGATGTGTGCATAAATTTGTCCTCCCTCCTTTCCGCGAGCGTTGTGGCCTGCTGTTGGGGTGGATGTGAGGGAAAAATTGTAATTTTCCCCTTTCGCGGTCACTCCCAATAGCACGGTGGGTGCATGGAAGTTTACAGCGTTGATCTTTCAACGTTTCCTGTGTAACTTAATAACTTCTATTCCTCGAGGAAGGAAGTTTTTCCCCCACTGTATGGTTATGTTCCATCAGCTTTGCAGTACAGTAAATTATTTATGCCTCAATATTAAGCGAAAATTTAAAATTTTTACTCAATTTTAAACTTATTTTCTTGGCTTCTTTTCGAGATTAATTCAAACATTAAAGCTATAGATTACTTGAATATATAACTAATAAATTTAATAAAATCTAAATCAGTTCTAAATGGATGAAATGAGAAAAAAAACTCAATGAACGTTTTCAGAAAAATTCGAAAAACTTAAATTTCATATCGACAGAAATAGGCAAATAAATATTTAAAATCGTTTAAAAAGAATGTGCAATAATTCTGCTGAGATTTTTTTTTTTGCAAAATGGAAGATCAGGAGGCATTTTTTTATAAAAAAAATTTCCTTTTCTCTTCCCATTGCTTTTATCACGGCTTAATCTATCGGATTGCCCACTATGCACTGTCGGAATCAGTTTTTTTTTCGTTCTGCGACGATCGAACCGGGGCGCCATCCTGACTTTCGTTTATGTTTTATTTATACCATCACACAGCCCGTGATGGTGGTGGTGGTGCAAGAAAGAAAAACCCCTTATCCTAATCGATTAACATAAGCGAATGGAAGCTGCACTCGGGCGCTGCTTTTTGTTTTGCTAAATCGATAAAAGATAAAACCCGATTGGTGCGATGGGAGGTTGCATGCGCCCGGTTCGTTTGTCCGGCTGTGGCACGAAACACATCACGCACCAAATTGATATCTTCGGCTAGCGAACCGATCGGAGCAAGAGGTATATGTTTTACCACCACCGGGTAATTTAATCAGCAAACAGCGCGTACAAACACCGGAGCCGGAGTGCGTAATTAACAGGGGAAAGATTACAAAATCCGCTCGCAAGAGGCATAGATCAATATCACGCAGTAAAACGGGCCCCTCGCAAGGGACGGATCATCCTTCCGTGCGAGCGACACTCCTACGTAGGCCGGTCCGGTGTATTAATTGCTTCTCGCCACGCGGGCACCAAAAACGGAACGGAACGGGGCGAAAAACGCTTTCCATGTTCCACCCCCGCCACCACCGCGAATGGGCGTCGGCGTTTTAACACTCCTCCGGGTTTTCGGTTGCCTCCTGCGCCCGGACGCGGTTTGCGAGTGAATTGATTAAATTGGTCTTAATTAGCGAATACCAGGCATATTTTTAATGTGTGTGTATCGCCCGTATCGCCCGTTTGCAATCTGTTCCTGCTCGCGCTGCCGGTTGCATCGAGCGAGGACATGCACATGCATCTGTTTTTGTTTTTGTTTTTTGTTTTACTTGGCCCGCCTGCCAAGGTTTCGGCACCGCCGGTAGGTAGCGCAAAAGTTATGTCGCCCGCGATAAAAAGGCAGCCCGTAGCGAGCGGGTTCGTCGCTTTCGCCACCGTTGCAGTCACTCGCGTCTACGAGCGTGCGCGCGCGTGCATTTCGCGGGGATTTCGATGCAAATGTTTGTGTTTTTTTTTGCTGCTAGCTTGGTTCCTGCTTGGTTGTGTTCTGTGCCGTGTTCTTCACTGCTGATAGCTGCCACTGCCGCTGCAGTTTTGCTGGTGTGCAATCGCGTGAAAAAGAATGCAAACACGATCGGCGCACTGCTTCTGGGGTCGTTTCTAGATTAAGATTAATTTTCACCACCCGACTCACCGCCTCCGCCCGGGTGACCGATGGGTCGCAACGCACGCGGTGGTGCCATGGTCGTGCGTAGGCTGATGTTTTATTTTATCATTAATCCCGGACGATTTTTTCTCGTCCATTGCAGTTCCCGGACGTCGACAAGCACAAGCGAACCAATTAAAGCAAAAGTTGGGGAGGTTTTGCTTGCTGGGGTTTGCAGTGAACGAACCAAACAATACAGCGGGGGGAAAAAAAAGGATTGATCGTGCGTGTGAGTGTGTCTGTGTGTGTGCGTGCCCGTGTGTTAATGAGTGGATATTGAGTGGAAGAAACCGTCCCCGAACCCGCGGGACCGGAATAAATTTATTTTAATTAATGCAAATTTTTCGCACCGCCTCGGCTTCGGCCGTGTTTTGATTAAGAAAACATTCTTCGGGCGCATTGTTCGGGCTCGCGATCGGGGCGCGTACGGTCGCATATGGTACCGCGATGCCTTTCGCGGGTGCCAGACTAAACATTTCGGGCACGACGACAACTAGCCAAAAAATAAAAAAATAAAAACGCGAAACAAGAAAAAGGGAAGTGACTTTGAGGCATCCCAGAATAGGGGGGAAAAAAATTCCGCCAGCTACTTCTTTCCACCGTTCCGGCAAAGGCCATTTTTTTTGCTTGCTGTTCATCATGACTGATCCCCGGCCTGTCTTGCTCTTGGATGTTACAATTCGATGCTTAATTGGGCGGCATTTCTTTAAGTGTCCGGTGGTCTGGTGTTTTGTTTTATTTTTTTCCCGTACGCTGCAACTGGCGAACGTTCGATTTTGCCTTCGCTCCGTACGATATTGCTCATGTTAGTGCTCGGTCTTGGCGAGGGGAGTTGAAGGGTGAACCGAAGCCGCACGGAAGCTGGACAAATGCGACCGAAATCGTCACCGTCACCGGGGTGGCATTTGGCGTGATAAAGGTTGGGCATCCTGCTGGGAGCCGCCAGCCGACGGTTGGTGAGATTGAAATTGAATATTTATTCGCATGCCGCTCGTTGAACAAATTAGAGCAGTTGAACGATTTTTTAGGAACATTTTTAATAGGAGTAAAAATGGGGTTCAGCACATTTTGACCACGTTTTCGCTTTTTTAGAGTAATATTGAGATATATTCGAGAAAGCATATTTATACGTAAATATTCGTCCATTTCTACCGTTGAAGTTGGACCTTTGAAAGTAACCTTGAAAGTCTGATCTTCTAGTAGCTCTACTACCTCTTCGCAGCACCTTTTCTTCGCAATCACATTCGCCTGTTACCCATAATTCCCTCACAAAAGCTCCAGATTTGTAGTATTTCACTAATGCCAAAAATGATGAGTTTCGGGGCATTAGGAGCCAAGGCTGGCAGGAACTACCAACCCGAAAATAGGTAATAAATTTCCGAACCTTTTTTTTCACCACGCCGTAACCCTTACAAGTGTCTTAATTCCTACCACCGAGCGCCGGGTCGCTTATTTTCATAAGCGAATGTCACTTTGCGCTGACCGAAGAGGCGGCGGAGGGATTAAAATACCACTTAGTCGTGCGGTGGAATTATATTACGATGCGTTTGGTTTTGTTTTGGTGATTGTTTTGTTTTTCTTTTACGACCGTTGCATCGCCGCAAGAAGTTTGTGTAGAATTTTTATTCGCAACCGTGCTTGGTGGTGAATGACAAAATCCTATCGTCACCAGCCGGGCAAATGTTTTGTCGCGGCAAGGTGAGATAACATTTAAAATCTCACCTTCGTGGTTTGGTGGGATTATTGAAGGTGTTTTTAAGTGCTTGCTGCTTGCTTTGCGCTTACGTCGTGTCGTTTGACTTAGTGCGAGTTTAATCGCCAGTTAGGATGATCCCGCTCTTGCGATCTTGTGACATTTCGGAAAACAAACACGCGTAAAGTCTTCGGAAAATGAAAGTGATCGTGAAGGTTGGATGATTTCTTCCTCGTTTAAGATTTGTTCAAAATAAAGACGGAGATAAAAATGAAAACGAAATAATTCTAATATACAGTGCTTTTCCACGTATTTAATAGCGTAATTCATCATTTTGTGGTTAACTTCCTCAATTGAATAAAATTTCTATACAAGAAACCCAACCAAGTTTGAATTGAAACATTTTAGCGATCGGATGAAAAATGGTAGCCTTACCGGACGGAACGTGACGCAACCTAATCCACCTATTTATGCGTGCCCGAAAGGCAAACACGGGCTTAAGTCTGACGATGGTGCGTAAGGTGCGTTTTTTTATTTAAGAAAAAAAAACAACCCTCCCGGAGAACAACATTATTAACGCACGTTTCTCGTGTCAACCAGCGTGCACGTCGTAAGCGGTGGCCAAAGGGATTAAGTTTATTTAAAAAAATAAAAATAAAATCCTGCTCAAAACCAGGCGCGCGAAGAAAGTTGTCAATCAAAAGCGAGCTGGGCATTTGCGGGGAGTGGTGTTTTTTTGTGTGGATATAAATGTCACAATGCATCGTTGTTTGGTGGGCTTCGGTTTCGCAAGCAGCTTCCCCTTTGAAAATAAAAAAAAACGCCACCACGAAAAGGTGGAGATGATGTGACGAATGGAGAGAGAATGGAAGAAACCAGTGTCGAAGAGTAACCCTAAAAGATAGGGCACCATTTCCCAAGCCGCTTATTGTGCGGCCATTCCGATTCCGCAGCGAGGATCATCATCGTGATTAATTGATGCGCGCTCACCGTTATTAGTGGGTGATTAGTTTCTCATAACGCAGCGCTGAGCAACTTCCGTGGCCGGGCGTCTGAGGAAAACCGGCGAAAGAAGGGACTTACCACACATACACACGCAAAGGTGTACAAAGGTAATTAAGTTCGTGTGTAGAACGGGGAGGAAAAAATATCCCCACTCTCTTCATTTGCGTTCTCAAACTCGAAGAACGGCTCGAATGGGAAGCAGTGGTCATGCTCCTTTCCTTTATGCGTACGTAACGTTAAAAAATGATGTTTTAAAAATGTATCAAATTTCTCCGATTCCGATCTAGCGGGCGTCGCGTAGAGGAATTTCCCCCCCGCGGCAGTCGCGTCATCGCCGAGATATGGTTGATTTATGATGTCCGAAATGCTCTCCGTGGCAGTAATGTTTTCCATTTCGTTACGCATCGTTTCCCCGGCGGCCGATTCGTCACGGTGTCTCCTGAGTTGTTGTTTTTGTTTTCTTCTCTTATGTTTAGGAAACATCCTAGATCCGAAGCATCGGTTTTGAACCGGCTGGGAACGGTTTCGGCACAGTTCACACGTACTAGTACTAGGGTCATCTAGTAGCCAGACGGTTAAAGGAGAAGGTGACAGTTGCGCTTCGCCTTGTGACAGCTGGAATGGGTTTCTTCCCCGCGCCTTACCTGTCATAATTCTTCCGCGATGAATGTTTTTGTTAATCTGTTGTTGCGCCTTAATTGCGATTACGATCGGTGAATCGAATTGCGAGCGAACGTCTGCAGGAAGTGCGCCAGTTACTTGGGGTTACGGGAAGTTGTTCCCGGGTGAAAGCAGGTTCGGCGTTCCAGGACAAGTTTGCCGGGTTGCGTGTAATATATGAAGCAAATTTATCAGATTGTAACGCAAAAAAGCACGGTCGCTTTCGTGGACGTGGCTAATCAATCGTGTGCTTAGCTCACTTTATCGGATTACTCCGAATTGGTGTCTCTTTTTTCGAGCAGTTCTGGTTGTGTGCTCTTTTAATTCCAGAACCAGCCCGACTCGTCAAGAACTGATGTACGACTTCGTCAATCATGTCGCGTTGCTCCAGCTTCTCCGCACGTGTTCGAAAAAGTTTTGACAGGTCCCGGAATAATCCACATTCCAGCAACGCGCCCTACACTTCCCGTCCTTTTGCTGCTCTGTTTCAACCGACCCGACAGCTGATGTAGGGCCGTTGAGCATTAGGCATTGTTCGAATTCCCTTGGAGGTGTTTTAAATCGGCTACGAAACGTCGAACTCGCCCCTGATCGGATCGCGGCGTCGTCCTCCACTTCCAGCTGATGTTGGGGTTTGTTTTCGGCTTTTCGGCGACCGGCGAGAACAGGTTTTACTTTCCGTTTGCCCCAAAACCACATGCACATACACACACACACACGAATCATGCCGTGTGTGCGTTTGTTTTGCAGATACAGAAATGTGTGCCCGGGCGAGAATGCCGAGGAGTTGGAGCAGGTGTTTGAAGGTTAGAATTAATTGAGGGATTAATTTTATGAAGAACAACTCCTTAAGCTCTTCTTATGCGCTCGTATCTGAGTCGTTCTGAAGCGCGTTCTGTTCTCCGTCCGTTCTCGACATTTTGTTCATGCTTGCCTGTTGCTTACTAACCTTCAATCGACCACCGGATGTACCACTCGCTAACCCGAAAGGGTCGCGCCGGTAATTTATCAACAGCAATGCAATATCTCTCCGTTTGTTCCCCAATTGTGATTCGCGATTTGGTCGTGTTTTCGCCCGAGAAAGTACCGACCGGCTAAGTGGCACGGGCGAGATTCGGGCCGCGAACGGGCGGCGGAATTCATTTAATCGGGTCGTAAATTTTCTATCCAGCCACCTACCACCAACTCCCCTGCGGTTGCTCCAGTTAATCGTCGCAAACGTTCTCGTGCCGCTCGCGACCGAACTCCGGTCAGCGAATCGGTGGCGGAGGAAGGCGAATAAAAAGGTGTTTCGCTGTCGGCGCCTTTCTCGCCGCGGTGGAGAAAGGAACGGTTGTGTTCCAATTCCAAACACCTGGACCTGGCACGGTTGGTTAGCCAGGTTGAAGTTAGCCCGTGTGCAACTGCGTTTGGACGCGGTGGAGGGAACGAAAGACATTGCGGATCTCGGGCAGGCGTGAAATCGATTGGCTACACCTGAAGGCGGGCAAGAAGCTAGGGAAGAGGATGATTTGCTACTAGCCCAACGTGGAGGGATTCACTCCTTGCTTGGGTGAATTGCCAGCGGTGGCACGAATCGGGCAGGTTCGTGATGAACTCAGTCTCAGCTAGGGTCAGGCTTGGAAGTTTGGATTGGCTTGGAACGCGAAGAACAGAAATTGATTTCACCACCTTGCACTTAAGTGTAATCGTACGAAGCAGGAATTAGTGTTAAGCGATAGTTGGGCATTTGGAGTGATAAGAACATTTGTCCTGATTAAAATCGATTGGACATTCGACTTCCATTCGACTGAGTTCGGCTTTGGTAATGGTTCAGTTTCGCACGAGCGAAGTGAGTCATCAACCGGTCCGATTGCGTTTCACGCGACGATGAATGTCGAGAAACTAACATGCCGCTGATTAACACCCGTCCCCGGACTTGTACGAACAGTCATACGCTACTTTCAGTTTAGTTCAGGGGGCTTATTAATATACCGCTCTTTTTTTCTTCTTGCATATCGCCCGCGTACTGGGAACATGGGCGCCCTGTCCGTGTGCGCCGAAACGTCATGTTTCGCTCCGGTGACACAGGATTTGCTGCACGGCACGGTATGCTCCAACGCGTTGGTTTACGGAGCTGTGCCGGGATCGCCTTTCGCTCGGGATAAGCGGTTTCAGCCCTTGTCGAGAAGTTGTTGAAATGCGGAGCATGACGGCGCGTACGACGTCTAATCGGATTATTTATGCATTTCCAAACTCATCCACAACACAAACAGCTTGCAATGTCCGTTCACGTGTGTGTGTGTGTGTGTGTGTGTGTGTGTGTGTGTGTGTGTGTGTGTGTGTCATTAGGACGGGACGGAAATTTGTTCCATCGTGCAAAATTGAGACGGAGACCGAGACGTGACGTGCACCTAACCTCTAACGAGCGACCGCCGAACCGAGCCGGAACATCGGACAAGCCGCGGTTTCTAACCTCCCTTAACCAACTCTGCGCTGGTCAAGATGCGGCCATTAGACCATGGGTAGAAACGGAGCAATTAGTGGGCCATCGGTAATTAGTCTTCCGCGAACGGTCGATGTCTGAGTACTTCACACAGCTGTGACCAGCTCCACAGGTACGAGCAGGGGCAACGCCATCATGTGAGTTTTATTATCATGTTCGCTATTATTTCCGTGTGCGTACGTGGACATTGCCTGGGATTGCTCTTAACTAGGCAGCGGATGTGTTTATTTTGCACCGTGAACGTCCAAAGACACATGTGGGATGATGATGGTGGTGTTTAAAGCACGAGAATGGCGCTTGAGAATGGGGTTGCTCCAGTTTGGTGCCATTTAATGGCTTAGAAGCGGAGAAATCTCGTAAACGTTCAAGTGGACTGTTACCTCTGGGACTCTCCCTCCCCATTATTAGCGTTGTGATTGGTAAAATTGTTTCCAGAATTCCTAGCATATCTTATCGCCGGATCTGCCACTCGCGTCGTGCAAATGTCATCACGGTCACGGGGGCCCTTTACCTTGCCGAAGGACATCGGTGCACCGGAGCAGGTTCCTCTTCAGGCATATCCGATCGAATTATCCGATACTGGTTTGCGTTCGAGCGGCAGTTACGTTTATCTTTCCGCAACTCGATCAATTATGCTTCCCGCTGCCGGTCGCCGATCGAATCCGTGAAAGAGGCCGTTTGTCAATTAATGCTCATTAAAACTGACGTACCGCGGCGGTTGAAGCCGTGAAGAGGCATTCACCGGTGGGCTGGATGGTGCTCGGAACAGGTTGCAGCCCAGATCGGAGATCTGAAGCTAAGCTCGGGCGTAATACAAATTGTGCCACCCGTACTGGTCTCGCGCCCTGGATTACCCCGTCGGAGTTGTCGGCGAGCGCTTCGTTTCAATCAAACTGCCACACCGATCAACCCGGGAACGGTTCTGGTTCCGACGTGATACGCGGACCCAACAGATTGACGATACGCGATACCAGGATCAGCGATTCCGTTTTCAAGTCTCAAGCCCGTCTTTGATGGGGGAAATCGCGAAAATCGCCGCTTTTCATCGAGTACACCCTCTCGGCAGGCGATTGATGTTTATTAGCGAGGAAATAAATAAGCGGGTTGCTAGCTTACCCGTCGATGAACGTGGCGAACGGTTGAAGATGTACGACCGATGATAGGAGCGGGTTTTATCGTTGGCGAAGTTGGTGCGTTTACGTTCGCGATTGATTTGCGCGGATTTCAACTGACCACCCGATTGTTCGCGTCGGTGAGGGATTTATAGGGAGTGACACGATGCGATCGGGTGGAGTTATTTATGCTAGTTCGTTGCTGCACTCAATCGGGAGGGGGCGTGACGGTGGGCGCGCCGGTAGTTGTTGGCGATATTTAGCGTAACGAAGCTGAGCTATGTTTCGCGAAATATGATACGTACGGGATTGAAGTACTGCAAAAGCCAAAGCTTGCAAGGTAGGAAAAACGGCAACATTTACGACGCGATTGGAAGAGGCAAAGATGGAGTGATCGGTAAGTCGCAGCGAGCTGTGTTTATACCGGCTGGTTGAGTGATTCAGATTTGACGTTTTGACCTCGTTACAGCTTCACGATCTGGATTCAGTATCTGAATTAAACTAAGCACTCAGTGGAATCCATTGAATGCAGTTATTAATTTTGAAATATTCTAAAGCTTTAGCGGTTGAACTATGCAATTACTCGCGTCGTGACGTCAAATTGGCATTAAATTTAATTTGCGCAATATTTGATCTAGAGCAGTGTGACATTTGACATTTGACAACATAAACAAAAGCAGTGCGTAAAAAGTAGTTTTAAGCCGAAGCGCTCTGGCAAATCATAGTGAAGGAATCAGTAAGAATATTTCGTGCATATTGTGTTACAAAAAAACAATTAACTCGTGCAAGAAGTGAAGTGTTTTTCAAACGACGAACAGTGAAAATCCGGACGGTAAATAATGCACGACTGACAACACGAACCGAGAGACACGCCGACACACAACACGCCCTCCCAATACGTCACACAATAGAGAGCTTTAATTGCAAGTAGGTGCCTTATACCTTATCCTTTTAGCTATCGATTGGCAAACGGGCCACAGCTGGACATAAAGGTACCCGCCCGGCAATGGATGTGTGGATATTGGGTCTCTCGCAAGCCGTAGAAAGGAATTGTCGGCAGCCAGGGCCAGCAAGGTAGCAGCAGCAATTGCATTCAAAACTCGATTCTCGATAAACGACACGCCATCAAACGAGGCACGGCGACACAGGAGTTAACCTCTGGTTGCGGTTGCGAATAATGACTAATATCGAGGTACAGACTAGCCACAGACGTTTTGAAGGTAGCGAAACCACACTTCATCGATCACGAATTCAGTAAGCACACGGCACGCCGGTTAACAATGTTCACCGGTATGTTTCGTTTCGAGGGCGCCTAGCAGGAAAAAAAGTCAATTTTATGTAGGGGAAAGGAAACAAAACTTCGCCCCGTTGGTCAGTAATGCACGGTACGGGTCTCTCTCTCTCTCTCTCTCTCTCTCTCTCTCTCTCTCTCTCACGGGATACACGGCCTCCTGTGTTTATCTTTCTATCGGAAAAGTAATTAAACGTTCGAACTTTCCCTTCCTGGTATGTGCGCACCGGCGTGATGTCGTAAGAATCGGGATTTGTCGTTGTTTTTAAAAGCTCTTTCTTCCTGCCCTGGCTGGCGCTATAAAATACCTACCGAGACTTAGCGTCGCTACGCACGCAGGTGTTTGAGTTTTGTGCCACAGTAACGGGGAAACGTTAATTAGATAGGCTTAGTTTGGTGGATTTTTCTAAAGGACGGTAAAATCCACAAAGGAAGGAATGACAGTTCCGGGTAGCATACGTGTCTTGAAGAGTTTCGAATAGAAAGTATCTTGAAATCTGCGTTCGCGTTGACATCGTTTGGTTCCAATAGCTCCAGATGTCAAGTTTCGCAAAGTTTCCCATTTCAAAACGTACCTATGTTACATGGTTTTTCTTTTCTCCTATGATTTGAGCGAAGCCACTCGTAAACCGCTAACCACAGGCCCTACTTTGTACTGATCCTGCTAATTTTCCGCAAACGCAACAGCCTCCAGTGCCCGTTCGGACAGCATGGTGATGGAAATTATGCTGCCACCACCGGCTCTTCTCGGCGTCATTACTTGCTGCGCGGCAAGAATCCATCCGGGCGGGATGAGTGTTGTCTGTAATTGCCTGCAAGGTAATCGTCGTTTTGGCTTCCATCGCCCAGCGAGAGGCTAGCCGCGAGCGTTTAATGACCGCCGGGCAAACCGAGCGGCACTGAAATGACCACATTTATCTACGGTTTCGCTGATAGGCAAATACGCGGTACGCAGTGCTCTTCACCTTGGATGAAGTATGGGCACGAGTGGAGACGCAAGTAAACTGCACTGCTGCGTGATCCGGGCATCGCGCCCGTGACCGCAAATCGAACGGGAATGAACCTTGGGATGAGGTGCTAATTAAAAATGCCAAGGCGAATAGGGCCGGTCGGGAAGGAAAGAGTTCAGTTCAGCAGAGTTTCGAATGACAGCGACGGAAGGATGTTACTTCAGCGCGATATTCCAACGGACGTCCAGAGAAGCCTTACAGTAGGTCACCATTTTTTTCTCCAAGTGATCCGTGTTTCAATTGGTCCCTTTTGTGCTTTAATTCGCTTCCTATCTGTAGCTGTCTAGGAAGGCTACATTTGGACATGTTAATAGCGACCGAACCAACAGTACTACCAGTCGTCAGTGCTGCTTCTGTCCTGTGTGGTCCGGGACTTACTTCATCCATCCAGGACGACCATAAGCTCTCTTTTTCTCTCTCTCTCTCTCTCTCTGTTTCGCCCACTCTTGGGTCAATATAAAATATGAATTTTAAATTAACGCTACAACGATGCCTGACGATGTTATAATTCATCGTTTCGCGCACAACTCCCGACCGCCCGGCCACTGCCACCCAAATCCAAACTACCGGTTAACTAGAGCTTGGGTTCAGCATGCAGCGTGGATCAGTCCGGTTCGGATTGCATTCCTGCTTTACTTGCGCCTATGTCTTACTTCTGCGAAAACATCCGCGCAGCAGAGCGGAGTGCAACGACGCAGGTAGATTGTTATTACAACTGCTTCGTTTGCGGCCCTGCTCCGCCGGCCCAAGCGGGGTTAACTTGGGAGTCCACACCGACCGAGCGAGCGAGCGAGTGCCTATTTTATGAGGCATAATTATGGGTCGACTGACACTAGCGGCAGCGCGGTGGAGAAACGACCGCGACCACGCACCGGGTGGAGGATTCGGTCAGCCCGTTGATAAGTGAGGCTGCGTTTCGAAAGGGCTCGCACCCCATTCCCGCATTCTTCCCGCGTCGTCCGTCCGTACGACTGCTGAGGAAGCTAGCCGGGACCGCGCGCCACATTCCCGAGGAGTGTTAAATTATAGGCTTCGATTGGGAAATTTATGCTAACCGATTAATCCGCTGCCGGTGCCATCTCCCTTGCCGGGGTTTAGCGGTGTAAAAATGCATGCTAGCGCGTGTGCTGGATTGCGCACGGAATCGTTAACATTGCGTTCGTAAAATGAAAAGTGACAGCGGGACTGTGGCTGTATTTCCATACTTTGTTTGCCTTGCCCCTGTCTAGCTAGGCGTAGCTTATAGGCTGCTGTACAAGCTCGAATGGGCCAGAGATTGATCGCTCAATTTGAGCGGGAAGGAAGTCAGGTGGAAGACAACACGGGTGGCTCAAATTTCATTCGGATAGCTAGCTGGCTACAGGCCCCTTCCCCTTCATGGTGGCGATCCTTCCACGTCCACTGGACGGATGTTTGATGTCGGGCAATTATTTAATACGCACTAATGATGCCCTCGGCGTGCATATGAGCTATCGTTGCCGATTTGTGTGTGCGGAGAGATTTCACTGGAATCGAAAGGTCTCACAACGTGTGATTAAAGTGCTTGCATTGATGTACGTTGCCGGTTACGTTAGTTTTCGATGTTTCTTTATGCGCGCAGAATAAAGCGTGTTCTTTGGCGAGGTAGAGACTTTCCTTGAAAGACAACATGCCTACAGGAAGTTTGTATATCTTTGGACGAAACTGCTACGAACATTCCATACTCTATTGAATTGCAACCCACTCCGATGTCAAAAACTCGATCGATATCTTCCGTACGTCCCTCAGGTACCACCTCCGGTAACTTCACGTATGACATGAACATTTGCATTCTAAAGATAATCACCGAGCGAATTAACTTCGCGAGCAAATTCGAAGAACGTCTGCAAAGGGATTTAAGTCCCCACCGTCCCCCTGGTGCACTGGTACGCAATGGCGACTTCGAACGACAACGACCGTCGGTTTGGCGCAGTGTATGGTGTTGCGCCCACGTGTCATATTTGCGCATTGTTTTGTGTTGGGCGCTGTGTGTCAACCCGGCCCGAGCTGATGTCGGTTTTTGATTTATGCATTTTGTCTTTGCTATTATTGAAGGGTTCGGTTTCGGAGTTGCTCGGGCTGCATCGCCGCCATGAGTGGTCCGCGATGCGAGATCGATACAACGAAAACAACAAGCGGACGGCGATGGTGAGCGGTTGTTAGCATTTGCTGCGTGATCGTGCGTTAATCCCCCATTTGCCATTAAAACATTCCTTCCCCCGGAGAGAAAGAGAGACTAGGTTGGAGAGGAAGGTTCCCGGAGACAAACAAATTGATAACCACCCTCGCCTCCATCGATCGATTCGGTCGCTTATGAGCGGAAGAATTGATGGTAAATTTATGCAGGAATAAAGAGATTGGACCTATGGAGGGCCCGCAAGATCTCGGGATGAAGATCTCAACATAAAATCCCACCCCCTCCCAAAACACACTCGCATACATCCCATCGATTGTCGCCACTGCCGCAACGGGCGTAAGGACGTACGAGACCTAGGCTAGATCGAAGATAAACGACCACACCGTGGAGGTCTTGCAGCGGAGTCGCCAATAGGGATGGTTCATCTGATTGGCCGGGGATTGAAATTAATCTTCGGTTTTCGGTGTCGTTGCGTTTTCGTCCAGGAGGAGGTGTTTCCAGGTGTGTTCGCGCTAAGTGATTGCCTCGGAGCTCGAGCTCGGTTATTGTCTTTACTCTAGCACGCCTCGATCGGTTCGTGACGCTGTAAATCAAGTCGATCGTGTGTGTGTGTGTTTTAAGCAACTAATCCAGACAACGCTCACACCGCGCTTGGAAATAGATCCGAGACGAGATTTACTGTCAGAATCGACTGACTTTCCGACTGCAGCCGTCGGTTTCTGTCCGAGCAAACCCGGCCCGGGTCCTGTCCGGTTCGATTTGGTGTCCCGCTGAAACTTTAACGACTCCGGACAGGGGCTGCCCGATTCGAGGCACACGTACCTCGATCAACGTTGACGTTGCGGACCCTAGATGGGCGACATCGCCAACATGAAAGAGCAGCACCGGGGTAGTTCAGCGCCACGGGGTCAAGCTGTGCAGAAATTGTATCAAATTACGCAACGCGCTGATCCGTGGGTGATCTATGGGCGCCTAGCGCTCATGCGCCAATGGCGGAACGATGTCTAAGCGCTCCTCACCGGACCAGAAGCTCGTTGTTGTTTTTTTTTTTTGCGAAGATCGATTGGGGTTGACGGTTGTTTCTTTCTTGGGTTTCCAGCAGTGAAGTATGGGTTCTCCATTCGTACATCCCGGTCACAGCTCGGGTGTGAGTGGAAACGGCATCGGGGAACAGATGTTGCGTCGTACACGGGGACGTCCTGACGTTTGTCGGCACCAAGGAGGGGAAAGGGGGGATTTCACAAATCAACTCACCGGACCAATGACGCCGACTAGCAGGAAACATGAGCCTGGCTGGCTTCTAGCTACCTTCGAGTTTCTTTTCTTTTTTTTTAGTGGCTGTCGTTCAAAAGCAGAATGCCGTACGAAGCGCGGACGCCAACATCTTCGCAAAGGATCCAGTTTCTTGACGGGGACTAATTCCGTCCATCCGTTCGTGTCCACGCTCAATCTCGTTTACCTCTTGCGCTCCGGGTTTCCCCTGCCCTGGCCCCGCCCTACGTCACTGGAAACAGGTAAATCTATACCCATCCCAGTGGCAAATTCACGCTCGCGATATCAGGTCATTAATAAAGGCGCAGTGAGCGGTTTCGCCTAGGGGCAGGCGCGGCTAGACTCCGGGCACCTGACCGCCTATCATTAATTATTAGACGCGCGCGTTGCAATCCTGCCCGTGTCAGGTCTTCCCACTCCGGGAGCCGGGAATCAGCAACAGGTCGGAGAGCTGCTTCCGTGGGATGCTTCCAAATGCAATAAAGAAAGACGGCTCGAGATCTGGCATTGCACCCTGGCTGCCTTGCCGAGAGGTATCATCCCGATTAGTTTTGGCCGGGGCAAAGCTATTTCTGTACACCGGAGCAAGCCAGTACACGTTTATCCTGTACGAAAACAAAATATAGCGCTCGCTCGGGGCAACCTGTTCGCCGGCGATGCCTTGACGTTCGGGTGGCGCGAACTGCAGATTCCTGCTGCCTCGGATTTTAAAGATGCGAGTGTGAATAAATTTAATCGGAGGTTCGCAAACCTCCGCGGGTCCGTGTGATCGCGTGATCGCCAGCAATTAGAACCCGGCGACGACCCTTTTCGGGCGACTCGGGAGAAAACCGGTCGACCGCGATCGGCAATTTCTATCGTAAAATCGATCGTTTGATAGCGGTGGAAGCAGGTAGCTGGCGGATGATGCTGCGGGTACTTGCAACACCGATTTGTTTTTTTTTTTTTTGGGCCGCAACCATTTTACAACGGGATGATGGGATTTTCATTTTTGCGAAATATTTATAGCCCACTGCCATTTCGAGCTGGTCGATGAGTTGGAAGCCCGGGTGTAGGTTTTCGGTGCGGGGTTTATTGCATGTACGTTGCGTGAGCGTGTTTTACAATGTAGACGAACTCGGTTAGGTCGGGCTTTATTGGGTAACGGCTAGCTTAAGTGGTAAAAAGCTTCCAACGATCGAATTTGGGCTGTGTTAAAACGGCCATTCCGCGTGCGCACGAGGAGAGATGATTCTTTAGATTGCTCGAGAGCAACAAAAGAAATCAGTTTTTTTTTGTAATTAAAAAAAGTATCACAATTACGTCGCCGGGAGAAAGGAGTTCCCGGAACGTTCGGCTGCCTTGTCGGAGCCCACAAACTGTCGCCCCGTCTCCCTAAATACCCGGGACCTCTGGAAGAGAAAGGTCCCTTTTTGAAGGACAATTTTGAATGACGATTCGGCGCGCAAAACTGGAGATCATTTTTCATAAGTCATGTCAGATGTAACTCAATACGCTTTTGCGTTCGTACCGAAAGCATTTCGCCGGCGTCATGTGTAACAATCTCCAAAAAATTCGCTCACAATTCGTAACGAATGAGATCAATCGGTGGAGAATGGTGCCCGCGTGGTGAATGTGCACAATCTTAAAGCCCGTCCATTACGGACGGCCCGTCCGAAAACGTAATGCCGAATCTCGGTACCCAAAACCGAAGGGACGAAACGCAATAAATAAAGCCGCTACTGCCGCGATGCGTCCGGCGAGATAGTTGTTTGTTTTCCGTCTTAAAACCGCGCACCGCTCGGCAAATGGTGCGAAAACCGGTGCAAATCCTTTCTCCTCTCCGCGCGAGGGCTAAGGGAGGCAGAAAACAAAACCCACGGCACTTTAAGGACCCCCCAGTCGGCGGTAAAAGGGATCGGTTGGCTGAATGGGTGTTTTTTTTCTTCTCTTTTTCCGAGGGAATAAAAAAGGGCCGTTACGAATCAAGTTGGCATTGTCCTTTCGGCGAGTGGATAAATTAATTTAAGTGTTTCTCATTAAGCCATCACGGTGGTTGGGTGGGATGTGACTCGCAAAAGTGCACTGGGGGAAATGGAGTCTAATCCCGTGATCGAACATGTTCCGCGGGCGAACGATTGAAGTCAACACGATGGGTGCTGGATTCAATTCGTTCTGCGCTCGCGTTCTGACCATGATGATGATGATGATGATGATGATGGGTGAAAGTAATAATTGCCTTTCTCCGAGCGCCGTTTGAACGCCGGCACGCCGATACGCGCTGTCAGCTTATCCGCTCGAACCATAAATCTGTCAAAATCCTTTCCCCTGGAAGACTGAACGCAAGCTTACTGTCAACCGTTCGCCCGAGCTAAAACACTGGCCAAAGCGTCCCTTTAGCGGCGTTGTCCGGAAGCTTCGAACAATCCGTTAGGTCCCCTGTTCTGGGCATGTGTCACCGGCGGTTTGTTTTATTTGGACGACCGAGGTGGGGGAAAGAGATCCAAGAAATATATCACTTCGAGACAAACACGGCTGCCGCCCTCGAGGCGAGAGAAGTAATGGCCATGACCGGGTGTGTTATCTTAATAGCGTTGGAGAGCGTCCAGGATGCATACGGTAGTAGCTGACTTAATCGAACGGTCTGTTAGTGTGCGGTATTTACCTGCCAAGTGGACAAGATGGCGGCAAGATATCGTGTTCCGTTTCGTCCCGAACAGCTCTCGTGAGAATTTTGTGCGAACTGAAGCTAGAATCTCAATCAATTAAATCTCACCGCGCGAGTGTTCCCGCCGTTGATTAATTAATATGACAGCCTGGGGTTTGCGGTGAGGAGAACAAAAACGGTAAAAAGAGATCATCCCAACTTCTATCAACCTATGCCGCCTGGTTGAGCGTTCTTTTGGACCACAAGTGTTTGACCCGAGGCGAAGAAGAACTGCCCAACAGGTGACGAATGGTGGTTTCCACTTGGCTAGAATCCGGCACGGCACTACTTCTCCGCAGGGTGAAAGATAATTAATGATGATGATTATCACAAATTTGAATAATAATTAAAAAATAATTAATTCCCCTCGCCCGCTTAACTAGCTTGTCTAGGGAAACTTAACAAAAAAAGCAAGAACTTCTTGCTCGCTAAATCCAAGTCACTGGCTGGATGTATCGATCCAAGCCAGCAGGTTAATAGATTTCTGGAAACTGATGCCGCAGGCAACTTGTGGCGCGCTGGACACCACGAAAATCAATCGAACCCATTATTTCGGCACTGGTTGTTGTTTCGAATCAGTGGTGCCCGTGTTTTCTTTCCCTTTTTTTATGATGGTCCGTGCACGGGTCTTTGAACTCCTGGGTGCCTCTGAAGCCCGGAGAGCATGGACATAAAACATATTTACGACCATGCTCGATATATCCTCCCGGTGGAGTGGTGAAGGTCTTCCAATCATTGCTGGAGGTATTTTCAGTGAGCTAGAGCTACCACTTTTGTCTTCGGGCAAGTCTATAAAACTGTCCGTCCGCTTCCCGGCAGACGAGCGACACCGACGACGGAGAGTGATTTTTGTCAATTTTCACCGGATGCCGTCACGGAGGTACGTGCGACCGGGAGCGTCCGGGAAATTGGGCGCAACGTTGCTTCTGGAGCTACTAAAACGCTTTTATGGATTTATTGGAATCCCCGAGCCGAACGAGGGCTCGTTACTGGCGGCGGGTTCTTTTATGGTCTCATTAGTCATCACCGGCTCGGTAGTAGATTCGGCGAGTCTCTACTGCAGCCGGTGGTGTAAGATTTTGTCTCCACTCCAAGGCAAGGTGTTCAATGTTCTCAGCTGTCTGAGGCAGCGCTGCAAATGTACAACACGCTCTGGCGAGCCTAAAAGCAATCAAAAATTGTTAATTAAGCGTAGTTTTGTATCGAAAACGAGTTCGATGAGTCGTTAAATCGAACGAAAACGGTGTCCCAGCCGAATTTGCGGTCCGGTTCGGCTTTGTTCTTTCGCTTCTTTTCGGTGGAGGAGAGTTGGGTAATTTTTCTTGCCGGGCAGGATCCGCTCGAGCACGCTCTAGAAACCAGTTTTTTTTTCGGGCCCGCGCGTGTTTGTGTGGGTCGGTCCTAAGACACACGGGGTGACAAGTAGAATTTCTTTAACAAAAAAAAAAAATGCGTTCTCCGACTCCCCGATGTCCCAATCTTCACCAAAGCCTCGGGACCGGGCGAACGACGGCCAGAAAGAGAATTCGATCGATTTTATATCGCCTACACACACAGTCAAAAAATCAGTGCACCGGTGCTCGTAAAGAATGAAGACATGCAACGAAGATTGTGGATGTGTCGCCGCCCTGGCAGACAATGCAGTCACCGGCACCGGTGGCTTCGTGGTGTCTCCGAAAGTATCTCGCACATAAATTCAACTTCAGCCCACTGAGGGAAGACTGCGTAAAGGGCCGAAGATTTGCACGTGCGTGTCGCACTGCAGGCTGGCAATCTTTGCGGAACCTTTGCGTAGGATGAAAAAAGGATTAACAGAAATGGAGAAGTTCCTTCCCCCCCGAACTGCTGAGCTGCGAGAGGCTGGTGCAGTCTGGGCTGCAGCATGCTGCCTTGTTTGCTCTGCGGGACATAATTAATCCCTCATACTAGTTGGACCGGTACAGGACATTGAGATGTGGGAAGGAATAACTGCGAGATACGAAAATCGCCTCCAACTTCCTCGCAGACTCACAATGATGATTATCCTCCCTAATGGAAGAATTGTAACCAACAAAAAAAAATCAAATGAACAAGACATCACCGCTAATCGACGTCGTGACCACGTGCGTCCAAAGCGTTCTGTCAACGTCACGCATATAACACTGATCCAGACAATTACTTGCGATGCTACAGACCAAGCTCGCCCTGTGAAACGACCGGAACGAACGCTTGTTCTCGGCCCGGCCCAGCGGTTCCGTCGTTGGAAAAATGTCCGAAAATTAGAGCACTCCAACACTTGCCGCAGCAAGGGGCCCCGAAGACGGACACCAGCCCCGCCGGGGTCGGATCTCATTAAGCACAAATTTACTTTTGATTGCGAGCAAACGCGTTTGCTTCGGCAAACAGCAACGCCCGGGCGGTGTATGAATGACAAATGGGTCCAAATTGGAGCCGGCTAAATGTCCGACTGTAAAGGCCGAAAATTATGTTCCGCGTGCGAAAACACGTGTGCCGCCGAGGGTGGGAAGAACTTGAGTACGGGCTTGCCCAAAACGATCGGGAGCATTTAAAGCGGCATTAAGGTAAATGCGCGACGGGAATGATTTGTTGGTGGATTAGCTTTGTGGTTGTGTTCGGTTGCAGTTTTTCGGGAATTCGCCTTGCAGTATGTGTATTCTTTGTGTGTTGATAAACTTCTGCTGTCTGCTTTTAGGATCAGCAGTGATTGCATCTTAAGAGGTCGACGTATCTCCAGGACCATGAGAGCTTGTCGCATGCTGGCATTATGTACATCATTCTGTGACTGATGCATCCCGTTCAAGTCTGAAGAAGTAATCTTGGCCACGCTTAACGAACTCTCTATGATGTGACGATTCCGATGATCCATACTGAGACAGATCGAGCGATTCTTTGGACGAAGTAAGACCTCTCGCAAAGTAGACTTCGAACGCCTGATAACTATGTATCTGCTTTTAATACTTCAAGAGTACAGTTAAAAAGCTAACATCCCAGAGTGAGGAGGGACAGAACAAGGAAACATTGCCCTGCCTTGTAGGTGTCAATTTGTTACCTGTCGAGCCGTTCGCCCACCAACCAACCAACCGAGTGGTGCTTTGAAATGACCACGGTGGGCGCGTCGCTCGCGGTCGATTGCAATATCCGTGCAAATAGTCCGAACCATCGTGCCACTCGCGGAACAAAAGATACGACCGGCGACCGGCATGAATCATCACCCCCGGGCAAACTGGGCCGCGCTCGAAAACGAGGGCAAATGAGCAGAAGTGCGAGGGCTGACGGGGTGCTGTGGTGCAACAAATAGTCATAAATTATCATTACCGACCGTTGGCACCACCGCGTGTGGGTCGTCGCGGTGGTGGTGACAATTGCATTAATCTTGCAACCGAAAGGGCGCGCGCGCACGCGTTCTGTGTGTGTGTGTGTGTGCAGGGCAGTGTTGCAGAATTGATTGCACCGAAAGGAGAGCGGCTTCGGCTTTGTTAACCTCGCGATTTGACCCCATGAGGCATTTTTTTATTATTTTTTGCTCTTCTTTTTTATAGTGGAACACGTGCAGAACGGCGATCGGTTTTCAAGCCCTCCTCCTCGGTTGGGTTTCTCTAATGAAGTACATTTATTTCATGCACAAAATCCAATTGATGGTGATCTTATGGGTAGCAAAACGGAACCGCATCGGAGCAGTTGGCCGCCGTTGCGATACATCCAAACGATACTGGATCTGGTGCGATCCAGACATAGGTACAGCGGAGACCTCCCGGGTTTCGAAGTACAGGAGTATGGATTAGGAAATAAAAGCTAGTTCCACATGCGTGGTAACGGGAGTCTTGTGGTTTCATGCCAAGAAAAAAGTGCATCTTGCATCATGCCAATAACACTCCATGCCCGGCCCTAATTAACACTATTTATTTTATATTCCAGAGCTGAATGTATCGCACGCAATCCAACTCCCCCCAACTCCGGCTGACCGGGCACGGGCTTTTCGCGGTGGACTGGTATTACATTTCACCCTCCCCGGCGGTACCGTTCGCGCACTTATCACGGAGCTGGGAAAAAAAGGGACAGAGCGGAGGGCTAATAAAGTTCCTGTCGATGAAGCAAGCGGTCGCGCGCGCCTGGTTCCCGGTGTACGATTGCTCCAGGATCGTGTTTCACTGCATTTACAACGCTCCGGTCGCACATTTGTCCGTCCCATTAGGGGCGTCCCATCCCCTCCCGGTGCAGCCGGACAGGAGGTTTCATGAGCTCTCACGCACGCGGGCGCATCATTTGCCAGGGTGAGCGAATTTAATACCCACACGGCGTCCCAAATGGCGTCCGGTTTGACGGTCGGATTAAAGGGGGAGGGAGACGTTCTCAATCTGGAGCCAACAGGGGGGGGGGGGGGGGGGGGGGGGGAGAGGAAAACTTTTCCCCAACCCAGATCGTAATTCGAAGAGTTAGATGACACATCAAACTTTTGAGGGTGGGAATGGGGCTGGGGGGGGGGGGGGGGGGGGGGGGTAAAGGGTTGGAACTTTGCGACCACAACCGTATCAGGTACCGTTTCCCTGCCCGGCCCGTGTGCGCTGAGTGCGAAAATTAATTGTGGCTCAGTTTTGTCGCACGGTCCCGCGATAAGAAATGATGTCCCGGGGCCGCATTTAGGGCCGCATGTTGAAAAGGTCGTGCTGTGAGGCGTTTCGGGGCACAGTTTCGTTTGGGTTTCATAATTTTTACGGTGCACCGCAAACAAGCGGCTTACGGCGCGAATTAAGAATTGATACAATACTTGGAGCAACGCCGACGACAGCAGGACATAAAGGCGAACACCGGACATCGGAATCGGACCCATCGGTATTATCATTAAAATGAGATCATCTTACAGTTGAGTTTGGTTTTTCGTCCGTTTCGTTAAATTTCCCAATCCCCTCGGTGCCGTATGCATCGTGGAGTTCGCTCGTGCAGTCCAAATCCGGCCGAGATTTGCATATTTGATTTCAGGCGCAGGTGACGCTCGATGTGGGCAAAATTGTGTGCTGTTTTGAGGCGTGCACGACATTTAATACGCACGAATTTCGGGACACATTTGCTGCGTCGGCGGACGGTCGGTGCATTCGGTCGTGCAGATGCATAAGATAGAGGATTTTATGGCGTGTTTTATGAAAATCACTTCACCGGCTCCAGCATCGAGCGGGACCTGGGATTAAGTGATTTGTTGGGGCGGCTTGATACGTTCGAAACGGGGTTGTTGCAAAAGTTTCCCATTCCGGACAAAAACCCGGTGTAGCAATAAATCAAATATTGCCACAAAAAAAAGAAGAAAAACATGGCTTACGCATTAGACGTAGTGGTTAAATGTCGAGAAAAACGCTACCTACCGGCCACCAACGTCCAGAGAGATGAGCTTCTGCAACGTCTGCCCACCTTCCCAAAACGCGCTAGCTTCGGGATCACTCGGTCGCGATCAATTATTCCCGCTCGGCAATCCGCCCGGGCAGGGCAGATGTAGAGACAATAATGTTTTATGACGCTTCATTTATTTTGTGCCACGATGCGGTGGAGTTCTAGAGCCACGGGACGGGAGCACCCGAAGCTGTGACCAATTATTACGTGCACCCCGTAATGGATGGTGCGTAAAGAATGGCAATCCGCTGAGGATCTGGTGCGGCGCATCCCATCGCTGCGGGTAAAAGTAATTATGCTGCCGCCGTTTGGTGCTTCCGAACGGTGGAAGATTTGCGCTTGCGTTCCTGAAGATGCGATGCAATTTCTGTGCCTTTTTGTCTGTTGCTTCGTACGCAACCTCACGCTCCAATCGCGCCGCAAAAAAAAAAGCGCAACAACTCCGGACGAGATAAGAAACGCCGGACGCAGGATCGTACGTTTAAAACGATGGTAAACAAATGTAATGAAGTGTGTATAATGCGTAACCAAACCCGGACCCGGTTTCACCGCGCGTTTGGTACGTTTGAATTTGAAGCAAGTGACTGTGTGTGTATCTTGATCTCCCGTAACATCCAAAAGGGATGGGGAACAATTTTTCACCAGCACCACCAGGTTGCTTCTGGACACTTCTTCGCTGGAACGTCGTCCGCACGAACGGGGTTAGGGGGATTGGCAGCGAAAATGGATGATTGTCGAACGACGATTTATCGCCAGCTTTAGCACTACGCGGGACAGGAAGTCGATGGAGCCGAACGGTGGAACCAACCATCTGACAGTTTGTGAACGCTGCGGGCCGTAACTCAACACCCGACCGTTGGCGTTTCGAATTCCGGCCCTCGGTTTCGGCGATATTTCGGCCGGCACGAACGAAACGGGTCGCTGAACTTTCAGTTTTTTGATAGATTTCATACTGACTTGAAGTTTGACATAAGGTTCTAAGGCGGTGTGCTAGCTCCGGACCACATGACGCGCGGTTCGAGATCATCTGGTGTTCCGGTTCGATGAGCAGCACGGTTAGCGTTTGGTGTACGGATGGTGTACGGACTTACCTAGAACGGAGAGATGGAAGAGAAAGGGAGACAAGAAACCCATTAGTTGGATAGAGTAGCAACAAAGTTTTGCAACAAGTGGCGCGGACTAAAACTCATTACTACACGGCATGACGCGATGGTGCGGCAGATTAGTGACGCACGCCTAGGATCTGGGAGGCGATGATGAGCCTCTTTTGTCGCGCTCATGAACCTACCGATAAGGATCTAGACCAACCGGAGGTCGCCAGTGTTCACGGCAACATCTGGTGATGTGCGCGTTAAACCGACAAGATCCCCGGGATCTAGATCTTTATGATTCATTTTAGTGCTGCCTCCCCCCGGTGGAGCACGGCGAACGTCGGTTTGGGCGAACGTGAAGTAGCCATAAAAAAACGGAGCAGTACAGAAGTACCGCATGCGTTGCACTCGCGCTTCTGGACCTGGCTGTTGAATGGCGGAGCAGGAGCAATAGCAACATGAAAAAAACCGGTCCAGTTGGAGAACCGATGGGCGACGGCAATGCTCTCCACACGTGGCCGTACTACGGACGCTCCGCCACAATAGTTGTGACCACCCATCGCGCAAAAGGTTGGCCTCCAACGGCACGGATGCAATATCTTGGGGCTTCCCGTTGCGGTTCTTATTCTGGCGCGCTTTCCAAGTCGTCCAGCTAACGGCATCGATGCAATAAATAGTGCATCCGATGCATCCCGAAGTAACCGACTCGACCGGCTCGTCGGGCAGGTCATCGTTAGATAGGGTCGAAGCGATCATAAACCGGACGTGGCGTGTGGAGTCGTCTCAAGCGGGGATTGCGAGAACGAGTTTGATGTTTCATTCTGGATCATACCCGGTGAACGCGCGTTTGTAGCTTAAGATTTCAATCGATTTCGAAATTCAATTTCCATGGTAATGCGGACGGTGAAGAGAATGAATCACGCTCGCTAAACCGTTCACGACGACCTTGATTAGGTGCGTCGAATCGATTGTTCCGAAAAGCGCTATTCCGCTATAAGTTCGGCAGTGACTTGAAGGTTTTTTGTTTTCGGACTCCCTCAGATACGCCCCAAAGCATCTTCAGAGCAGAAGAGGAGCTAACCTAAGGGTGCAGCCGTTTGATACGCCAATGATACGCCGTGTTTAGCTCGCTTCATGGTAGCAAAGTGAGGTTAACTCCCAACGTGGAGCTTAGATCGCTCCCTTCGCAGTTATTATGGTCATCAAGGGAGGATTTAATTGGAGCGTTTGGACGCACCCCGTACCATCCGGACCGGTGTGATGATCGTCGGTGAAAAGTGATCCAAATCCGATTAGACTTGTTACGTAGTTAGTTCGATCGGCAGCTTTCTCGAAGAAGTTCTGTGAAATCGAATTTCTCCGTAACTTGCTCGAAAGCAACAATTTAGCTGCCATTAGTAAGAAATACCGTGCATTAATCTAATTACTGTCTTCCGGACCCTGTATCGATCGGTGAGATTGCCAAAGTCCCAGTTGCAGACTTCGCCAAAGCGATTTGGAAGCGTTCCCACAACACGAAGCTCTAGAACGCTGTCGGCGAACGTCAGCAAACGATACGATAAATTTGATCCCGGAGCAGTGATAAACGACGCCCCAATCTCCATTTGCGGTGGAGTATGCAAATATTCAAATTTGGGAACCTCCGCGGCCGCGTCGGTTGTAAATACGTCGATCAATCGATTGGATTGTGGCGGACGAGCCGGGTTGACGTGCTCGCGGTTCCCTTTTTCGGGACGCCTGAAGGACTTCGGGAGATGGTATAAATATTCAACAGTTCTTGAAACTTGATCGAGAGCGCACGGGACAAATGGTGCGTCAGGATCGGCTCCGAATTGTACGTTCGTTACCTCTCCAAGTCATGGACCTGGCGGACGGTCTGTCGTTTGGGTGGCCGCCGGCCGCTCGGTTGAGTTGAAAGTTGTTTACCCAGCGGTGATTGTGCGTTCGAGCGGGCAAACAAACCCCAAAACGGTTCACTCTGGAGGCAACCTCTCCAGAGCTGGGCACAACAGTACCCCAACCGAATTCACGCTCAAGTGCTCGGTATTCGAGGAATTAATGTGAGGAATTCCTCCCTCGGAAAGCGAAGTGGAGAGTGTGGTTTCGGTTCCGAACAAATGAAACGTTTTAATTGTTGTACTGCGGGCCTCCGCACCGAAGATCAAGATAAATCCTGGCGCTAGGCGGCAGACAGGTCCGCGCCACCTTCGCTTGTACCGCCGCGGCTTATATTTACGAGGTGCGGAGTTACTGCCGCCCGATCGGCTGGGCGAAAATTATCACTGCAAAGCGCACACGCAAAGCGCATCCGCCGTCAGCGAACAAATTAACGCAACGTTTCTCCCGGTGAGGTGGTCGGCACACCCGGTACATTAATCTTGCCCGAGAGAGCCAACGGCAGCAAACGAAACAGTGACGCCAGCGTCCAGCTGACGGGTGTACAAATTTTTACGAAGCTACGAACGCGACAGCAAGTGTTTCGCGTGCTTGGAGGTGATGCATTAACCATCGGGACGGGCCTGGACTTTCGGACCCTGGGGAGGACCATTCCCGAGCATTTCGGGACTCCTCACGCAAACCGTGCGACACGGAATGGGACGCGTTTTTTTTTTTTTTGCTGAACTGTGTTCCTCCTCACATTCTAATACCCTGACCGGTTGGTTACGTCTTATCCGGAAGATCGCGATCGCGACTACGTCCAACTACACGCTCTGCATGATGTTTATGAAACGAAAACAACTACAAAAAAAAATCACCTTCATCATCGTGTTCCGCAGCTGGCCGGCCTGGCGGTGGAATGAATTCGTTTAATTTCTCGATTAACCTGCGCGAGGACCTTCGAGCGGTTTTTTATTTACGAAATCAGTGGCCCTCTCGAAGCTCGCTTGTATCTATCGAGGGTTCGGGCCGGTTGAGGCCAGCGGGAAGAAAATCAATTATCGTTACAACCCGATCAAGCGAACGAGAAAAACAGGAACGATGATCGCGCGCGCTCAGTTAGTAGGGGGAGGTACGCAGCGAAAGAATTCGATTAAACGATCGATGTTCCGATCGATTGATGTACCCGTTCCTGGTGGATGGAGGTAGGTCGCTACAGTCGAATCGCTCGAAACGAAATCATTAAATCGCTCTACCTGTTTTGTTTTTGTTTTTTTTTCCCTATCCGCACAGGTTTAACCGTCTTCGAACGGGGTTAAGGGACCCAAGGAATCGCGCAGGAAGACGGCTCGCAATGTTGGCAGCATTGGATTAAGATTCAATTTCCGGTGTGGTCCACGCTTCTCCTGCCGGCACACATGAAAGACCAACGACGACGACGACGCCGGTATTGCATCGCGATCGGTGCGCCACCGACTTGTGTCCATCAATTTATTAATATGCAGCGCGTGACCGGTGCGTCCAGAATTGCTGATAAACTGGGCGGCTAAAGAAATTGCCTTCTGTTTCGGTTTGCGTTCGCTCGTGCACGTGCTTGAATGACTCATTTGCGCGGGTGTTTGCAGCGCGTTGAAACCAAGTAGCGTTGACAGCGTTGCATAAACGTAGACGTAAATTATGGGACATTCTTCTCACACTGCTTTGTTATTTTTGCAGATTTCTTACCGCTCTCCAATGGCGCTACCCCGTAGCCCGGTTGTGGAACAAAGAGATCCCCGCTGGTTCGTTCTTTTATTTTCAATTTACATCGGAACTTAACCTCAACGCCCGGAGGCGTTATGCGGGTAAGCACGTGCGCACGTCGTTCGCTGCAAATGATGAAAACATTGTAACCATTTTGGGACCCACCCAAACCGCCATTGTACGCGATGCCCGGGTGCATTGGGCGCTGACCAACCTCTCGTGCTCAAGCACGCTTCACGATTGGAACCGATATGCAAAACGGTCGGCCTGTGCGAGAAATGGTCGCGGTTGAAAACCCCGGCTCTCCCATATGCCCTTTAGGTCACCTCCTGGAACGGCCACGACGACAGCGGCCCGTAAGCAGCACGAGCGAAACGGGCATAATTGTTATCGTGATCACTATCCAAACTCGATCGCAACCCCCAGCAACCCGGGGGGAGGCCATTTTTGCGAATGCACTCCATTCACCCGGTTGTAACCCTGCTGGTGGACGTCCATAACCCTAGTTTTGGCTTTTTCGTTCTGAAATATTGAGGTCCGAGGGTGGGGTGTGTTTCGTTTGTTTAACGTGTGTGTTTTATGGCTTGTTCATCGTGCTGGGCCTCCATAAGCGGGCAGTCGAGTCGATAGTTTAAACGCGTGTTTGACAGCTGGCTGATTTGACGTTTCGTGGCAAACGTCATGGAGCGTTCCAACTCTATCGGTTCATCGAGTGATAGAGTTGGAAACCGAAAAGGCCACGTTTAAATAAATTCTTTCTTACGTAGTACAGCATACTGTGAGGTTATTGGTTGAAGATTGAATGTATGAGGATCCAGGTAGCCTTGCAGATATAAAGTATCGCGAAAGGGTAAGCATTACGCCCAAACGATCGTGCGCTTTGTATGCTTTGCCGGTCGCTGCTCAAAAGGCAGCGAAAACACACTCGTAGTCTACAGCCTAGCTCCACAACGAATTCCCGCTGTTCGGTTGCTCAAACCTGACGGCTCCAATCAAAAATCTTGAGGTCGCCCATCAGGCACAATGTGGAGCATGCACAAGCGGCTCCAACTGCACGCCGTTAAGGTGGTTCGTCAGCTCAAACGCTGGTCAAATGTCAAATCGATAATGGAAACTTCACCTTCACCGGGACCTAGCGTGGTCTGGGCTTGTTGGAATCTGATGAACATGCATAATAAAGATTTCTCCATCCGTACCAGCTATTCAACTTCCAACCGGCAGCACCTCCAACGACCCACATCTTCGGATCCGTTCGACCTGTCAGCGGGTCACGGCGTCCGACGTCAGCTCGGAGGGTTGTCAGTTTTCGGGAGTTCACTAGAGCTCACTGTCCAGAGTGGAGACGCCTTTTTTGTGTAGGATCCGCCCACCCGTGTTCCAGCCGGGTGACAGGGCTCGGGGGCTTCTGGGACGCGAACCGATAGCTAGAACCAACGAAAAGTTCGGGTTGCGTACAATTAAATTAAACCGAAACGAGAAAGTGATACCGCGCCTAAGACGCCTAAGCAATCGTACGTAAAATCCTTTAACCTCCACTAATCCTTCACACGCATGACACACGCATCGGCGCGCGACGGGAAGGTTGGATCGAGCTGATAAAGGAAAATCCGAACGAACGAACTGGTTCCCGCCGATGCGATTGATTATCGCGATCGCGAGTCGTGTGTGCGTACGCTCGGTATTTCTGGATGCTTATCTCACGCGTCACGCATTTGATTTGACAGGCTAGACAAACAAAATGCGACCAGCCGATGCCCACCACCATCTCGTTTTAGTTTCGGGAGCGAAGCTTGTTAGCATATAATTTGCCCCCGAAACCGGCACCAACCAGGACCTTGGAAAGGCCCGTAATGGAATGTTCACCCGGACCGTCCGGTGAAGATCAGTTTAATACATTTATATCAAGCCCCCGCTTCCGAGGTGGCAAAATGCCAGTGACACGCACCTTGAAACCACCCGGTCCATCCATTAAGGCCCGTAAGATATTAGCATAAATCGGGCTCGATTGACTGATTGACGCCGAACCGAAACGCACGGACGCAAAAAAGCGCTACAGATCAATAAATCAATCGCCATCGGTATTGTCATTCGTGGCACAAGTGTTTTGCCTCAAGTTCACGTTCGAGTTTTTGCGAAATGCGTCGATCGATCGCTGATGAGCTGAACCGCCGGGTAGGCGCTGGGAGGCCAAACAAATTGTTTCGCAGTTGCTGCTGAGTTCGTGATGTTTCTAGTCCATTTATCTTACTCAACGGGGCAGGCTGGAGACTTGCCCGGGCAGGGCGAAAGGAGACGATATCGAGGAACAGCTTTTCTCCAACCGCAACGCTTCCCGCCGCGGAGATCGAAAAGCTATTAGGGCATAACGGGGCATCGAGCCGGCCGAAACCTTTTGGATTAGCCCAACGGTGGGTGTGTGAGTGCTTGAGGTTTTGTTGGATTTGTTAGACATTCAAAAACTAAATAAGATCATTAGCTCTAAATGCTTGCCACCTCCACGGAGCAGGCCGGGCAGTTTGACATTAATAAACTCCTAAAACTGGTCATTAATTATGCCTGGAAGGGGTGTGGGGGATGGAAAAAGGAAACTGAAATGCCCGGTTCGATCCACCCGTTCCCGGTCGAACTGGGAGATGACAGCTAATCGCTCGGAGCGACCCCGAACCGAGCGACAACCCGGTGATGATGGTCCTCGCGCGTTTTCGACACTTGCTATGGTTGCTATGGTTTCATATCGCTCCTAGGGCGCTGGGAAGTACCAATGGGGTTTTTTTTTTTGGGAAAGACGCCAGACTTCGGAGAGGAGGTTTTGAGGTGCCCGCGAAAGCAAGCGTGAGGAGATTAATGATGTTCCGCGTGCCCCGAAATATGGCCGATCGTCTATCGAACGCCGGGTAACATGTGCTTTTGTGGGTGGTGGTGATGGTTTCGTACGAAAGTAATCGATTTATTTACCCACCGTTTGGACGGCACGGCGGAGTTAGCCAGCAAACTATGGGAATTGGGACGTTGATGAGATCGAAACCTTTCCTCTGGCGGACGGAAGATCGTTCGGAGATTTGTTTTGATGGGACCAATATAAATGAAGAACGTTGTTAACAAAAAAAAAATCTTTCAGATTTTCTTTGCACTAGCGACTGCTTCCTCAAAAACAAACCGTTTCAAAACTGACAGACGCTGGCGTGTCTGGGACTGACGGGAGATAGCATCATCAGCACCATTTCCCATAGCGACGGCAGGCAATGGCATTCCCTTAGTACCGGCGGCGATCACTTTATCCGGACCGGAACGAAACACTACCACGGGTGGTTAAGCGTTCGAACCCACCTGGGCCCACCACCCGCAGCGTAGCGCGATAATTTGTTCCATCGATCAAAGCCGATGCGACAACGCCTGCTTCAGCCGGAGGACGAACCGGAGGTACGATCGTTTCCCTCTTCCGACCTCGATCCGGAACCCATTTTTCACACCCTGATGCACCGGATTTCGCTTCACTTTTTTCTTTGGTTCTTCGTTCCTCGCCACGCTTGTGTCACCCTCCGGTGGGGATCATTTTTCACGTGCTCGTCCTGTGCGAAATGCATCTCGCGGAACGGTGGGAGAGCGGAAAATTGAACTGATTTCGTGCTGGGTGGAAGAAATGGGCGCTATTCGGCCCGACGGTGGACGATTCATTGCGAATCAGCGATGGGGCAGAAGTTCATCGCTAGGATTAACGATTGGTTTTGCGGTACGGCTTATTGGCATCATATTTTCTCTGCCAGCCCTCCGACGGTTGGGCCTAGGTTGAATAGTGGGACCACCTATACAGCGCCGGTGAGCCATTCATTCGGTCCGATCGGCGTAAATCAGTCGGAGCGTTGAGTGAATCCTGTGCCGATTGCGATCTTGCGCCAAAGCACACGCGCACTGAGGTGATCAATTTCAGAGCAACGCTTGACGAGACGCTTTCATTCGTTCGTTTCGTTCGCCGAAGCTCTTTGTATTCCGCGCGGTTTAAGTGCGATCAATGGAGGTGTTTATTTCTGGTTGGAACTGCAGCGATGATAGCCTTTTGTCCAGTGAACGATGTAGCTTCAAGGACCATAAGAGTTTTAATTGAAAACGAAGGTTCCTTGTGAGTCTAGCCGTTTTTAAAAAATATATGGATTGTATCAATTGTATCCAACGAAGTGAGAAGCATATGTCTCGATGTTGGAGCATTAAAACCGAATTTGGATCTCGCCTCCAACAATCTCTCTTTACATAAAAGTGAACCTCAAGTGCGTATTTATATCATTTACTATTCACTCATTTTTTTATATTTATCTAATCGATTTATCGACCGTAATAAGATTTGTTTTAAATTTTCGTTCGATTATAAATCATAACAACAATAGCTCATAATCGAGCAGACGGAAGTAATCGGTACCGTTCGTTGCTAAAACCAGATCATCTGACTTCTTTGTCACTCTTGGTATGGCAAAATAAAACGTACTGATTCAGTTCAATGCCAATGTTATTATCTCTAATATTATATCAAACTTTCACCATGGGGCATCGATTTCCATCCTTATCTTTCCACCTCAAAAATCGTGATCAAAATTACGTACACCGCTGCAATATCTGATCAATTAAAATAAGTTCGCAAAAGTTAATTAACGTGCCGATGTAGGTTAAAAACCGTACGTGACGAAGCCGCCCAATATGAGGCGTGGTTCGAGACGGTTTGATTGAACGCGTTTGAAATTTTCGAGCGCTTTTTCCATGCCCTTGCGCCAGCCCGATGAGCACATCGGAACACATTCTTGTACGTTCGTCCTATCGTAAAGAAAAACCTGTTCCCAAATGTCCCCGCGGGGATTCCAGTTCAAGGTATGGGAGATAAAGAGCGGTAGAGAGAGAGAGAGAGAGAGAGAGTGAGGGAACAATCAATAGCTTCGGTGTATTTTATACGCAATTTTTTGTATTTTTCGCAGCGATCACGTTGATATGATACTTGCCGAACACAGCTGGAGCTTTCGGTAATGAGGATGATCGAATCTTTGCTTGGGTGATGTTTGAGCAGGTGACAGAAATGTTCGTTTGTCCAGTGGGCAACAGATAAAATCGTGCACACCAAGTTTCGCCATTACTCGTGGTAATGGGGCGATGAGGGATCGCACTGCTACTGGAAACCGAATGGGTGATTACCACGCAGATACAGCTTGGGGCAAGTTTATATCCGTTGCTAATTGCGCCGCTCATTTACGAGCAAAAAAAAACTATTTCTACGCAAATCCTTTTAATGTTGGTAAGTGGCGTTAATCAGACCCAGGGCATAAACGAGAATTAATAGGATGCACTCACATACAACCGTTTGGGCGAGTTGGCGAGCATTTGGTTCCATAACCGACGTCGGTGTCGTACTTACCTAGAACGAAAGGTGGGGGAAAAGAATAGAAAATCGATTAAAATCGAAAGAATCACTTTTTTGCTCCACCTGGAAGCTGAAAGTGGAACCCGACCGATCGCTTAGCATCCGAACCGCGCAGCATCCGACACGGCTAGTTAGCCACGTGCCTCGAAACCGAAATCGCACCATCGTCCCCCAATTAGCTGCCTTGCGGAAGGCGTAACGAAACCGACGAGAGAGAGAGAGAGCGAGAGAGAGAGAGAGAGAGAGAGAGAGAGAAAAAAAAAACGAAAGAACCATTACCGACCCGGTTCTAAAGCTGGAGTTCACAACCTTTTTTTATGTTTGGGCCGCGAAATCAAAACAAAAACCACAGCATTTGGGCATTGCTGGCCGAAAGCTTCTCGGTCCGACAGCTCTCTTGGTACATCCAAGACTCCAGGTACCTCCAAGAGTCATTAGAACAGAAACAGCAGTCCGGGCATTAGATATGATGATGCTTTTACCTAGCTTTTGTTTTGTGCTTCTTCTGCAATGCTCGATTTATCTCTCTCTCTCCCTCTCTCTCTCTCTTTCGTTTTTATATAGGTATTAATCGGTTCATTTACATTGCTTCGTATGGTTTGTTGCTTTGGAAGGTTTTGCTCCACAAACAATTACTTGTTGTACTCTTGATACAGTATTTGAACGTCAAGAAGCCATCCTTTACTGTAGAAGGAAGTTTGCTCGCTCGTCCAAGAGCATGAGAAAGCTCCTCAAACTGCCTGTGATATTTGACACTACCGACGAGAAGTGTAATCGTGTGGAAAAAAATGTTGGTCAACTCGTACTCAAAGTATCACATCTCACGCATGAGAAAACGGTGCCATATGGTGTACGGGGCGTGTTTTTATTTTGCGAAACAGGAAGTACCGAAACTGGCTGTGATTCTTCCGTGCGAAACAAAACTTACAAAGCGATATTTTTTGTTGGGCAGTAACGTAATGAATCACTCAATTTTGCATTACAGAGACACGTTTCCAGCCTGGGCCTGGATTTGAAACGCTTCTTTAGCTTATCCACAACGTGCTCCAGGAGAAACAGCTAAACGTTCTGAAGCTTCTACAAGTCTTACTTAAGATAACATATTTCAAACCACGCAATTTGTAACCGGCGATTGTAATTTTAGTGACTTTAAATATCCGAGTATTCAGATCCTAGTAACCTAGTAACCAGATGTTATTAGACTTTCACTGAGTAACAGTTGAACGGCTACTAGCGATAGCCATGAGGACAGGACATGTCTTGCTTCAGTGTGAAAGTGATCGAGCCTCTATCGTTAATGATTAGTTGTATACAAATGCATTTGTTCATGAAACATGTAATTATTCTTCGTGGTTGCATGCACTTTATGTTAGCCAATTGCATATTTCATTAGGATGCATTAGTTGCCTCATTAGGGCGGCATTTAAAGTCTTGCGAATCGTCTACGCAATCGGAAAACCACATGCTCAAATATAAAAATGATAAAAGCTACGATGTACAGATAGCTTGCAATGACGTAAACGGGCACAAAATGCGGCTGTTCTAGCATCGATGACTTCAAACTCTGGCGCTCGTGCGTTTTCAAGCCGGGCGACACGACTCTGAAGCTCGTGTGTCCATCCTTGTGCAACCACTTGCACATCAGATGGTCCCATATGCCCGCCTCGTTCAGCCGCGTAACGTATAGCTGAAATCTCTTCAATCTAGGACTCGTTTTGCGGAACGGACTGAAGCACAACGACGTACTGATCGGTTCATCGATCAGGTGATAGTGACGGTGGCTCATCCGCTTGCCGAGAAGGTGCGTCGTGTCGTCGATCGTGAACGGAAAGAGATCGCATAGCTGCAGCAGGGCCAGCCCGGAAGGGTCATACTTCCGGGAAAAGTTCCACTCGATCGTTTTGGCGTGCACCTCCGGGTTGTCCAGCACGTACTGATACTCGCTCATCTGCGACATGATGAGCGGGATGGGCGAGCGTGTAAATTCGGCCAGCGTTTTCGGGTAGATCGGCACCTCGGACAGACCAAGAATGGCCGTCAGTTTGGCGGTGTAGTACTCCGTGAGCAGGAACAGCAGCATGATGCGGAGGATTTGCAGCGGTGTATTGATGATTGCGAAAGCGTTAGGCAAGTGACGCTGCAGGACATCCTTAAGCACGAGGCGGTAGCAGAGGAAAAATCCCATCATCGAAGTGATTAACATCCAGACGCTAAATTTGTACGGCCAGACGAGCTGCCAGTGGATGACTCGGACGAACGTTTTCGGTACCACCAGACACCAACGGAACTGGTGCGGGAAGTAGACGGGCAGGAAGGGATAGTTGAGTCCTTCCTGTCTAATGCGATACGTTGCCAGATCGAACTGGACGTCCTGCCGGGAGGAGAACGGTTTGATCGGATTTTTTGTGTACTTGTACTCCACCACCGTGCGCTGATGCTTCGCAATGATGTCGATAAAGTCGACATCGATGCCGACGATACGCTCGTCCGCGGTACGGTAGGTAAGGGGTCGATTTTCGATGCAAGCCACCCTGTACGGATGGCCGGATAGATTGGCCAACCGATCAGGGAACAACTGCTGCATGCTATCGCTTACGGAGCGGCTTACTAAGTGAGTAAAATTGCCCAGTGCCGGCGCCATTACGTGCAGTTTGTTGGAATTCCTCACCAGCACGTACAGGATGTCGATAACACCAGCGAAATTGTAGATAAGCTGGTGCTTAACAACCGTTGCTTTATCTACCCTCTCTATATCAATCAACACGATCACTTTCTTCGTCTTACCGTACAACCCAAAACCTTGGAGTGCAGTCATAATTTGTGAGTACTGATTTTTCTCCGTTACAGCATGGATAAAAACTGGAATGTTCAGTGTCTGCAGGGGACAGCAAACCTGGCGATGATCAATGTTAACGAACGCAGCGTTCGATACACGTCGCAGCAGCAACTCCGGGATGTAGTCAAACCCGTGATGGACGTTGAAGTTGACAAATCCAACAGTTGCCGAACTCGACTGGTTGCACTGCAGTTCGGTAATAATTCGCACAAGAAACGAAACCAACAAGCTGGAGGTTGATGAGTTTCCCACCGAACTTATCTGGATTAGGTCCATGATGGTTCCAGCTGGATGTACCAATTCAAGATGAAACAAGTGTACTGAGTGAGTGTGCTCCAGAGGACAGGAAGTGTTGTTTTATACCAGACTTTTTCTGGATCAAACAATTAAAAGGTCCATTAGTAATGAGAGTCGGCTTAATTGCTGGGGGTATTCTACATTTACTCAACAGATAAAGTTGTTTGCTTTTGACGCATAATTACTTTTAAGAATAGCTTATTGCATTAGCGTCGAACGTATACAATTTGCTTGAAAGCAATATGCCCTAGAGTAATCTCATTCCAGATTATTAGGTTTAAATACACAATGTTGTTGGTTAATATTGAATGTCTTTTATTGAAGGTTTTCCAATCCAATGTCTTAACTCCAAGTAAATTCGTACTGTGCTTTGTTAATGCATTATATATCTCTAATCGATCATTGCTGGATGTGTCGTCCGATTCTATAGGTTAGAATTTCGAGTAGAAGTATTACCACCGCCAGCAGGTAAAGATATCCACCGGCAATATAAATCGGCATATAATGTTTCAATTCGAGCAACGTATGCGTTTCGTCGTCATTTGCGTGCGTCTGGCGTTTCCACATACTCCATTCCACATACTCCGTCTGGCGTTTCCATACAACCAGTGGACTGGTTCGGCGAAATAGGCTCACACGGATTGCGCTCTTTACTGGCTGCTCGATCAGATGGTATTGATGGCGGTTGAGCTGCTTGCCCATGATCTTCGTGGTAGTTTGTACGGTGTAGGGGAAAAGATCACAAAGTTGTACCAACGCCAACCTGCTCGGACCGTAACGATGCTTTAGATTCCATGCTGTTGTTCTCGATGTTAGCGTTGGGTTATCGTGCAGAAATTGGTACGAATCGGGGCTTGCCACAATCAGTGGTATTTCGGACTTTACGAACTCCTGCAATGTTCTTGGGTAGACAGGAAGCTGCGAGATACCGAGATCAGAGGATAGTGCGGCTGTGTAGTACTCGGTCAGCAAGAAGAGCAGTAGAACGCGCCAAATTCGAGCAAAAGTGTTGATTATGGGATACGCTGCAGGGAATCGAGTCTGAAGCCAGTTTTTCAAGAACCATGCGTACACACCGGAGCAGGTAAAACACGCAATTATCAACACCCACAAATCGGTTGTGCCCGGCCACAGGATCTTCAGGTGATGGTTCTGATTGTACGCTTTCGGAACTGCCAAACACCAGAGGAACTGGTTGGGAAAGAAGAGCGGCTCGTAATGGTACTCTAGATCCTGAAGGCTGATGCGATACGTTGCGAAGTCGATCGCCGTACTATGCCATGGTTCGAACACCTTCACCGCTTGCGTCGTATAGTTATACTCGGCCACGGTATGCTGATGCTCTGCGATGATATCGATAAAATCAATATCAATTCCGATCGTACGGTTCGAATGGCTGCGAAATGATAATGGCGGATTCTCCAGACAAGCCACCCGGTACGGACGTCCGGATAGATTCGCCAGCCGGTCCGGAAACAGACGGTCTAGTGGGTCGTGGATGGAGTGGATATGAAATTCGGTAGCCACACTGTTCAACCGTATTACGATCAGCTCTTCCAACTTTATCAAGACGTAAATTATGTCGATCGCACCGAAGTGATGATACGTTTTCGCCAACAGATCGAGCTCCGAGGGCTTCACTTGGTACGCGTCCAGCACGACGATTATGTGTTTTTCTCTACCGAGCAATCTAAACACTTCCAACGCGGTCAACACCTCCGTTTGTATGGGCCAAACTTGCTGATGACCTCCGCTCGTACTGAAGGCGTGCACCAGTATTGGTGCGTAGATTGAACCAGTAGTGGCGAAGGAATGGTTTTTGGTGAAATCGATGCTTATGTAGGCCGTGGACGATACATGTTGGATAAGCTGCGCCGGTATGTAGCTGACGTTGGGTTCGTTGAAATTAACAAGTTGGGTTCGTTGAAATTAACAAGTAGTTGAAATTAACAAGAAATTGGAGTTGATTTTGTACGTTGCAAGTCGGTGATAACACGAACCAGGAAACTAATCAACATTGCTCCGAGGGGAGAATGTTCTCGTGATACTGCCTGCAGTAGATCCATCGCGGATGTGATGTTTTCATAGCAAACATGTGACTGAGTTCGACAAGATGGCGGGTAGCTGGTATATTAGTGTTCGATCATCAGATCGAACCAAAGCAATTATGTGAGAGTAAGCTTTTTGTAGAACAGAAATGGTTCAATTATTTTAAAACCCCGCACGAATCTTCACGTATAGGAAATACGCATTAAAGATCTGTGGCAAAGATATCACTGATTACATGTTTCACTGATAACATGATTACAGTGAAATTGGCTTTTAAAACAGAATTTTAAGAGAATGTTTTCTTATTTTTCGAAAATTTTTTGATGTTTTTTAATGACAAATCAGGCATCTTCAGGCAACAGTAAGCGTACAGAAAAGTTTATTGAAGTTAATTTTTTTTTCTAATTCTATAGCTTTACAGACAACGCGTTCCATGAGAAATTTGCCTAGGTCAAAGTGGTGGAAATAGCCTCTAAGCAGAAAGGCGATCTGGCGAAGTACTAAAATTTGCACGCAGTATTTATTTATGTACTAACGGAGGATGATCGAAATTGTAGGTAAATGTTTGGGCCGGTTTGATTCAAATTAATGCATGCTCGAAATACGTGTCCTGAAGATTCGTTTCGGTAGCTTTTCCCAAGGTGCCCAATTTACAACGATCTCAACGATGACGATCCCTAGTGCACATAGATAGCAATAACCGACGAGGATAAACACCGGCAGTAAATGTTCGAACCTTAACAGCAGCGTGCCAAGCTCTTCCTGATCATCAAAAAGGGAGAGCTCGCTTAGCTGTCTGTCCCACTTTTGCACCAAATAGTTCCAAATGCCCGCTTCATGCAGCTGTATGAGGTACCGCTGAAAGCGCCCGTAATGTGGATTGATCAAACTGAACGGGCTTATTAATATGTTGGTTTCAATCGATTCGTCGATGAGATGGTAGTTGTGGAAATTCCGATCGAAATTCAACTTTGCCTTCATGAGACTAAACGCGACAGCGAAGCTGTCACATTTTGTATATATAGCAAATGGGCGTTTGGCGTGCTTTGGAAATTGATCGAAAGTAATAAATAAGCTTGACAGCACGTGGTCTTGCATGTGTTCTATAATGTTCCTCCTCGCTGCAAGTATTGGTATTGACGTTTTGCTTAGCTTGGAAACCGATGTCGGGTACACGGGCAGTCGAGTTTGCCCAAGCTCGGACGTTAGGACGGCCGTGTAGTATTCGGAGAGTAGAAAGAACAGGAACATTCGCAACAACTGCAGCGGTGTGTTTACCAGCGTGTACATGCTCCGGTAGCGAGTGATGAGCTGTGGCAGCAGAAACAGATGATAGCAGCCGTAGAAGCAGGCAAGTGCTCCGGTAAGTAGCCACAAATCGGTTCTGAAAGGCTTCAACACTTGCTCGTGCAGCACCCGGTCGTACTGCTTTGGAACGGCGATGCACCAGCGACGCATGTTTGGAAAGTATAGCACCCGGAAAGGGTATCTCAGTGGAAGGTACAACATGCGGTACGTCGCAAAATCGACCGATTTTTGGTTCCACGGGCTGAAGATGTTGACGGGCTTGGTTGTGTGCTTGTAAATTGCGACCGTCGATTGATGCTTCGCGATCATGTCGATGATCTCGATGTCGGCACCAACTAACTGGTTGGCTGTGTTGAGGAAACTCATAGAGAGAGCATCATAGCTGGCCACCTTGTACGGGGTGCCTGATAGATTTGATAGCCGATCTGGAAATAGCCGCTCCATGGGCGCTGTAATGGGCAGAGTGACGAACTTTTGACGCAACCTGTCCATTCGTATAACCTCCACCCGTGGCTGACGGATCACGAGATATACGATGTTGAGCAGCCCGTACTCGTCGTACTTACGGGCGATCGCTTCGAGCGCATTGTTTTCCACTGCGTACTCATCTACAACCACGGCTATTCGGGTTATGCATCCAAAGAGTCGAAAAATATTCAGAGCATCAATAACCTTCGATGTGGTGTTGCTAATAGAGTTGGCTTCCGCTGTGTTGTAGACATGTATGTGCAACAGGAAACGGTTCGCTTCGAGCTCAGTAAGGTCCGCTGGAGCTGTGTCGTAGTTGATGAACGCCACTGCCGACGATCGTTTTTGTAGTTGCGAAGGAAGATAACCGAGGTTTTGGGAGTTGAAATTGAACAGTGCCACCGTGTTCGAATCCATTTCTGGCGTTGTTTCGATGAGTTGCACAAGAAAACTGATTAGCAATATTCCGACCGTGGAATGTTCCTCAGGGACGTACTTTAGTGACGTGAAGTTCGTTGAAGACATGATTTAGCTCCAAACTGATCTCGACACAGACGCACAATAACAGGAATGAATGATGCAGTTGAAAATATAGCTTTTTATAAATGTTTTTTCAAACTTTAGATTCCTGCTTCCCCACTATTAATTTTGAACAATTAAAATGCTATTACTAGACATCCAACAGAGACTGCATTATGTTATTCCATTACCATCACGGCAAACGTTTGAACGTAGCGCAGTATTTACCATTAAAAAGCTTTGTGCACCCGTCCGACGATAAGTTCCATTACGAAGATGATAATAGTGGCGAGATAGCAGTAGCCTCCCACGATAAACACCGGTAGAAAGTGATCCAGGCCCAGGATCGCTGAGTATGGGTCGTCCTGTCGGTCGAAGATGGGTGCGTTGCTCGCAATTTTGTTCCATTTCTGCTCCAAGTGCTCCCAAATGCCAGCCTCATTCAGCCACGATACGTACCTTCGGAAACGGTGCAGATGAGGGCTTGTTTTTCGAAATAGGCTGAAGGTGAGCGATACTCTTATCGGTTCCTCAATAAGGTGAAACCGGTGATGGGTTTGCCGTTTTCCGAAGTAGTGCGTCGTTGAACTGATGGTGTAACGAAAGACATCACACACCTGGAGGATAGCAAGTTTCGACGGATCGTACGCCTTTGTGGACTTTATCGTGACGATACGTCTAAACGGTTCATGCCCTTCGTCGACTTCATTGAATAAGGCCGGTGAGGGGAAGAGTACCAGCATTTCCGTGCCTAGGAACTCCCGTAACGTTTTGGGATATGCTGGAAGCTGCGACAGACCCAGGATCGAAGTCAGCATGGCCGTGTAGTACTCGGAGAATAAAAAAAGCAACGTTATCTTAAGTATGTCCAGCGGAGCGTTCACTAATGTGTATATCGACGGGTAATGTCTAAGTAACCTAGTTTGTATCATTGTGCGATAAATCACGAAGAACAAAGCCATTCCAAAAAGCAATATCCACAAGTCGACAGCAAATGGCCAAATGACTTGCTCGTGGATGATTCTCTTGTAACTCTTCGGTACAGCGATGCACCAACGGATCATGTCCGGTAGCCGAAGAAGCTGATATTCTGTGGGCTGTTTCTCGGGCACGATCCGGTACGTAGCTAAGTCTACGGATGTGCTGTACGGCTCGAACAATTCCACCGTACCTTCTGCGTAGATATACTCTACGGCTGTTGACTGATGTTTGGCAATGATGTTATAAGCATCGACATCACTGCCAACGGTTCGATTGTTCTCGTTACGGTAACACTTCGCGATGTTTTTGTAGCACAACACGTGGTACGATTTACCGGACAGGTTCGATAAGCGATCAGGATATAGTGCACGGACGGTGGCAGGGTAACGGAGGGGAACCAATTGCTTGCTGCTACCATCAAATCCATTGATTGAAATAGATTTATCCTTCTCCGTAACGTAGATTATATCGATCACTCCAAACTGTTCGTACGTCGTGGCTAGCGTAGTAAGGTTTCTTGATTTCATGCCAGCAGAATCCACGATAACAATCACTTTCTTTTCCTTACCGAACAGTTCGAACGTTTGCAGCATCTCGAAAACTTCCGCATGCGGCGAGTGGCTCAAGTATGAAGCCGTAAAATGGTGCACTACGATTGGGATGTACGTTGGCGTGGGCATAGCGTAAGGTTTGGTGACATCGATGCTCAAGAAAGCCACGCCGGGAACACGCTTCATAAGCTGAACTGGGACGTAATCGAGATCAGGTGAGTTGAAGTTTACTAACGCAACCGTGGCTGGGTGAGACTGATTGCTGTGCAGCTCGTTGATGATACGCACCAGGAAGGTGATGAGCACGGTGCTAAAAGACGAGTTGTCCTGAGGAACCATTTGAAGGACGTTCATTTTCAAACTAACCTACTACGCTACTGCGGTTGATCAAAGATGGCTGTTTTAGTTTGAATGCGTTCCTGTCTTTAATGCGGGTGGTAATGCCCCAACGAGGAAAGGGATCGATTAAGCAAGATAAATATCGTTGATATCTACATTGAAAGCCACGCATTTCTTCGTTGAGTGGGAGATAGATGATATCAAATGCTTTAAATAAATTGCTACGATGCTACGATGTGACCGCTATTGATTGTGGAGGTATGATTGGGATACAGTGTAGATCATGATGGTTTACGTCCAACAACCTCACTTATCGGTGGCTCGTTGGAGGGAAATGCAAATATCAAAAACAATTCAAGACAAACAACGAAAAACCAAGGCCGTTTTTATTTTTTGCATTTTACAGAAATTTTTTTTAATGCATTTTACAGAAATGAGTATAAATCTCGAAAGACGTGTGGTTGCACTTGTTTCAAATTACCCTTTTTGCATCTCGCTGATGGTGCTCTTCTTCTTCTTCTTCTTCCGCTTCAGTGCGGCGTGCACATTAGTGTCACATCAGATAAGCATTTGCATATGAAAATGGGTTTCCTCTGCCAAACGTTCGCCTTCCTCCCTTTCGCAGCGGTAATCATTGCGATAACGCGAGTGATTACTAACAAAGAACCCCGAAGGGAAATGCATAAATTGGTGCCCTGTATCGTACCCTGTAATTTACCCGTGGGCCGTAGTTAGATGCATTTCGCCGCATTGTATGCTTTTTTCTTCGCCTTTTTTCACTTCTTCGGTACGAGTCGCATGTGATACACATGTGGATACGTTGTATTGTTTGAAGCTCTTCCCAAAGAGGCAATGTACTGTTGCTGCTAGCATCATGTGTCTTCTAAACACTGGAAACCCCCTCTTTGCAGCCAGGTCAATTTGAATCAGTACATCAGATTTCCATCCCGTCCCTCGCTCGTTGTCTTTTCTTTCTCTTTCTCTAAACAATCAATCGAGCAATGGGATGGAACGCAACGTCACCAACAGGTCTGTAATTTGTCGGTTTTTGTGCCGACCATTGTGCTAATCAAATTAGACGCGAGCGCGCGCACACACACACACACAATGACGGAACCGATTTCGGGTGTTCGCTCCGGTTTAGCTCCCTGCGAGAGCGCCAAACGTCAGAATCGACAAACTGACAGTTCCCTCCCGTTTTGTGCTGCTTCAAAAAACTCCCGCACGCTCGCGGCAGAAAAGCGACTAACGATGGACCGTTTGGTGCGTCGCATTGTTGGCAGCTTTCGGGGGCGTACTCGAGGGCGAAAGAAAGCAGCTTAGAAGAAAAAAGAGAAAAAAAACACAAGCGTAATCTCTCTGTCTCTCTCTCTCACCGTACACGCGTACACGTTCCGCCACCACCGTATGATTATCTTAATTAATCGTCCCAACTAGCCGGACCTTAAAGCGGGTCGAAATCGGGTCCCAATTTAGAAGAATGAAGTTTTGATTTGAAGACTGGAGGAAGTACGCGAGGCGCGGCGGGACGAAAAAAAAACAACTGTTCGTCGCCGCGGTGAAAGAGCGAGCGCCGGATTTGTGTGTAATTATTTCGTCCGTCGAGGATTGAGTTCAGTTTTGGGTAACTGCGATTTTCGGCCGCAACTTCATTGTGACAGGTTTCTGCTGACTCATGGCGTGGCGTTGTGGACGATCGATACGGTATTTCTTGGGGGCATTGAATAAAGTGAGTTTATTTTGTCGGGCGAACTCAATCGAGGAGCTTCTCTCTTGGCCGCATTCGGTCGTGAGTTGTCGTGAGCTTTTGCTACGGTGGCCAAATTGTGCCCATCACCCTAGTACCCAGCGAAACGAGTACAATCGGAGGAAATGTATTCAGATCCGAAGCGATTGTGCAATTGTGTTCCGTAATGCTGGCTAATGACGTTGAAGGGTAATTAGTGCGAGCTGTGGCACTCGTTTTGTTCGATGCGCAAGGTGTACCGATCCAGATGCGTCACAATTTCACCGTATGACGCAATAAAAAAAAAACAAAACTGGTCTCCAAGACTTGTTCTGGAGCAGTTGGAGTGGATGGTTGCAAATGGTGGATCCATTAGTATTTTTATTATTGGTCTTCACGATTCGTTCTGGAGCACCTTCGGATACTCGGCGAATAGTGGATCCATTAGTATTTCTAGCGCAACTACTTTACATTCGATATGAAGCAATTAAATCTAAGTTACTGCTCCTAGACTTGTCCACCATGGTGCCTCAAACCAAGGCGGTGCCACTGAATTTATGCATCCGCGGTAAAGCCCAACTCCACCCGGACCGGGCTCCTAATTGAATCCTTCTCCCTTCTTCCCTTTACCGGCCGAAGGTTTATGATTGCATACGCGAAGTTGTCGGACTTGTGAGGCGACTCGTACTTCGTCCGGCTGCCTCACCGTCGTATAATTATTAATCGTACCGCTCACCCGGGCACTGCTCGCGATTTGGGAGTGGAGCAAAATGGAAATCGCGAATGCGGGAGATTAATGAACGTATGATTATTGGTTCCACCGTGCCTTCCGTGCGCACTGGAATGGGATTTACGAGACAAATGAAATCGTTTATTACAGCGTCGTAGTTCGTCGGTAGTTTCGCGTGTGTGCGGATTAAAATTGAACCATTTTTCTCTGGATGGGGCAGCTGCAGCCTTGCTCACATGCGGTTGCTCGCGTTTGTTCGTTGCTGTCAGTTGGCTGAGATTTGTGATCGACCGCTCCGTACCGATCAATACGCTCGCTCACAAAGCGAATCGCCAGCGCCACCTATCGGCTTATCGGTTCCGAAACTTCGAACCGTTTCAACAGGAGGCTCTCTTTATTGCCGCTCCAATTCGGAGCCAATTCGTGACCTTTACCGGACAGCAAATGGGCAAGCGAACGCCGCGCGCGCCATGACTTTCTAAACACGGTCGCACGAAATCGGTTGCGGGCATTGGCTGCCCTGGAATTGTACCGCGGCTTGACCCAAACTGTGCTGGTGCCCCGCAACATAATCCCACCGACCAAAACCGAACTCCACGAAGTACACGGTACTCCACGGAGCTCGCCTTTCGATCGCTTATCGCGTGCGGCACAACCGAAATCCGCCTATCGAAATCTCCACAAGACGCGTCCCTGTTGTGACCGGGGTGACGGACAATTTTTACTAGCGAGGCCCCGCTCCTTTTTTTCGACTAGTGTCCGATCGATCGATAAGCCAAACACACGCGGTCCTGGGTGCGGTGCTCGTGTTTGCGATGTTTTTCTTCTGACTCTATGGCATCCCGTGCTCATATACCAGCAAGTTCGATTGATCTACGCGTTCCGTTCCCCAACACACCGGGTACGGCTGATGTTTTCGTCGATTTCCTTTCTTGTTCGACTTTATTTCTTTCGATCGGCTTTTTGAAAAACCGTCGTTTCGCCTGCCGTTTGCAATTGTTCGGCACGCATTTGTCCGGCGGCCTGGTGCGGGCTTTGTGCGGGCAGAAAAGCAATTACGATGATAAGAGATCTTCGAACTTTGCGGTGCAGTTGGGATGTTCGTGCCGGACGCGTGTCAGCACGTCTTTGTGGAGTTTGGGCGATGAGTTGTTGGAAGGCTTTGTGGGCTGTTTCCTGATTCCCTTTGGGGAGTGGTTTTTTGCAATTTACTTGAGGAAGATGTGTCCAACCCGAATAGAGTTAGACGTATTTTCGCAGCTGTGAGGAAGATCGTAATGTGTTGGCGAAAGATTGCCGATGCGGATGGGCTAAAGAAAGCCTCATGCAAATTCTTCAAAATAAAGTACCAGAACATTTGCATAGAGGATATCTCAGTGTGTAGAACTTATTAATATTAGTATCCCAAACTATCCAACCAGTTTTGGGTCAAGTGGCTCTTTTAAAGGAGCGGAGCTAGTCGCAATCGCGAGTGTGCGTTTGATACCTCTTTTCGAAGGCGAATTAGCTTCATAGTAGTAGTCGTAGTACATTTGCGCTAGCCGCTTGCACAGTGGTAAGGCGCTAAGCAGAGAGGATTTTCTAAGAAGATTTCTGCACTAAGCGTTGCAAAGTTGCGCTCTTAAAAGAGCTACTTCTTTTTTAATGGAGCGAGCGAGAGTAAGCGCGAGTGCGCTCTTTCGCTAACGATCGAACACGATATCCAACTTTTCATACTATTTAAACAAACTTTCCGCTGTGAAAATGATACGTAAACCATATTCTGACCAACATTGCGATATCCGACGCTTATTATCTCGCATTATCACATGCAACTTTCCAAACGCTTGTCCAATTCGTTTCCGCCCAAGACATGCGAAAGTAAACATTGATGTTATATGTCCCCAAAACCTGATCGGTCCCGAACCGTCCTCATATTTCTTCACCGCACACAGTTTGATCGATAAGCCGGGCCCGGCCGGAATGGAAACTGCAGCCGAGAGCGCAAATTAATGTCGCATCGTCGCACGGCGGGAGAAATCGAGAATGGCGGTCGCGATAAGATCACGGTTCTGCTGTGTGGTAAAGGTTTTTACGACGTGTCGTACCGCCGGCTGGAAGCCGTCCGTCGCTTGATTGTCTCATACTCGTTGCAATGCGCCCATTTACCCACCCCATGGGGGAGCCTTCGAGCGGCGTCCGAAAACCGGCAGCACTGGATGACAAGAACTAAGTGCAGCGTTCATAAATTAACACCTTTCCATACGGGGGGGAGAGAGAGGGGGAAAGGTCTTGTGTGGACTCGCTGAGAACGCTGCCGAACCGAGTGGAAGAGGAACAAAGTAGCAGATCGAACTGCTCCGGTTCGTTTTTTTTTTTATTTTGCATTTTCTCTCGATGTCGATTTCCAGCAGGCTCGCGGAATTGCATCGATCGCGCATGTCGAAGGTGGTTTTAATTAAAGCAAATGTTTGAGCTAATAAAATATTTTAACAAACTACCACCACCGGTCTTTCTGGTCATCGACGAGCCCGACGAGGGTTTGGGTTGCAGTTCCACCGCGAAACGACCCGTGATGACCGTGCATGCAAATTGAGCTACCAACAGATTGTTTCCGCCGGTCCGATAGGGAGTCCTTCGCGATCGCGATCGCCCACTGCCAACCACCATTAATATGTGTACATGTATATTATGGTGGCCAGGGCCCCTGCCTCTCCTGCTCTTCTCCGTTTTCGCTCGCCCACTTCCACCGGGCCAGGACACTTTCGGTTGGCGGTGAAATAAATTCGTTCGCAGGCTAAATATATCGCCATCGTTTGGCCAATTTCCTGTGGATAATTAACACACCAGCCGAGCGCGCATCTACAACCGGCGTCCGATCGTAAACTGGTAGTAGATGGTAATTAGAATTTATCGCACTACACGATAAGCCCGGCACAGGCCGTGGTGACGAACCGGCGGTGAAAGGTTTCACTCTGGCCCGTCGTTTATGTCGCTCGCCCCGTCCCGAACTTTCCCAAACGCCCAATGCCGATAATGGGTATTGTATTTATACGAAACTTCTACCGAACGATCCCTTTTCTGGCGATCGTATCGCGCATGCGCATAGCGCTTCGCGGGAAATGAAATAAACATTTCGAACGGGTTCATCGCTCGTGGGAAGTCGCGGAAGATGCAAACTTGTACTCACTTTTTGGCACTGTCGAGGAAGAATTCAAACTCCTTGCCCATCTTGCAGCAGAGCGCCTTCCGAAAGTGGCCCTGGGAGCAGTTCGTGTTGACCATGTGGTTGTCTGTGGAATGGGGTGGAAGAGAAAGGGATAGAATATTTTTATTAAAATTCAAGTAAATTGAATAATTTTGTTTGAATTTTTATATTTTATTTCGAAAAGTTTCATAATTAAGTCGGTTTTTTATTATTTTAATTGTATAGCTACTATTTTTTTTCAATCTTTGTACAGAATAATGAATTACTCGTCAATTATTATAGAAATTGCAAGTAATTTTTAAGTAAATATTTTTTGATTAAATTTTTATATTTTATTTTGAAAAGTTTCATAATTAAGTCGGGTTTTTATTATTTTAATCGTATAGCTATTATTTTTTTCTAATCTTTTTACAGAATAATCAATTACTCGCCAATTATTGCTGGAAATTTTAAGTAATATTCAATAAATAATCCTGAATGAGAATGTTATAGGAAGGGGTTTAACAAAAAATGTTCTAAAATTTTCTACATAAAAATAAATATCGCTTAAAATGCTGATCGATTTTTTACCCAAAGCAAGTTTCACCAAAGATGCAAAAATCTAATCCCAACGTTTTGCTCATCGCACACTGTTTTCTGCAGCTGCTTTTTGCGCCGGTAGCACCGGGACGAACCAATCAGTATTAATTTTAATTTCTTCCCAACCCGTTTTTCGGTCAAATTAAATTAAAAATTCCATCCCGATTAACAAAACTGAAGCGAAAAAATCACGAAAAAAAAACAACAACTTACTAACTGTGTCACCCGCGACGATTTTCTTCCAATCGGGAAACAAATTTTGCTAATTTTAATTTTGCGCTACGTTTCGTGCTGGGATCAAAAGGGATGAAATTCTAAAAAAAAAAAACAACTGGTCTTTCAAGCGAAAGCGGGCGGCGGTGGCGGCGTAATTGGAAATGGCCTGGTGACGCGCTACCTTGTAATCCCTTATCTAATCGAATTTTGATTTTAATTTTTCCGTTTCGATCTCGTTTCTCTAGACGCGAACAGCTCGCGCCCGTATCGGCGAGGATCTGCACTCGATGGAACCGGTTTCGAAGTGCTTCAAGTTTGCTCGAAAGTTACCTTTTGCTCGTCTGCTTTGAATTTTTTTCGGTTTTTTTTTCGAGCAGCCAACACACTGCAGTCATAAACTAATAGTGACATTAATGACAGCGTGGATGGGGTCTTTGTGGGGTGTTTGCATTTCAAATGTCCTGCCTGCGCGTGTGTCTGTTCTCGGTGGACGATGTTTGAAGTTTCTAATCTGATGTTGAAACGAGACAATGTGTTTGTGTTTTTTTTGCGCCAGAACAGGATTGATTATAATAAACGATCATTTTCGGTGCGATGGTGTTTTCCTAGGTGACATGTTCGGCGCGTCTCCCCAAAAAACCTACGCACGACATGGTGGCTATCGCTAGGCAGAAAAAAAACGGAGTATAATATTTCAGTTGTATCTTCTTCGATTTTTTTTTCATTTTTGTACCGAACGACAGGTTTCGAGTTTCCAGCGCTTTGCCCCAGGGGGATGTCTTTTTTACCTGTTGCGAAGGTAAGAAAAAGATGATCCTCCCGACGAACGGGGAGCTGTCGCCCGGTCGGCTGAAGAAACTAGAGCTTCCTCCCCCGCGCCCACGAAACATGTGCAAATTCCAATCTGATGAAGATTATTATGGCCGCAAAGCTGCACATTAGAAATGTGTAACATCTACTCACGGTGTAATTTGAATATCAAAGCCATTTATCTTGATAAGCGCGGCTCTTTTCATAACTCACGCTGGTTTCGCGACGACCCCATATTCGCCTCCCTCCTTCGGATCTTGGGAAGAAAATCAAATCAACGGCAACCCCACCCATTTCTCGTAGCTTACCGTAATAGGAGCGTCGTTTCGTGCCCGTTGTTAGGACATGATTTAATAAAAGAAACCCTTTCCACTCGGGGGCGAGTGGCCCTCCATACACAAACGCACACACACCGAAAGAAGATGTTTTGCTGCGTGATGGACACAATTTATTGGCCCCGGTGTGTTTCCCAATCGTCGTTTTCCAAATGTCGAATTCGATCGAAGCGAAGCGGGAGTTGACAACAACAAAAAAAAAAAATAAACTATGCTCATCCTAAACTCCTCATCGTCAACACACGATCATCACTTCGTCGCACTTCCTTTTCGTTTTGTGTAGTTCACCTGGCCGGGCGACCTGGAGGAGGCTGATGCGATCGTGACGCGATCGTAAACATAAAAATCTCACCGAGCCCATACACGCTTTAATTAATGGCAGCATTTTAGTTCGAATATTAACATGCGCGGTACGAAAAAAAAACCAGGTGGGTGCGTTTTCCGAATCTAGCTGGCTGGTGGAAGTTTTGACAGCCTACTTCGGGACGACCCATAACTTTGTCTTGGAGAGGGGCTGCTTTTGGGAATTTGAATAACACCAGCAGAACACCTGAGCTGAAACGGACGCTCGAGAAATGAAGACGGAACGGTCTGTGAGGTGTCAAAAAATGTCTCGCATCCAATAATATTTTAAAGCCAATGGCGTGCCAATGTAAGCGTTAGCATCGTTTGCGTTTGGAGCATTGTTTGAAATGTGTCTTCATTAGCTCCAGAACAGTTTCAGAGCTAGACGTTTTCGCTTCATTTCGCCAGTACGGACATCTCGATGACCAATTAATAGTTTTCAGAGGTTAAAATTAAATTATTGTAAGCTTATATCTTAAGCACGGGAACGTGACTTTCACATTAGGCAAGCTAGGCTTAGCGATCACAAAAAAAAACACTATCTTGCTAGCTCTCCATAATCGATTAGGGTGGAACATATATTGGCACATTCGGTTAAGGTTTTAGGACGCTTTGCCTGCACAACTCGAAAGCTGATGAAGATACATCTCTGCCTCGTGAGTATTATTAAAGTGCCATAAACTCAACCGAAACCCGCTGAGTGCTCATAATTATGTTGAACGTTCGTTCGTTTTTTTTTTTTTACAGCTCTCCTAAGCTATTGTCACATCGTCACATCTCCTTTTTCTCCACGAAACCACCGTTCGGGATTGATCTAGCGTTCCGCTGTCGGCGTAAATGTCACCGGAGGTTGGCGTGCCGGAATGTGATTAGCATAAATGGTCATCATAAAATAGTTATCTCTTCTTCAGTATAATTTTTGTTCTGGTCGATTCCCGCCTACCACCCAATCCACGGCGAGTGAAAGAAGACGAGCGGCCGTCGCTCGTGTCACGATCGATTAATGCTCGAAAAAACGGCTCGGACAGCGCATGGGCAACTCCGGCCCGGCATTGGCAGATTTTGCATAATGATACAACGGTTGAAACTTCCAACGGCGGGCGCACGCTCGCGATCGCTCGGCCCTCCTTAAAAGGTATCCATAAATTCGTTAAAAGTGTCATCGGCGGTCCTTAACGTGGCGCGCGATTCCGCAGCAATTAATAGGCCGGCCGTGTTCGCCTAGTGACTATTTCCATAAAAACCATTACGCTTTCGGTTGGGAGTGCGTTTTGCGATAAGAGAGCGGCGGTGGGCAAATCCTGGCAAATGAATGTCGGTGAGTGTCCAATGGTTGAGTTTCCGAGAAAGATTTGATGCATTCCGTCAGGTCCAACCGGTGCAAGATAAGGTGGGAATGTTGTTTGGAATCAACTGCTACTTCCTTTCCCATCAAAATGAAACAACACCGGAATGAATCAGAGCCCTTAACCACCGTGTTTTTTTTTTTGTATCAAAAATCTGTGTGGCCAACTGAAGTTATAGATCATAATTGCGGCCATCTTTTAGCAAATTTATAGACCCAGTCGTCTTTTTTTGTGCAAAAAAAAATCGTCCCAGGTTAATAAAGATTTATAGAGGATTCCCGGTGGCTGCGTGTTCGTTACACGTTTACGATGGGTGCAAATAATAAATTTCCCTCCCCCCTCCGACTCCGTTTTTCCCGCCCACCGCTGTGGGCTGCAATCAACCGCCCGAACGGCCACTTGCTACCACGTTGGGTACGGTCGCTTCTCCCGTTTTCTGCTCTGATTACGCCAGACATTCCTTCAGGGCCGCGGAGATGCATGTTGATTGAATTTTATGGCCACCGCCACCGTCTGCACAAACGCCTGGAACTATTGCCCCAAAACCCATCCCTTAACGAACGCGAGCGCGTCCGTTGGCTATTGTTTTCTCGTTTTTCTGCTCGTGGTTGTTGTGCTCGGTCGGTGCGATGATCGGTGGCGGTGTTTGATTTACGACAAGTAGCGGCCTCATTCCCGACGGGACGGAGACTTAAAAATCATAATCAATTTAGTGCTCTCATTAAAAGTCACAAAAAAAAACACGCAAAAACATGGAGCATCCAAAATGGTCCGGAAAACGACACTAGGTTTTGTCTCCGCTTGCCTTCGCTCGGTGCTGCGAGGTGAAAACCCGAAAATAAAATGACCTCCACAATTGCAGCTCCTCGTCAAAGTGGATCCCTTCCAAACTTTACCTTCGCCCGGAGCGCGAGAGGGAAGCGCGGTAGCCGAGGGGAAATTATTCCGAACATTTTGATTAGCTTGGTTTCCGCCGTTTTCCGGTTTTCGTGAAGCGATGTTTGAACGTACGTTCATTTGAACCGCATTTGGTGGAACAGGCGAAGGTGAAGAAGCATCCTTTCTGCTGCTACTTTTGGGCCGGTTGTTCAATAAAATCATCACTCGCTTTCGGTGGTGCCTGAGACGCTCGAGGACGCTGATGTTTGACCGAATAAAGTGCCCTTAGGGACTTCCTGTCCCACGTGCGCTCCCCTGTCGTTTGTTGTGTCGCGGATGACAATAATTTGTGCGCCTCTCTGTGCAATGATTACAGGGGTTTTGGTTTGCCGTGCAAAGTAATCGCTACTGATTGGAGAGGTGCGAAGAGATGCGGCATATTTCTACCAGTAACCTGTACTTTAACAGCTCATAATGCGAGCGACCCGGTACGCACAGTAATTACCGAACGATAAGATCAAACATATGCATTAGGAACAAAAAAGTGTAGTTCAACGAACAACTGCTTGAACGAAAAATGGCAACTATTCATCTTATTTTGGTTCGTTTCTCACTGATTAGTGGGGCTTGTACGAGCTCCAAACCGGGCGGGATCTGCTCCGAAAATCCCTCCCAAAAAAAAAAAAAAACAAAAACAAAAACATCGCACCCGAGAATGTCTCTTCATTAGCGCAATCCAAGAATACTTCCTTCCGAAAACTCATTCACAGAAGCGCGCGCCCGGAGGAGACGGCTGTCCGTTTGCAGACGTTTATAAAATTGTCTAAATTGTTGCTGACGGGAGCGACCCGGGCGAGATCGCCACAATAAGAACGTCGAGTTTTGGAAACCCCTCCGGTAACGGGGTGAGAAAGCAACATACAAAAAAAAAACAGACGATTCCTGCTCAAACGGAAGGTCGATCATCAATCATTGGAGGAGGCTGACGATGGTACGTGCTCTGTCAAAACTTCCAGTGAGCTGGAAGACGAGAGCTGTGAGCTATTTGGTCTATGGGAACAATTTTGACAGAACGTAATCAAAGCACGCTTTTGCTGCCGGAGGAGGCAGTAGGCATTGATTTCATGCTGTTGGAACAGCAAACGTTTGGTGAGACACACATTTTGCCTCTCGCACGCTGGATTTTTCACTTTCACAGCAAATTCGCAGCAAATTCTTTGTGTTCGTATGTTTTTTTTTTTAATGCTTCCACCGGGAAGATTCCAGCGGAAGAGTTTGCGCGATTTTTTGGGGTCTTTCCTTTTTGTTGGAACTTTTCAAAAAGAAAAAAAACAACGTCCCACTGTTCGGCGCGTTTCGGGTTCGAACCGGCCGGCGTGGAATTTCACATCATTAGGAGGTATTTCGATCGGGTATATCCCTAACAAGCTGACATTTATTTATGCGTTTTGGTGCGTCACGTGTGCTGCCGGGTTGGAAGTGATCGGACACTGAAGCTTCACCCGCGAGTTGCGTACCGGTGCGTTTCTGGATCAGATTTTATTATTTGGTTTAGATTTATTACTTGAAAACTTTAAGCGTTCGAACGCGACGTTCGGCGACACACGAGACGAAACATGTAAGAGCGCTTGTTATGACATCGTCCGTCCGAAAGCAGGCCTTTGACCTCACCCGAATGGAAGTTAAAACAAACGTTTTAAACCTCGAAATCCACCCTCGGGATGATGAACCTCCAGTGCGCTCGGTTGGCACCGGTTGGATCAACCGCGAGCAGGTACGATCGCATCATTCAATTTAATGAGTTCGAGAGAAAATCAAATTATCGAAGTCCCCCGTTTAACGATCGAACCGCCGGGATCGGTTCGCGATGGCTCAGTGAGCCACCATTAATCAGCCATTTTGTGGCCGTCAGCGAATTCGGAGCTTTTTGTCTCCGCTTTTTTTGTTGTTGTTGTAAAGGTCCACCCCGGGTAGGTCGATAAAAATGGGCGCTTCGCTCGATAGATACGTTACGGCAAAGACAAACGGAGATCCGTTCGGTGGGACATTAAAATAGACGGCCGTTCACAGTTCGATTCAACACGTTTGTCTGCAAAGACATCTTCCCTCGTACGCGGCATGTTACGACCGATGGGAGATGGGGTTGAGCATAGACACACAGACACGCCTGGGTCATTGAGTCGTAAAGTTGAAAACCGATAGAAAAAAAAAAACAATCGTGGTGAAATAGACAATCTGACGTAAATGCCGCGTGAGTTGACAAATTTTATTGCATTTTAATAAAGGACCTCTTTACGGTTGGGTCCGTGTGCGATCGAAGTACGATTGAGGTTAGGGTTGAAAGCAAGGTTATTTTCAAATTTCAAGAGAATTTTGAGAACTTTGGATCCATGGGCATTGGGGGATCGTAGAACTCTTTTGAACCGATCGTCTTTCACTTCCTGGTTGCTCTGTTTGTTGTTGTGCCTATCGTTCGCTGCAGGAAAGCACGATCAAGTCTCGAAGTTACTGGGAAAAAAGGTCGCATCTTCAAAAAAAAAAAAAACAAACGCATGCATTGATCGCCGGGATTGATCTCAATCATAAAATAGCCATAAAAGCGAGGGTTCAGTTTTATAGCTCCGACTAGACGATTGCGATTGCATACCGTCGTTGTTGTGCCATCTCCGGGAGAGCTTCTGTGTGACTTTTCTATTTATAATCTCTCCAAAAAAAAAAAAAAACTAAACATGCCGTCCAGTTCGTTTAAACTATTAACTTGAAAGGTTTTACTGACCGGGTGACGTTTGAGCCGGTGTGCTGATGAAAGCCTGGTGAGGAGGAAGAGATTTAAATGGCAAATAGTTTCTGATTTCAACCGTTTACAAATCTTCCCATCTAATGGGTTTTAGAAGAGAAATTGGATAGAAAAATGGGAGACCTTTTCGAATATCTCTGGTTGGCGTAAGGTTGATGGAAGTGAATAATGCATAGAAATTTTAAAACACATTTCAGACTGCTTGAGCTGTACTTACTGGTCAGTTTCTGGTAGTGTGGGTCGTCTGTGTCGGTGAAAAACCACGTCTGTAAATAAAAGAGGAAATATTACATTAATTTTGATCACTTGACCACGAGACGGTTCGATTGAAATTGATTCTAATTTTAACGATTTTATGTGTATCTCTTTTTCATATTTAAACAGTGAGCAAATCGCGCGAATAAAACACCTTATTAATGCCCCAGTGTCGATCGCGCCCTACACAAATCAGAACCAATCAGCGCTCGATTGATGATCGATTACGCCGGGCGAACGCAATAAAAGATAATCAGCTTAATTATTCTAATTAAAATATCCAACTCAGCTACGACCGGAGTGTGCGGGAACAAAATATGGAGAGAAAAAATAGCCAGGCCCTTTCATACCCATTGATGGCGGGTTCGGGCTCGGGCTCCGTCAAACGGGACATCATTTTCCCCGGGGGCCCGTTTCAGTTGCCTCGTACTCTCCCCTTACACGGCTTCTTCGCGATCTTGACCATCGCCGTTTTCTAACCTCAAAGACCGGTGCGCCTCGCGGGAACGCGTTTGCGCCGCAAATTCGCTAACGAAGAATGGCGGCCGCGGTATCGGGATCGGGACTTTGATGGAAGCGGGACATGTTGAACCGACATTGACGAACGAAATCGATCGCCGCTAAACGTTCGATCGATCGGACCCGAGCGATTCAAGTCACTATCGATTGTCGCCCGATCGCGATCTTTCTTCATCACCATCATCACCATCAGCATCATCATCATCATCATCATGATCGTGATCGTGTCTTGTGTAAAAGCCCTTCCGTAGGAGACGGGCAGGAACAACGCAGAATCCGCGGCGCGTTCAATGCGAAAAAGTGGCCACTTCCAAATATGTCCACTAAATAAAACCGTCCCGACGACGGGGGAACACGGCTGTGATTTCTGTGTGTTGTGGGAAAAAAATGCCGGTTTCCTCGGTTCCGAAAAACCGGAAATCGATTCCGCTCCGGTACAATTCTGTCAGTCTGTTACAACGAAGACGACGACGACGACGACGACGCGCTTGTTTATGCATGAGGCCTGTGAGTGTGTGCCCTTTTTTGCTTATCGTATTTTAATCATCTCATCACCACTGGTCGCTCCTGCTGCTCCTCCCCGGGCTCCTCCTGCCCCGCGCGGCAAATGGGCCGCGCAATTGCATTTTGATTGCATTCCGGGCGTTATTTGCAATAGAAGTCGCAGTCAATCGATCGCTTGACAACGCAATCAGCATACGGACAATTAAGAAATGAATGTGACGCAATTAAGGCCGGACCACCAGACACCATATTTGGTAGCGGGGTTTCGTTGGAGAGCTGGAGTGCCCAAAATTATGACATTGGAGAAGCAGCGTACCTGCTGTCCAGATGAACCTGTCCGAGAAATGGAATGCAAACTGAACCTTATACAGTATAACGTCCCTGCCAAAAAGAGCAACAGGTGATGAAATTGTTCGCGATGACTGGTTCGAAGTTAAAGTCAAGAATTGGAAGGTACTCTTTGTGGATTAAAGCATTTTAACTCCAATTTTAAAGTTTATAGAGCTAATCCATCAAGGAATTGGGATTTTTTAAGAGTGAATAAATTAATAGAAAAGCAAGTTTTTTTAAATTTTGCTATGACTACAATATTGGGATACTTTAAAGTACTCAATATCCTCCAAGAACAAACTTCAAATACTTCAAAATTCGAGCGAAAATGTGCCCTAATTGTGACATGAATCATACAGCAAGCGTTCAGAATGGTCTATTCTTCCAAAGTGTGACATTGTGTTCGAGAATTGGCAGGCATCATTATACCCTTCCCAAAGTCTGCCCACGATCCAATTAACTACCCTCCCGAAAGCTATTACTAACCGATCGCGTTGGTGACTTCCTCGCCCGAAGAAGGCAGATAATTGCCACAAACGTTCACTCCGAGCACTGGTAACTGGTAAAGATCACAGGAAATCCCCTCGTAGCTCAGGAAACAGGAACGAACAATAAATGGCCCATTGATTGTGGCTAACAGTTTCGCCTTCTCCACGAGCGGGGAAAGCGTGGAGCGAACGGCGACGGGCGCTATCAGTTGATTAACATCTAATTAGACCAGACACGAACAAATGATGTCGATGGGGTGTTGTGTGTGTGGTTGTTGGATTCGCGTGTTCGCCTCGTGGAGAAGGTGTCTTCGTTTCTTTTTCATTTTGTGTGTGTTTTTTTTTTGCGCAACCACACCACAGTGATTAATCACCCGTGCCGTGAGTGTTGAAGATCGCTGTGCTCCGTTGAAGAACGTGTCCACACCAGAGGGCAGCACCAGCAGCAGCACCGGCCGTAGACGATAAGATGGCGATCGATTATGTCGAACCACGACGGGACACAACGGGCGGCGATACCCACCGTACGCGAACGAAAAACCCAAAGCGGACCGAACTGGCTGGAACATAAAATGTGATCCACACATTTCGCCCGGCTCGGTTTCGCTATTCAAATATCAATTTAATTTACTGACTCATTGTTCATTGATGCATAAATCAGTTTTCACGATCGCACTGCATCGTATCGTACGGGGACGCACACGGATGCTGTTCCGTCGTTTGGTTTTGTGTGTGTGTTTTTTTTTATTTATTTTCCTTCTGCCCGATCTCGATCTGTTCCGTGCCGGGCCGGTACGGTGGGGGATATAAGTTTGCGATCGCGACCCACTATGGTAAACCGCGAGGTTCTGTGGTTTTGATCGTCTTCGGTACGCTTTGGAACGCCTTCCATTATTCTTGTGATATGAAAATATTCTTCGCCCAGCCGGTCACCACCGTGTGTGACGCAGGGAATGGTTTTCGCGGGAGCAATTGTAAACTTCTAAGCAATTTTTTTAATGAAATTCCTCTAAGGAAGTAACATCTACACAACGCGAAACATCTGCCACAGTTCCACCATCTGGTGTGCTGCGAGCAAATCGTTCGGTAACTTGAGTGAACCTTAACCGAAACGGAGCATCCCGAAGTGAAACTGAAAGTATGCATACCCAACTGGACCGTGCAAGTAAGCTCCTTATTCGCTTCGTTTCGCTTTCGACAGCAAAGCTTCGCTTACGAACCGCAAGGGAGCACAAACAAAGCCTCCTCACGAGAGGAGGAAATCAAACCCACCCCTCAACCCCCTCCCACCTTACAATGCAAAGGCAAGGATCTTGATAAACCCTAAAAAAAACCCCCCAACCAACTGTCTGACACTTTCTGCGCAGCCGTTGCGGTCGTCGCCGCGGCGTAATGCGATTTATCCAGCGACTTCAAAAATTAAGATTTATTTGCTCATTGAAATTTCACATTATTTGTATATAACTCATGTTTTGCGAATGTTCTACACGCCGCCTTAACACACACACACAGACACGCGTCGTGGCTTCCTTTGGCGTGTACGGAGTAAGCGGCACCGAGTGCAACGGATGCTGCGGAATCGAGTGCAACTTCATCACGACTTCCCAAACATCCCTTGCCATTCAATTCCGTGCTGGAAGTGTGCATTCGCTGCTGGTTTGCCTCCAAACAGGGTGACAAAACAAATGTAGCCGATTGCGTTTGCTGCACGCGCGTTCGGTTTTGATGCGGTTGAAGGCAAGTGTCTTTTGGCGGGTTTCAAAAACTAAAAGCTTCACGAGAGAAATTGCTCTGTTTCTGGGTGCTGAAAAAATGTATTTGCTAGAAAATTTGCTGTGCAAAACTGAAACCGTTCGCGCGCATCACTGGCGTGTTTTGCAACTGACGGGGCTCGATTTTCATATATTTTTGCGAACGTGGACTTGCCGGGTGACAACACGCTCGAACCTTCGGTGCACCGCCGGCGAGTGTAGAATTTCGTCTACTCCACTCCTTTTTGCATGTGCACGCGGCTTGTGCGATGTGTGTTTGTGTTTGCCGTGCCCGAGGTGATGAGGGGGAGAGGTGGGGGTGGGGTGTTTCTGCTACTTAATGGCCAGATTTGGGTGCTGTTGTGCACGTCGCTTTTGCTGAATGACTCGGCAGGGCGCATTCTGTGGCGTGGTGCGGCAAAAACAAGCCCTGTGGGTTGCGCAAGCACGTTTCAGTCAGCGAACAGCTCGAATTTCCAGCTCTGTTTGTTAGTTTGGAGCCTTGGCAGTTAAGCGTTGGCATAAAAATGGGACCGTTTTTTTTCGAAGGAAATAGCCCAGAAGTGTGTTCTGGTTAATTTTTGTGAACCAGCGTTGCTAAATTTGCAATTCAGGCAGCGGTTTAGGTTTCCTTTTTGATGCATAACATTTTTAAAAAAAAGGTTTAAGGTGACGAATGAATTTAATAAATAGTAAGACGCATGTTCTAGTTAAAATTGACGTATGAGAATCGGCCTACTATGACGTTTATGTCAAATTGTACTAAGAGAGGTCAGTTTTGTACTAAGAGGTCAGTTTATATCAACTGGTTGAGATCGAACGGACGAAATAATGAACGCATTACCTTAGATCATCAGGATTTAAAACATAAAGTGGTTTTAGTACTATTTGCTATTGTTTTCGTTATAAATCTGAAATTTATTTTTTTAATCTCTCAAAAAAATTATAAACAAAACTTCACCAAGTAATGTGTCATGAGTCGCCCGGGCGGCATCTGCCAAAGGAATGCGACCCTTTCACGCTTGCTTTATTGAACACAAAACATAAAAGAACGAACAAACGTCCATACGCAACAGCCACCGGCACAACACATGTGGTGTAGGGCACCCGTTGTGATAGCCACGCGTTCTATAAATAGTTTCAACATTCCAACGCAAAACCCATCAGACGGCAGACGAACCTTTTCCGGGTGTCATCCATCTTTTTGGCGAGCAGGCAGATACCACATTTCCGATCGGCGTTGATGGCTTAATCCTTCCCTGGTGCGTAACGGTGGCAGCGATAGCGCCTGCGTTGTTTTTCGAGTGCTTCCGCTGACAAATAGCTATTTGACTCCTAGTTGAAGGGTGCTTTTGGGACCGAGATCTAGCTCTAGCATTCGTCCGCAAAGATCATGTTCGTCACATGATCTTCTTTGGCTAACGCCGCTCCCCTCGGTGAATGCGTGAAGTGAGTGCGCACACATGTGGCTGCCTGCCCGAAAATAACATGATTCACATGTTGAGCTGCTGTTTTTCCACCGGCCCGGTTCGGCTCGGTTTTCCAAACAAACGCACAAGTGGTTGTTGGTTGACGGCTTTTTCATTGCCCTAATTGCGTGCTACGGCATCCCGGGCAAAGGGTAACAAGTTGTTGGAACACTAATTCTCGAGAGCAACCAAAAACAAAAAAAACACCTACTTATCTTCATGTGCATGTCATTGACTTTTCCGCCGTTTTTCCCTGCCCTGCTACGACGTAGCTATTGGGAAATAGAAAAGGCACCTTTTTCGGTTGCGTTCTCAGGCCGGGAACGGGCACCAGGAAACAAGTGGTTATGTTTTTTTTTATTTCATTTGATGAACGTGGTGTCAACGTGCCATGATCCTTTCGTGGTCGCAACGGGTTCGCCCTTCACACGCTTTGTTCGAGGTATTTAGGTGGTGTGGAAATATGTGTGTTTTTATTTTTCTTTCGGAAGGAAGTGGAAATGGTGTGTTTTTTTTTCGTCGTGCGCTTTGAATCTCCGTTTTTTCCTCTGGGAATGTAATAAACAGATGAGTAGGGAGTGTCGGTTCCATTTCGGTTCTGGAGAGTGCTGCAGAATTAATTACGCCAGAGATATGGTGTGAAAAGTGGAGGTTTGTTTTTTCGCGAGCAGTTTTATTTTTTATATAATGGAAAAGGCACTGAAATGAAATTTTAAATTAAAAAGCATCGGCATGGTTCTATGTAAGATCGTTCATGAATTATGTGTACAAGATTGCTTCTTAAAACTGATCCTCAAAGTAAGGGGACGATATTGCTTTCCATAGAAAAATAATAGCTATAAAAATAAGTATTTTTTGTTGCGAAATTTTAATCCATTTCTGACAGGAAACGAAACGACGCGAAAAAATAAACCCACTCAGCAGCGAGCGTGTTTTATTTTTCTGCCGCGTCCGCTTGCGGTGAGCCAATTTTTCAAGCTCAAAATTAAAACAAACTACCATACGTGGCCATCACAATCGGAGGCTGCACATTATTATCCGTTTGCACAGTAAACGTGGGCGCTGCAACCGATGCATAAACAAGCCTCACTGTCAAGGTAAGGTGGTGGTGGTGGTTGGTACCACCATTTGGAGTGAAAAACGAGCGTCCTGCTTGCCGAAGAGAGGAATAAAATAAAAACAAAGGTTGTTTGCATCCCCCTTTTGCTGCAACCTACGCATCATCTTGCGGTTCGCGTTCCGTTTTCAGTGGGCTCGAGTGGCACCGGGGAAGGTGGCTGGAAGGTGGCTGCTCATATGAAGTGACAACATGTCCACGCGAGAGCAGCGCGAGATGCAGTTTGCGTTTGTGTGCTCTTTCGGTACTGCTCACAGTGCGGAGTATGAGAAAGTGCTGCCGGTGGTTTTAGTGTGGCCATCAAGTGCATTTCTAATGGGTGTCGTAAATCGCCTGCACTCGAGTTATCTCATGTGTGTGTGTGTTTGTATACTTTGGGCATTAAATCTGACACTTTTATGAACCGGGCTGGGTGCACTTTTCACATTTATTCCGAACTGTACAGAAATATGATATCTTATTTGAATTCGGCAGTAAAGCGTGTCAACTAATGGTAACCAATGATGTGTTTTTTTTAATTTTGCTTGTTTTTTAGCGAATAAAAATCCTGCAAGTTTGTTCGTTCTTCGATTGATCCGTCTTCCCTTTACCCAACCCGAACGCCAATAAGTCGTAAAAGGAACGAAATCATCTAAGCAATGGTGTAGCGGAATGCCAACCGGACGCTCCGACGTTCTTCACTCGGCGACATACATTTTTGCACTTAGCTTACACCGTTCCAGCGAGCCAAGATGCTTTCCACAAATGGATGCAACAAAGAGAGAAGAAAAACAAAACATGCGCGACGTGGCGTTTCCGTCGCGATGCGTTTTCCGCATCCTAAACAATTCAATCAACGGCTTCAGCAAGCGCAGGGAAATCCGGGAAAAGCCAGCGTCCCTCTCTCCCCCGTGGTGGAAGCTAGAATAGGTTCCGATTTTCCCATCGTATTTCTGCTTGCTACCGTTTCAAAAAAAAAAATGAAGTAAAGCAAAAAAACGTGAAAAAAAACAAACGCCGTTGCGTCCACAAGCAGCAGATGAGTTTCTCATACGGTTTTCTCGCGCGCCCGAAGGGAAAACGCTACGTTCACAGTGTTCACCGCCTTCCATTCATCCAGCCAGCCAGCCAGCCAGCCCGCCAGCTATCGTCACCTTCGGGGGGTGAATCGAAGATGTTTTCAAGTTCACAACGCAACAGACGTGCATTGGTGGATGATGGCGAGGAGCCGAACCGAAAGGGAACGACGGGGTAGCACTGGTTTCCTGGATCTGGTTTGGATCTGGCGTTGCTGTCGCGGTTTTACAGATGCTGGCCGCGACAATTATAAAACAAGATCGTGGGAATTGTTAACTTAATTGCGCTTCCCCTTCGATGACGGGCCGGATCCGGTGCGCATTGAAGTTTGTGTAAGATTAAGTGATTGCAGCTAGGGATATGGATGAGAGTTTGGAAATTGACGATAAAAGGTTTCCCCGTCCTCATAGATGGACAGGAAAATATGAATATTCCCGAAGCTTGGAGTTAAATTGAAATGAAAACGATAAACAATTCGAGGGTTAGGTATTTGTTTACACATTATCAGTTTGACATTTGCAAAGTACTCTATGGTGGAGTATAAACGTATACGCTTAGTATAACACTTGAAATGTTATACTGTAATGTTGGACCACTAAGTTTTGAGTACAATGTCTTTGATCTCCCAGTTTGTGGAAAACCCATCGCAAAATTATCACAATCTTTTAATTTTTAATTGTATTTTAAAAGTTTGAGTCATCGCAAATTAAACTTGTTGCGGAGGAGGCCAAAATGGTTCGTACTTCGAAACTTTCCAAGACTTTGTGATCCGTATCACATCGAGAAGCGTTGGACGCCACCCGTTGCACTCGTGCCCTAACTCCCACCAAACGCTCTTTGGAGCTTTATAAACAAACGCGATTGTGTGGGCGCTGTACCGGCGGAAACATATGGCACCGCCCTAATCTCATGCCAATCCCAGACTGGTGGCACAACTGGCACGGCATGCGTTGCGTTTTTTTTTTGTTTTTGGTGCGAATAATTCTCGGAACGAAACTTGTGAATAACATTAATTAATACCAGACCTCGGTGCGGCGATGGGCGCGGGGCCTACCCGAAAGGCAGAGCCGTGTTTGGCGAGGAAGATCGTCTCACCGATTGTCTATCGCTGTAGCGCGCACGTTTTGACTCCCGGGCTCGGTTGAAATGAAGCACGTTTGGTGGCGCCATTAGGGCCGCAACCAGTCAGCTGCCCAAGCGCGACCACGTTTGGATGTGAAATTGGAATTCGTTCGTTTGTCTGGGAAGCTGGGAAGTATCGATTAGAAGTGAGTTCGGGCGGGCTCCTGATAGCGGCCCGAGAACCTGTTCCTACGGTTGTGTTATCATGCCCGGTGCGTACCGTTTTTATTGATGAATCTCGGACGCCCGGAATGTGAGCCGGGATCGGGTCGCAGCTCGTCTCCGACAGCGGACATGTTCCATTATGCCACTTTTGTTGTTGATGGCTTCTTTGGCCCTTCTTTGCACACGTTCCAGCACCGTCGTGGAAAAGGCTTTTTCTCGTTCGGTCAAACTCGTGCCCTGGGAAGACGGGGTTGGGGGCCAGACCGACACAGAAGCAACATCGGGCTTTTCAACAGCCACCTCGAGCGCTGCGAAACGTGATAAAAATTTACAATTGCTCATGTTGTTTCGCGTCACTTCCTCCCGGTTCGTTTCCGTGTGCTCCGGCTGCCCCGAGGAGGGAGAGAGAGAGTTTGCAGAACGTTTGCACACCGCCCAGGTTCGGTCTCATCCGGTAGAACCGGGCATCATGTCAGCGAGCGCTGGAAGTCACACAGGTTGCCGCCTGTCAATCCCGCTTTACTTGCGAAACGTGCCAGTGTTTGTGCGAAGAAAAGAAACCTGTTTCCCTGCCGAGACGTTTCCGAGACGCGAACTACCGGTGGAAAAACACGGTGGATGTCAGGGGAACGTACGGGACGAATACATGAAACAATTATGCTGCGGTAAAATTTGTCGAGAAAACACGCTAACGTCACTTTTACACGTGGAATGTGAGCGCTGGGTAGCATCGTCATGCAGTGCCAACTAGATCGGCTGTCAAAACGTAGGAGGACTATGTTTTTGGATGCTGTCAAACGAAGATTCGCCCCGAAAAAGGCAACTCTCTGTGCTTGGCTTGGAGTCTTGTGGTCCATCTTTAGTATCTAAACATGTCGGAAGATCGTTTGCGACCTCCTGGCGAGCGGTTTGTACCGAATAGGAGTGAGTTTCAAGGTTTTCCAAGCCCAACTCCATGGAGGCTTGGGTGAAAATTAGAAACGGTTCTTTCTCTTCTCTTTCCTATCAGCTCCTCCACGTCCGGACTTCAGCCGTCCTCCGCATGCGCCGCCGCCGAAGTGCCAAAGAGGCTGTTATGGTTTTTGAATATGATACATAAATCTCCTCCTCGCGCCCGGGACTTGCCGAATCGGAACGAATCGGGCATTGGAACGAGGCCAGGAAGAACCGTAGCCACCAGCTACGGGAGAACATTCCGCGAGACACCCCAGCACCCCAAAACCTAGCCATCACTGAGCGGCCCGTTTGGGGTCGGGGTCGACCCTATCGCTATCGTACGCTCGAAACCGAACTGCCCGAAACGATCCCGCTGAGCGGGGCGAGCACTTTTTCATAATCATAAATCTCGCGCCATGCTCCTTAGTATGCGCTCCGAAACGGGCCCGAAAATGGTGCGCCGTAATTTGAATGCGATTTTAATCATCGATAGCGACAAAGCGTCGTCCCAAGCGCGGTGAAAACGAACCCCGAAACCGGCGGCGTGATAGACCCGGTGTGACCTTCGCGGTGAAAGATGGAAAAACAATGGAAAACGGTTTTGCGGGCTGCACCAACGGCGGTCGTCGCGTAATGGGAGTGCAAAACCCGCACCTCCGCTTCAGCTATCAACAGCTCCCTGGTGGGGAAACATTTTCTCTCCACCAGCTCTGGCGATGATATGATCTGGCCAGGGGGGCCCTCCCGAGGAGCGCACACAATGGAACGGATGGGTAGATAAACGGAAGAGATTCAACCCCAAGCGGAGGTCAGTTTTTAGCGCTATCGCTGCTCATAACGCGCGGGCTAGATCGAGACCGGCACCGAAACGACTCCTCTCCAGCACCCGCTCATAAATAACAATTGACTTAATTTCGCATTAAACACTTCTGAACGTTGGCGAAACCGTTTCGGAGCGTTTCGCAGCGTTTTGTTCTGGATGATAGTGATCACGCGAGAGGTACCTACCGACGACGGGAGGCATCATGAGGAAGTAAGAAAAGCAACAGATCTGTACTACAGGTTTTATACCCACCAATAATATACCCCTTAGGAAGGGGAGATTGTTTTGGAAAATTTCTCAAAGTTCTTCCCTACATTTTAGGTCCGACTTCTGGGTACCTCAAACTTAAGGTCGTCAAACACGCGGAATGTAACCAACAAATGAGCCTTGACAGACACTCGGATAAATCAACGTACGTTTACTGTCTCCGCACCGAGCTCCGTTCCACCGAGATTGTTTGCGAGATTGATTAATTTCACCGATGAGATGGTGGTTCCCGGTTGCGCACCAGTTTTAAGCCGTCGGGTGCTCCATCTAGACCACATCATTCCAACAGAATGGGCGTACTTATAAAAGGCTAGCAATCGTGTCCTTTACTCGCAGGATATGGTTGCCGGGTGTGCTTACAGCCACCACCACCAACTCATCCATATTTATGTAACCCATAGCTCACCCGTGACTCGATCCAGTTCACCGGACGATCGACGCCGAGAGCGTGATGTTTAATTCATAAACATCTGTACGGCAACGGCAGCAGCAGCCCGGGGGCGTGCAAAGGATCACCGCATAGTTGGGTAAAGGGATTTGCAATTTAATGATTTGTTTGTGCACCGGAGCGCTGGAACCCGTGCCGTCTTTGAGGAACACAGGAATCTTGATTGAACTCCGGCGTAGACGTTTGTGGAGTCTCGCTCCCTGTCTCGCTCTCTCGTTAGGGTTTCCTTTACCGTCCGAAAAGGTTCATTAATTTGTCTTTCAAGTGCTGATGACATGTTTGGCTGCTTGGTACGTCCCGGCACGCAAGAATTGCACTTCGTACGCCATGATGACAATGTTGACCAACGGTGTCCAGCCCAAGGATCCCCGCGAGAACGAACATGACGAGCGAGCGTGAAGCGGCAAGAGGGAAAGCTCGATCGGGGGAAATTAGCATAATTGCATATTTTGTCTTCCCGTGTACCTATACTGCAAATCTGATACCGCCGGTGCCCCGGTGGAGGTTGCAAACAAAAACCCGACCATGATGGAAAACGAAAATATTTAAACCAATTTCGTTTCGTTCCTTCCTCGCTGGGAAGGAAGCGACCGTGTGGGTGGTCGAGCGAAAAAGTGAGACACCTTCAAACTTCGCGCAACGAATGGCTCGAAGCGATGTAAACGATGTTCCGGCGATGGGTCCCGTTTGCATTGGAACCGTTTCCGAGGAACCGAAAACAATCTGTTCCAGCGCATCTAAGCGCGTACCGCTTGCATACATTACGATGCGTCTTATCGGTCGACTTCTCGCCGCGTCCGCAAACGTTTCTGCCGTACATATGGGTCATTAATTTGTGGTTCGTGTCGTGGTTCTGCCGCTGCTGCTGAGCATTATGCGGTTATTATACGATGAAAAATACTGTCAGATGGTTTTCGCGTCAAATTCGTCAAATCGCGTTTGACAGAAAACTCTTCACGGTGGTTATTTTCTGTCGAAATGGATGTTTGTTTATATTTCGGTTTGTTTTCGTTTTCCTGTGGGTTTGCATTCACCTACAATTTTTCTACCAATTTGTGCCTTTAAAAGCATTATGAACATTACAAATAACTCTAAAATATTACTATCGGCGTTGATGGCAATGTCTTTGTGGCACTGGTTGTATTATTCGCGGTTGAACCAGAAAAACAAAAAAAAATCCCGTCCAAAATGGTCCGAGAATTTGTACCTAAAATGTATTCTACTCTCCCACACACAACTGACGGAGGAGCTTAAGATGAGACCGACTGATTGGTTGACTTGTGGTTTCTATAGTAAGTATAGTTCTACAGCAATATGTATCTCTGATAGGGATGTAAATAGTACCATCAAGTACAAACTCGATAAACTTTCGTTTAAGAAAATGTTACACCCTTCTCGGCAACGAACATTAAAAAAAAACAGAAAGTGTTGAATTCCCAAGTTATCGATATTACACGAGCGCATGGTTTTTTATATCCCAAACGTCGCGCTAGAGTCCAGTTTCGGACAGTAAATATCCAAAAACCATCAGACAGTATTTTGCATCGTCTAATAACCGGATTAGTGACGGCAGCCGGTCGTCGGCCGGTCATTGGCAGCGGCGGTTGATTATGATTTAGGAACATTGCGAAACGAATGCCGCGACATATTTACGATTATGATGCGCAACTTCCGCCCGGTTTCAATTACGTTCCGAGCGAAACCCTTTTTTTATGTAGTGCCGTCACCAAGTGTCGGGGATGTCGCTGATTGCGCTCGGCTCACTCGCTCATTCGCTTCGGTTTCGCTCCGATCGGTTCCGTTCCGTAAAATGACACACACACGTTTGTACCAGCGCGGAACCGAATTCCGGAGCCAGTGCCAATGCCTAGAAGAGGAACGAAAGACTTTCTTGGGTTGTGCCATCGCTTAAGGAGGTGCCACATCATCCCCAGCGACCCACCGGTCGGCCTTGGTTTCGCTTGATCTTGTGTTCCGCTTGTGAGTGAGTGTGAAAAATTCATAAATAATGCCGCGCGCTGCGCAAGTTATGGCCGAAGCCGAGCGGGTGTGAGCGCGGGTTTAATAAATTAAGCCGTTGGTGGTCGGCCGACCTGAGCGCTGGGCGAGCGACACCGGCTACACAAATTTGAAACCGCTTCAAGTTCAAGCCTTTTGTGTTGCACGCCTGACGCTATTCGCTGCCTTGGCCCCAGGGCTAGGAGGAGCGGAGCAATCACGATCTTATCCGCGAGCCGAGACTAGCAACGAGCATCGGCATAGAAATCGGCGAACTGTTTGCCACTTCCCAATCGGTGTGATCGGTGCACATAATTCCTCTAAGCCACATTTGCACGTCAGCTGGACGCCTGGAAGTCCGCGGGAAAGCGGACCGAAGATTGTAATCTCACCGAAAGCGACAGGTGACGATGGGTTACCCGCGTTCGGGCGTTAGATGGCCGAACCGACCTCGGAAGCATGATTTACGGACTGGTTTAAATTAATTTTTTTCCGCAAATTTCATCCCGAACATGAAGTCGCCTGAACTGTTGGGGTGGAGAACTGAACTAAAAAAAAAAAAAAAACAAGAAAAATAGTCGACTCTAGGATGAGCAACGGACGAAGCCATTTGAATGATAATTATTCGGACCGTCGATTTGGCACGGTCCACGGGCAACGGCAAGAGAACCATTAGAAGAACGCTTCTAATAAAGCTCGATTATTCATCGCTAATGGGATATTCAAATGCCATTGTTTGCATCGTTGGGATTTTGGCGGAGGAAAGGGTGTTTTCCCATATTTCTATCCCTGCCGAGCGTAATTTGGCATGCTCCGAAGCCTGAATTAAAACGCGGCTTCCGCGTGAACAATGGAGCCGATGGCGGGTTTCACAAATCACCCGACATCTTGGGAAGATAAAATTAAGCAATAATATTAGAGTATTTTCGAAAAGTTATTGCAACGATCATGGTTTTAGTTTGAGACTCTTTCTCTCTTTCCCTCTCTCTCTCTCTCTCTCTCTCACTCTCTCTCTCTCTGTCTGTGTCTCCGGGAACCTCGCATTTGCATCGGATTTCAAGCCCGCAATGGGTTGATCTTCGCTACCTAATAAGGCACAACTCCTACCGAATCTGGATCTCGCGTCGGCTCGGCTGCCCACCTGGCTGGCCTGCCCGGGAGTAGGCGTGCTTTAGATGGCATTCGGATATGAAATAATGCCTCCAAATACCGCGTCCGCCTTCCAGCAAAGTCCAGCAGTGCGACAAACTTTCTTCTCGAACCCACGCACAACCGTAAGTCCGGCGACGACCGGTAATCCCTTTACAAGATGATTAACACGGGTGCGCGCGCGTGGCGGTATGGCGGTTAATGATGGGCCCACTAATAATTGTGATGATGATGATGATGATGAACCCGATCGCCGCCGGTGTTGAAGAATAGAGAGATAATGCCTCACTTAATGCCGCAGTAGGCCACGGAGATCTCCGATGTCTTTCCGTGGATTCGAGCACCAGATGCGCGCCGAGCGCATTCGTGTTTAGATCGGGCGATTGGCGAGTTGAAACACGATCCTATCGAGTGCACATGGACTCGATTCATTAGAGGGTAAGCTGCACGAGTTACAAGACGCCGCGGTGAGGACACGCTTTTTTTTGTTGGCCTAGTACCAGGTCGTTGTAGTGAGAAGTAAAAACCACCCCAAGGCATCCGTCCGTCCGTAATCGGTTTGAACTCGGGTTTCCGGGCGACGGTAAGCCAGAGCGTCTGTCCACCCCCAAAGGGCGTCGTTGATCTTGGGCACGAGCGAGCCATCAAAGGGTGGTTTTGTTTTGTTTTTTTTTCTCCTGCGCACACGCTCCACGGCTGCCTCGGGGCGCATCGGAAACTGGTTTTCGCCTTTTGATATCGCGCAGGTTCGAGGAGTACACCTCGTGTACTCGCCATGTACGCGCCGAAGACTAACGCCCGGCGGGGGCGTTTTTCGAAGCTTGACCGACGCGATCGAAGTCCACGGTCGTGTTGGCGCGTGGTTCACCGGGGACACCAATGTGGGCGGACCTGGGAGGGGAGGGGGCGCAAATTGAATGTAAGAAAGAGCCTCGGTTGAGAGAGCCGAGACCCGGGCATCCCCGGGTCGATCCAGTTTAAATTTCCATTTCGCGCGCACCATGATCATAACGTGGTAAGTTGATCGTCCGCTACTTCCGGGTTCACGGGGGGGGGGGGGGGGGGGGGGGGGGGGGGGGAAGGACCAAGGGGATGTGCACACAATAAATGGAAATAATTTATTTCACTCCTCCTTTATCGTGTGGTTTGTGTGCCCGGGTGCTCGGGGACGGGAGGTTTTTTTTGCCCAGTGTTCCAGCTCGCGGTTCTGCTTGTTACAAGAGTGCTCAGTTATGTCTGCGCGAGGCCGCGAGTGCTGCTCGCGACAGTTCGGGGGAGATACAAGCTGTTTCCCGTTGGGACGGGGCAAGTTCATGGATGACACTGGCGTATTGTTGCTCCAGTTGTTTCGCTCTCCAATCGGGATTGAACAATAGATGGACGCAACCCGTGGGCGAACTTCTGTGCGGACTCTTTGAAATCCTCCAGTGCTCCAGTCCAGAAATGGTCGATACAAATATCTTCCGATCATGAGCGTGAGTCAGATCGAGGACACAGCGACCTTACCACCGTGCGTATGATATCTGGAGGTGAAAACACTTATCAGGTCCAGTTTTGGAACGCTCGAGTACCAGGTTGTTCAGGCATCAGAACAGTTCGTTTGTTTTTGTTTTTTTTCTTTTTGTTGCCTCAATTCTCCACAATGGACGATGACTGTGATATCTTCGCCCAGTTTGGGCTTTTATATAAACATAATTATAATTTTATACCTCTCCGCACGGCAGGATTTATCAGCCCACCGGCTGGAGGGTATTGTTTGCCCTTTTTTAGTCCGCTCACTTGTTCTTGGAGGCACCGGTTCCGATGCATTCGGATAATCTGCAAACCACCGGGTGACTTCCCACGACGACGAATAGCGAAGCGGTTTCGGAGCCAAACATTTCATGCTTCCCAGTCGGCCGTCCGCAGAATGTGCAGTATCATGCGGTCCACTTATCCGCCTTCCCTGTCCATTTCGTCCGCTAAACGGGGTGACGTGTGTTCTTAACCCGGACGACGTCGAGTTGCGGTCACTCGTCGAACGATCCGACCACTTCGATTCGCCCGGGCGTTGTCCGGGCGTTTGATCCACTCGACGAGATTGGTCGAGCCGGGCTCTTGAACCGTGGCCCCGAAGTCCTGGGCCGAAAACAAGCGTTCTCATCCTAGACACGACGACGTTACGGAAAACGCGCTGACTCAATCGCTGCCCGTCGCTTTTAATCCGTCCGTCGTGTGCGGTGTTCCGGTGTAGAGCGAACGGAATCGTAGCTGCTAGATAAACAGAAACATTCCAAACGCTCGTGGGACGTTTGTTCTGCCGTGCTGAGCTGATCTGTTTGTTTTGTGGATCAAGTTCCGGCAAAGAAAAACATTTCCCTCCAAAACGCCATCATGTTATTATTAAAAAAAAAAATAAAAATAAATAAATAAATCTCCCCATACCTTGTGGACTTCCTTTGCGGTAGGTGCTCCAAAGTTCTTTCAACAGCTTCAGCAAAACTGAAGTACTCAAAACTCGTCGCACGGAACTGTCTGCTGCTCCTGCGTTAATTTAAATGCAAATCAAAATCAAGAATGTCGATCGATCGATCCTCAAAACTTGATGACCGAACCACCAAGCCGAAAGGAGGGAAGAAGCGAGAAAAAAACCCCCCGACATTCGAAGGAGTTACGGGTACGAGCACTAATAAGCCCAACCGAGGCATGCAATTTTGCGCACGTGCCCTCCAGCTCCAGAACCAACCAAAGGCGTTCGGCGTAGTAAATGTTGTCGATTGCAATTTTTGTTGTTTTTGTTGTTGGAGAAGAAGTCGTGCCTTTACTTGCACTTGCGGTGGAAAAGAACGTTTGGGTGTACGAACCGAAGTCATTTGCATACAAAAGGATGACACAATATCGGCGGTACGGTGGCGGCCGGTTAGGTAATTGTGGAATCGTGGAGTTAAAGAAAGGTTGGCGCTTTTGTACAAATTGTGTTTTTTAACAAAAAAAAAATGCACGATAGTAAAGTGCTATGTCACAAGAATTTTAGAGTTACTTTTCAAGGGCATTAGGGACTCCATAAGGGACACGGAACAGTGTCAACGGCACATCCATCACCTTGAATGGGCCTTCCCTTCCGAAAGCGAAGCGTTTCGAGCAAAATCCGATAAACCAATAAATACCTCCCATCCCATCCCGATCGGGCGTCGCTTCCCAAAGAGGGTGGTTGTGTGATTGATTTGCGCCTGCCTCATTTACCATTCATCGTGTGACGCACGTGTGTGTGTGTGTGAGGGGCAGGGCGTGCGCAACACATCGAACATTACGATCATCGGTCACCGCGGCTTCGAATGGAACAACGGAATGGTAAGGAACGAAAGATACAAATTCTTCCTTTACCGGTGTTGTGAGCTCCGTGCGCTCGAGAGCTTGGAGATTCAATCGGTTGCGTTTTTTTGCTGCTTGCTGTGGTCGGTTAGATTAAATTGAGTGATTTTAAAACACAAGCAAGCGAGCGGAGCGCCCGGCGAGGCGAGCGCGGGTTGGAGGGAAACAAAAAAATTGATAATCTTAATCTTCTTTTGTAAAACGACTTGCATTTATCATCGCGCCCCGGAGAACTGATTCAAGCCCGTTCCGGAGTCGCCCGGGCCGAGACGTCTCAGCGACCACCGGGCGAGCGCAGTGGACGGATTTTAATTTTGAAATATTGAAAACATAAGCACCGGTGATGGAAGAAGTGTGGCTTAAGGCGGCTTGCAAGCTGGCCAACGAAAAAAGTGCATTGTGTTGCGAATTTGCAAATCGCGAAACCCTCCCAAATCCGGATTCCGGTTTCCCGCGCATGCAGCGTTCCCCGTCTCGGGTGGCTACGAAAACAAAAGCGTCTTAAAAAAAAAAAAAGTTGCGTCTCTCCCGGCAACCTGTTTGCCAACCGTTCCAGCGGAGCAGAAAATCCTTCATTTTACGGCCCCCGGGGGATGGAAATTAATTAAAAACGGTTTTTGGTGTTTGGACAAAGTGTTGGGACAATCGACTCTCACGCTAGAGGTGCCCGGAGTTCGACTCCCGGACGTGGATTGGTGTCTTTGGGAAATTAAAAAATCCCCCAAAGGTTAGAGGTTAGGCGATATTGTAGTTTGTGCGGTGTTGGAACTTCTCCTATTGCGATTCTAGTGACTCGGGCGAGCTCATAAAGTATGGTAGTTTATATGGGCTAGATGGTCTAAGCCTATTCGTCTAGGTTCCTTGGTCCAAGAGCCTTCAGGCAGATACTAATGAAACGTAATTACCCGTTGATCGGATCACCGACGCTTGTGTTGGTGTCGGGCAGACCTAACGGCCTAGATGAAAAGCCTAGCTCCCAAAACGAAACCAATTACCGCCCAAGTCATCACGGTGTTGGAAGCTTCCAACCTTACGCTTTGAACATTTCACCTGGACAATGGCGTCCGTGGAGGCTGGAATGGTTACGCGCGCACCTTTGAACGCGTACGTGTCGGATGTGATTATTTTTGGTGATGATTCAATTTCTGCCCTGCTCCCAAAACTTCCCAACAGTACCTCTCTAGCCGCTCGATTCGGTTCATAACGCTCGGGCGGGAGATAGCTCCGGACGGGGATGGCGGATCGGAGTCCGAGTTATTTCACATGTGCGCACTTTGTCCGAGCGTGCGCCATAATTTGGCTCATTATGGACCCATTCCCGGGTGTGGTGTCCCGGGGCGGTCAGGAAAGGAGGAGAAATGATGCAATCAAGCGATATGATCGGTCGAGCTGTCAGCGTCGTCCGGCACGGTGTCGGGGCTGGCTCGCACCGGCAGGAAACGGTCCATAATTTCCCTTTCGATCAAACACCGATCGGATCCGGCGAGGGCCCTTGGGGAGGTGCTTGGCTCAAAGCAAAGGTTTAATGAATGACAGCACAAAAGCGCGACCGGGCGGGTTGGCGGTGGTGTGGCGCAAATATAGTAATAAAAATCAGAATTGATCCTCTTCTCATAGGCCCCTCTCCGTTAGAGTAAATGCTCACTTGACTTGACCACGGTCGGGTTTTATGGCGGTAATTTGAGCACAGCGGTTGCGGAGTTTCGTTCCACTAGCGATCACTCTCGAGCTTGGCCGCGAGTTCTTCATTTATTGAACATTTCCTGGAGCAGGTATTTATTGCCCTCCGGTGCTCATTAGACTCTCGGAGACTGGAGGAATCTGTCTGCCAAAAAAACAAGTTGATTGCTTGCGGTTCTAAGGCGCTCGGACTGATATCTGAATGTCAGTAAATGTAGTTTCAGTTCAGCAGATTAGCCTCATGATCCAGCCGGATCCGTTGTGTGCAACAGTTTGCAACCGAATCAATTGAAATCGTTCAAGATTAGTGCGTCTAAAGTTGGTCTCCCTTCTATTTCTAGAGATTTCTATTTCTTTCCATACCATTGACGCTGCGCCTGCTTCGATCCTGTAAGAAACCCTTGGTCCGTAAATAGGATAATGATAGGTCTCTGCGGAACTGCCGCGGCGCTTTTGGCAGCCATTTCAACGCATCCGGTTGCCTAACGGGGCAGCAGCTTGCAAATGGAGCTGTGATTCGTACGCATTGCAAACACACCGATACTGCCACCGACGACAGCACGGCTTTGCGGTCGGATCGGATCACCGCCCGGAACTGTCATCCATCATGTACGACACGATCGTAAACGGGCATATCTAGCGATCTGCATAATCTTCGCCAAACAATATCGGGCCGGGCTCGATGAAGACATCAACTATTGCCTGCCAATCTCCCGGTGACCCCCGCGTTTTGCACTGATTGGCAGTGATCGAGCGAACGTCTTGCAAGCGGCTGGTCCGCTCCGTGGGATGACATTGCGGAAACCTCGACGATCTGCATACGCGCCATGCATTGGGACGTTTGGACGTTTGGAGGAGGAGGTACTTGGGATATGGGAGATCAATGTATTGAGCCATTCGATACCCGATATTAATAGATCCTAGCTATCTAGGGCTAGTGATCTAGTCCAACGCCAACCCGCCTCGTACCCCAAACGTGAAGTCATCGCCGATTACAGACATGTCAGACTTTAGTGGAGCTGAACTCCACGCGACAAGCCGCTCCGATACGATCGCCGCTTCCACGAACGGGCGATTATCGTGGTGCATGGTGAAATATAATAAAAACCCACTCTCTCCCCATCCCACACCCGACGACCCAGCGACGATGGTGGCCACAATGGCCGGTGACCACACGGGCTCGAAGTCCCCGTGGATGCGCGACATTCGGGCGACCAATTCGCCGCAATGCCCGGGCATCCGTAATGTGTGTACATTTGCAATTTAATGAAGGCATAAAATGCATCTCATTCCTTCCGGAGATTCGTTCATGTGTGTTTGCTTCGGTTATGCACACACACATGGGGAGGGAACGGGATACAAACTGGACCAAATGCACTTGAAACGGGGAGTACGGAGAGGACCCTTACAAAAAAAAAAAAAATGAAATGACCCGTATCTTTAGCGTCTCGTGTTTTGTTTTTATGCTCGCTCGGTTTTTTTCTCTCCTCTCTCGCTTTCTTTGCTTCACCGCCAGTTCTTCTTCGGTGCTCCGGTTTTCTATTATGGTGGCTGCAGTTGTCTCTTCTCGCCTTCGCCTTACTTATTTAGAAATATATGTATTCAAACTTCTTGCTCCGTTGTGTTGTTCTTCGCAAACCCTTAAACCCCGGGCAATAATGGAAGGGATGAGCGCGCAACAAAACACCAAAAATGGCACAAAGCATAAAATGCAAAACAAAACACGCACAAGCCCCCACCGCATGCAACATGTGCGCCGTCCCGGGCGGCCGAAGACAAGAACCGGGCAGAAGACAAGAAGCTGGCAGAACGGAGCGCCAGCATGTGCGATTGCGAAAAACCCCTCGCTCCTAATTCGCCATTGTCTGTCGTGCTGGAGCTGATTGTTACGGTGGATGGTGGTGGATGATGGTGGTGGTAGCCGTTGGCTATTTCCAACTTCCAAAGCTTCTTGAACGAAAAATCCGAACCAAAAAACCAACCAAAACCTGCGCTTGGGGCGTGTGTGAAGTGCAGTGTTTTTTTGGTTGTTTGGTCTCTCTCTCCAATTCCGCTCTTATGCTCCCTCCAAATGGTCGCAATAGCTACGGGCAGTTGGAATTGGAGCTCGAAATTACTCGTAGACATCGGGTGCCGAAAAATGAAATGCATTCTCTGCCAAACGCCGCTCAGCACACAAAAAAAAAGCTACCACCAAGCTCGAAGGCAAAACCGGGAGGAAATAGATCTTTTGCGGGCGCTCACCACCACCATTTGAAACGGTTCGGTTACGCCTCCGACGGTGAATCCGAAATCTCCAGCTGGGATGTGCCGGCTGCTGCCAACGGGGCAGGAAGGAATTTTATGCAAACCGCAAAAAGTCTCAAGGTCTCGCAAGTCTCTAGCTCATCGCTTATGCGGTCATGGTCGAGGTTGGGCGAGCGTGAAACATATGCAGCGTGGTAGATCAGTGTGTTTTTTTTTTTTTTTGGGAAGCTGATTAGCGAACGCAAGGCCGAAATGAAGCGAAATGATTAATACGGCCCATTCCCGGTGGGGAGGATTGGGATAATGGAAGCTTCTCCCTGGAAAAGAATAGAGTGAATCGTTTCATCTCCTGGACGTCGGAGTTTTAACGTTTCCTTCCCATCGTCTATCCTTTATCGCATCCGTAATTCTCTCCACTCGGGTACCCATATCAGCAGTGGACAAAAAGACAGCTGTTTAAACTTCCTTTCTTTTTCTCGCAAAGAAAAATGCTCCCCAAAAGAAAGTGCTTCCACAATCACAAAGCAAATACGCTTCGGCAAACACGAACTCTCGGCTCGGCTAATCTCCTTCATTTACCTCATCAGTTCGTAATGGATGCCACTCTCGCCCTACTTCCCTTAGCGTCCCAAGAGCGCACAGTTGCGTCAAATTAAAATCAGTTTAACCTCACCGAGGTCTCAATCAATTACGCTTCTGTTCCTCCTCCACCCCATCCAAAAAAAAAAAAAAAACGCTCGATTTGTTGATTGAAGCATTACGGCAGCCACAAACAAATCGTAAATCCGATCGAGCGATGCTGAACTAGACGCATGCAGACGTGGATGTCCTGCGGGTACGTTTGCCCCTGCGGGAGATTCTTCATAAGGGCAACCGGGGAATTAAATGGTACCCGAAAAACGCGCCGCGGTCTATTACGCGCCACATTAACAAGGGCGCAACACATTTGTACCGCTTAAGGGACGGCTTCGGACTTCCCATGTTTACTTTGAACCGCTGGAAGCCGGGGTTTTCTAGCCGGGGTGATCACGTACGTTGACCCTGTTGGGTTTCTGTTTGCCTCCTAGCAGGTAGAAAAGAGGGCTCAACGAGATTAGGGATAGGTTTAGGACACTTTTTTGTGGGTCGGTTCATTCCGGAGACGCTACCGGATGAATCCAGTGGCATTGAGAAGAACCCTTTCAACAACGTCCCAATAAATCATTCCATTCGGAACAGGTACTGGGATGATGATCGATATTATTACCAATTCGTCTAGGATGCGCTGTTGCAACCGATCGATTCTCGTCCCCTTTTCGAAGGTCACCGTCTCGAACTCCTCCCCGGGGGGAGGGTGGGAGAATAAAATGCAATTTATTTCTCGCCACTCCCGCGGTTGATGAAATTGAAACCAGCTGGAGATCGAATCGATGGAGCAGATCTCTCCGTTCCAGGCCTGCTGGAACAATGTAACTAATTGATTCAGCGCGCGCAACCGTGGTGATGACGGTTGCCATTGAAGAGAGAGAAAGAGAGAGAGAGATGGAGAGAGAGAGAGAGCGCGAAAAAACGACCCCGATCGGAATGGGATCGATTTGGTCGGGAAAGCAGCAGTCATTGCCAATTATTTATCGATAATGTCCGAAACGACAAGAATGTTGCAGCGCGAAGCGGCCAACACCCGTCTTGATGGAGTAAAATGGATGTCTGGCGAACTGTTTGTTTGCTCGCGGACATTGTGGATATCTCCTCAGCTGTCAAAACGAAATTGATCGATCATGCAGAACGTGCGGATTAACGAGGTGCTAGCCTGGACTGGTTCACACACTGGTCCCTGGGCGAAGTATCGGCCAACGATGCCAGCGGGGTTTGATTTGATTAGACATCCGACCGGATCCACTGGGCGGGAGTTGACATTTCTCGTCCAAAAATTAAAAAAAAAACACGAGTCTCCCGCCTTCACGGCGAACGCATTCTAATCGATCATTTTTTCTCCGACCCGCTCAAAGTGTTTATTTATTTTTTTATTCGTGTGTAATCATATCCCAAGCGAGTTTGCCTCCATTAAAAACCCATCGAACATGCCATGATGAAATGTAAAACACGCACCATTTGAGCGCCCATTTGAGGTTGGATTGAAGAGAAGCAGGAAGAAAATTAGAGCAAATGAGATGTCAGCCAGGTGGGAGGATTTGTTTCCAATTAAAACCGACCTCCACAAGGCGAAGATGAAGGCCTCCAGAATGGAAATGGATCTCATTTACAGGCGTAGTTTCTCCTTCCCGCAGATATGACGTCTTTGTTAGTCGCTCGAGTTTTTCAATCCACTTTTCAAATAAACAAACAAATCAAACGTCCAGTAGCGCGAAGAAGGCAAACACGGGCAGGCGGGGTTTGCATCATTGTTGCATCAACTGCACCACAACTGCACCACAACTGCACACGGGATGCCAAGAAACGGGATCGAATTGAACTCTTTTAAACGAAAACACAGAGTGCAAGATCTTAATTGCAACCGAATGACGGTGCAAAAGATTGTCATAGCCTGCTACCTAAGGGGAAAGGAAGCGCTGGTTGCGCTTTATTTAGCCATCAAACGTCATCATGCACCATGATCGGGATGTTTTTTTTGCCAACAACTGTTTGCCCGGACGACAGACGGACTGCTCCTGGAGTACCGCTGGTGGTGAAATTAATCTAAACGATAGCGAATCGTTGTACGCGAAGTGCAGAAACATTCCAACTCTCAGCAAAGTCTCACTGCAGCCCAACGGGTGAGTGGAAGAAGCGAACAAAAAAAAAAACCAGCTCGATAAAGTTGTCAATTCGTGCTAGCGCTTGCTCCATTCTTTTCGAGTTCTTCTCGAGGCTCTTTCTCGCCTACCGCCCATTTCCATTGAATTCATATCTGCATCTTATCGCTCACACAATGCAGCAATGCCACGAAGGACACGAAAAAACGCTTTCATAAATCCTGTTTCGCGTTCTCTTTCCTGTTGCGCGTGGCAAAGTAATTAAGTTTTTGTGTGATCCAATGTTCTTGTCGTCCTTAATTAAGGTCCGGACCGGCGTTCCCTCTAGTGGGCTAGAGTTGCGAAGAAAACCCTGCCAAGAAATAGGATCCATAATCCATCCCTGCCTCACAGAGAAAGGCGAGAAAGTGGGCGAACGATAAAGTGCAGCAAGGATGCGAGTGGTTTGAAAATCACCAATGGATAATCTGACGGAAGCTCGAGAAGTAATACCTTTGAAGAGGGCACTCCGAGAAGGTCGAGGACTTCCTATGCCATTTCCCATCCCGGGACGCGTAAAAGTAACTCCCATTTAAAGGATTAAAGCAAGGCGAAAGTCATCCACTTGAGATCCCAGGGGCGCCTTTGCGGATAGGTTTAGGTGGGTTTCTTCTGATCGTAGAATTAAGCCGGGGCCCTTTAATTAGCGCCTTTTGGGGTTTGTTTTTTTTTTCTACCACACGAGAAGTTCGCCTTTTTATTTTAATTACGCACCAATGGACGCCCTCGGGTTGCATACCTCTCAGGCGCAGTTTCGTGTCTGTTTTCTTATCACCTCGCTAAGGTTATCATTTTACACTTGACAGAAATAATTACACGCCCGCCTTGCGCCGTTAAATGCTGCCCGCGGACAAAGGAAAACTTCCCTCGCGAGCTTCCCTCGCTGCTTAATATCTTTATGCGGAATGCAAACGTATGCAGGGCCCGTCGGCGGGAGGAAGTTCTGTAATCTTTAGAATGTGTTATTCACAATCGGGAAAGGCGGTTCGTAGCGGTAGCCTGTATGTGCGCCCGAATGCGTGTGCGGTTTTCTGAAGTTTACGCTTCGTTATGCGGAACAATTGCCACCCGAGAGGGAGAGGGGGAAGGGGACGGTGGCCGTGGGTGAATTTTTCCACCCTCCAGACGGTGGCTTTTCTGCACCGCGCGGGGACGAAAGAATAGCTTGCACAGTAACACAAACAAAGCGCAAAGCTTAACCGCACGTGCAAGAAGGGGACGGAAGTGGCGATGGAATAAAAAATTAAATGCAGGTTCCGACATTTTTGGTTTCTCTCCGGCTCCGGGAGAACAAAGGCGGTTTTTTTTCTCTCTGCGGTTGCGACCACTACCGATCGGTATTGGAATATTAATTAAACACCGAAACGCCGGTTGGGTTTTGCTTACCTGTTCCTTCGCCAGCTGGTACCACGTCTTGATGATCATCTCGAGCCGCGTGTCGTGGTAGCTTTTCGTCGTCTTCACGCTGATCAGCAGATCGTCCAGCTCGGTGGTGGGCGGTTTGGGCGTACCGGTCACGGCCGGTGGTGGAGGTGGCCGATGTCGCCGACCGCCGGCGGTCACCAATTTATTCGCATCCGCACGCACTAGCTCATTATCGGCACTATCGGCAGCGTCGTCGCCGGTTTCACCACGCCCAAATGGGGCGGAATTATCGCGCTTGCTTATCACCACACTCGACGCGTCGCGGAGATCCTCCGAACCGGCACCATTAGGAACAGTATCACCGACGTTAGCAGCAACAATGGCAACACCTCCACCACCAACATCACCACCACCACCAGCACCGAGCATGATTGCACCGAATGATTGTAGATCCTGTGTGGATGAGAGAGAAAAGAATGGAGAAATTATCAGAACACGTCCTTGCAGGTTTAACACATTGTGTCACCGTCGACTTGCGACGTGCGACATTTCGTGCCTGAAATCGTGACCACCTCAACAAGCGGTAGCAGCCCACCTCCGGGGGAGAAACTAGATCTCCTGAGGCGTTTTGCATGCATGCCGGAAGAGTACATTCTAGTACAAACGCTACAAACCCAACGCAGCAGGTGTCTCCAATGGGTTGGGCTTGCTTCTGAAAGGGAGCAGAAGCAGCGGAGAATCACGACCGCCAACCAAAGCCCGTATGCAAACGATCGTGTTTTTTTTTCGAATGCGACAGAAATGACCACATGTGACGTACGGGAGACCGGATGAAGAAGACCTGGTCGCTCCGACGTCCAGCTGTGTTAGGTTGGGGTATGCAGAAATGGCATCTACATGAAAACTTCTCGAGGAGCTTGTGGATTTGAGTTCAACATGTGCAAAAGTAAGCATTTGGATGGAGATTTAAATGGTTCCTTTCCGAGCAACTTTTCAGTGTTATTATTTCAAGTTTTAGACATTGTTGGAAACTAAAAGTTCTAGTGTTATTTCTTGAATTTTATTCACTTCAAAGATCGACTTCATTTTAGGATATTTTTGTCCAAAAATATGCCTCAACCCTCCTCGAAGTCGTTCATATTTTTCATGTTATTTTTTATTTATGTCATGTCCTACCACACACAGCACATATGTGCGTCACTAGATTTCATCCAATAAGCTTTTATTATGTAGAGCTTTTAATTTCATGTAGAGGTGATATCTACATGAAAATTTCTTGAGCAGCTTGTGGATTTGAGTTCAACATGTGCAAAAGTAGGTATTTAAATGGTTCCTTTCCGAGCAAATTTCAGTGTTGTTATTTCAAGTTTTAGACTTTGTTGGAAACTAAAGGTGCCCTTAGTGATATTTCTTGAATTTTATTCACTTCAAAGATTGAGTTCATTTTAGGATATTTTTGTCCAAAAATATGCCACAACCCTCCTCGAAGTCGTTTAATTTTTATGTTCTTTTGATGTTTTTAATGTCCCTCCACACACAGCACATATCTGCGTCACTAGATTTCATCCAATAAGCTTTTGGGAGCGAACAAATATACTTGAGTCGCTCGTTTCTTCCACAAATCACAGAGCACGATTTGAAGTTTCCACAAAAAAAAACCTTCAAAAAACATCTCGCGCACGTGTTCTTTACATCGTGAAAGTGCAAAATATTGCGCTCTTGTTTCCTTCGTTACGATCCACAAACATCACCGACGCACTATCTTGCGTCACGTTCGGCTACGGAACACATCCGGGCCGGAAGACGCGGTAGACCCTAAAACCAACACGCCCTGTCGGAACACCTTACGACGTCACATCGAAGGGAAGGTTGAAAAGAAAGCCGAACCGATGTCCGACCGGCACTGATAACGTGTACGGTTTTTTTTAAAACGCTCATTTCGAACGAATACACGCTCGACTCTTATCTTGCCCCAATATTGACCGTGTCCGGACGTGTTTATTAATGTGGACTGACCACGCGACACTTGCGCAACGGAGTGTTCTAGGAACCGGATCAATGCTGCAGCCTAGAACTTCCAGCGTGCGGTCAGTTCCCACGGTAGTCATGGTCAGCTAATTCTTCCTACCAAGTTCGAGTTTTTTTCTTTTCTCTCTCTTTCTCGAAATAACAACAGTACAAACAAGACCACGGCGTGTGTTTGTGCACTGATTATATTGGAATAAATTTCAATTGCAGTTTCAGGGCCACGGTGGTGTATTAAAATGCACCGAGGGAGCTCATGTGTGAAGGCATACAGGGAGAGAGAGAGAAAGAGTTAAAAAGAGTGAGCTACAAAAGCCGCCAATGCACTCCGGGGTAAATTATTAGCCACCGAGGTTCGTCGCTTGCAGTCGGTAGAAATCGTTTGTTTTACGATAACAAGCGGATGTGGGAGGGAAGGGAGCCCCTTTTCAAGCACACAGGAGAAAGAGCGAAGACCTCCATCCACGCCTTAGCTTTCTTCGTCACGGTTCGTTTGCCCGATCTAATTGAAGTGCGTTCACGCGAGCGCGGTCGTTTTTTTTTTTTTTTGTTGTGGCTTTCCGCCGAGGCCTTTCCGGGTGTCATAATGTAGGCTCATAAAAAGCTGAAACAAACGAACTCGTTCATGTGTGTTTGTGGTTCTGGAGGGCGTAAAGCAGTCCAACGTGCGTCTGCTTCCCCGTGGCGGACGTGGAGACGGTCGGTGTAATAAAAACGGATTTAGAACGACGATGCCATTGTCCTCTCGGTGAAGCTTTCCGTCAGCGTTTCGTCAGACGTTGGGATAGGTTGGGTGTACGGAGGGAAGCGAACACCGGGCCCATGTTTCGGCGTAATCATAAACAAATGATCATTGCGAGCCAGGATCCGTTGCTGATTGCGTAGCCGGTTGTTACAATTTCACCGGAATTTGTAGACACGCGCTTTATGACGCGCGCTTGTTCGTCTTCGGGTCGTCGTGTAGTTTTGGGTTTTTTTTTGTGTTTACTGATGAAAACTTTACGTGGAGCGTCAGCGCAAGCTGGGCACACAACATGTTCATTTCATTCCAGTTAGTGTGCTTTATTTGTAATGCACACTCTGAGGAAGTCATAAATTCAAGAAAAAAGACTTCTCGATGTCGGACTTTCGATCGCTCCAAAAGAATGTGATCATCCAGCAAAGAACTATTTCAAAACAATTGCTACAAAAATAAACATTCACCTGCCCATGCCAGCCAGGCAGTCTTCCCGGTACCGAACGTCCGTAATCCGATCTCTTTACCGCGAACCGCCACAGCTAAACGATCCACTTACCGCCTCCCGGTTCAACAAACTCCGTCCCCTAGAGTAGTTCTAAATCAGAGCACAACGCGCGCGCGCGCGCTCAGCGGCTCAATCGATTAGTCAGCGAAAATTCGCTCCACCATAATGCCCCGCGTAAGCCGCAGCCTCCTAATGCTCTCCGGCATCTCGAAAGCGCGCTGTGTCTTGCAGGCACGTCTCGTTAAGCCAAGCTACCCAAAGCGGATGATCCCCGTACGTTCGACATCCGGTAATGGGGAAGCGCGGGGCGAGTAAAGCATATCGCTCCCGGAGTTTACCCGAAGTCACTTTGCGTTTTTTTTTCGGTTTCGGTTCGCGAGGAACACCTCGAACTCCGCGGGAGAGCTAGAGCCCGGGCACGAGTGGGCTTAAAAGCTTCCGCTAATTTTCCAATCACAATCACAAATGATCCACAAGCGATCGCGGGCTCGCGCGCGGTGTGCGATGCGATGAAGGAAAACTGCAGAAAAAGCAGTTCCCCTTCTAGCGGGCGGTTTTGAACGCTGAATTTCGAGTGTGCGTGTGCTCGTGAGCTGCTGGTACGAACACCAAGATCGCATTTGTACGCAACGCGTGCAATTAGAGCAGGGTTTAGCCGGTTGCGGCTTGTCTTGGAGACAGAACATGGGGTTTCTCGCCGTATCTTTCCAAACGAGAGGAAGCAGAAAACGGGGAAAAAACAGAAGCCCACCACAACAACAAGAAGGATCATCGTGAAGATGCTTAAGTACGGTTCCGTACTTCAAACACCTTCCGAACGAACAGCCTTCCGGAGCCTTTATGTACGCATGTGTGAGTGAGTGAGCGTGAGGATTATTATTATCATTAAATGACCATTTATTTAAAGCAAAAGTCCGCGTTGCGTGTTTGCAAGACAGTTGCCCGCGAGCCGTGAGCGAGGACTTTTGGGAGGTTACTAAAGGCGCTGTTTAAGCGAATCGTGCTGCTCCCCGGAGCAGAGGCACCAGTTTTTTGCAGTCGGTTGTGATCTTCTTTTGGGAGTTTTTTGTTTTTTTTTTTTGGTTGTCCTACATCCCAATTCAAGAACTTCTCGTCAATTTTCGACGCTCAGGGAAGCCGTTCAGATCTTCCGTATGAGATAGACGTTCGTACAATTTGATCGTGCTTCCAGTTCGTCTTCGCTATGCCCGCTTTGGTCCGTACCATTGTCTGCCCGTTTCGCTATCGTTCTACCTCCGACTTGCACTAGGATTCGTTCGTTTTTGGCATTCCAAAACTTGCCCACAGCTAGGGCCGATGATGTGTTACGCGCGCCTTATGCGTAACAGTGTCCACAATCGGCCCATCACGGTAACCAAGTGGCAAGCGGTAAGTGGCAAGTGGTCGTTTGTTTGCGTCCACCCCCGTCCTCAACACCTTCCAAAAAAAAAAAAAAACGTACAACAAAGAGCAAACCCCAAGAATGACATTTCAAACGTCACTCGGGCCACCGATGCCTAATGTATATTCCTAAAGCGACACAAACCGAATCCGCTTTTGTTTTATTTTCAATTAAACTTCTCTCTCTCTCTCTCTCTCTCTCTCTCTCTCACCACTCGTGCGTGTGCTGGTCTGGTCCACTCGACGGGTCCGGTTTGCCCGGTGCAAATATCAATATTTGTACGGCCAGGGCGTTTCGGGGTGTTTTCGGGGTCGTGTTTATGTGTCTCCATTGTTTTTGTTTAACTCTCCGGGGGTGCGCTCGGATGCAGGTGCCGGGGTTTTTTTTTCAGAGGGGTGGATTTATTTTCATTTTTCTTGTTTTTTTTTGCGCACAATTTCTTAGGAGCCTTTTTTCATAGCCTAGAAGTAGCTTGTGGGCCTCTTTGGCTTCCTAGATGGAGTGGTAGCCGGTGGGACAGGTGAAATGTTTTTTTTCCCCCAAACACCAATCGGCCACTTTGGGGCCACGATCCGCGTATGTCAATACGGTAAAGGTGAAGCTTGTACAGAAAATTAACGCGAGTGTCTTAACGAGTCGGTTTAACAGTGCGGTCGGTATCGGGAAAGGGACTCGGTATGAGGTAGCAACCGCAAGACAAGTACAATGTAGTTACAATGTAGGCACAATGGACAGCGTCACCCGCTGGTAGCGTAATGTGATGGGTTGATTATTATTTTTATTTCCGTACTCGAAAAGCGGTGAGCTGTGCAAATTGCGAAATGCAACAAATCGAAGATCAAATCACTTTTTCTATTAACGCACGCAGCAGGAACGCTTAATTATCGCCGTGGGTGCTCCTGTTGCATCGCTTGCATCGGCGTTCTTTGTGCTCGAAATTGATCGAGACCGAGCTCGGTTGTGATTCATATTTATTGAACTTATTTTTTTATAACACAACCGCATCCAGAATGTTGCAAGCTCCTAATAATCAAAATGATGACTCCGACCAGTCTGCTATATAATTCAATTTTATTAACAAGTTCCTATCGAACACGTTTACCAGCTAGTTTTTTTTTTACTCCCTCCAATTAACCTCACTTCCGTGGCCATAAAAAATAAAACGTAACCAGAATGTTGTCACCGGTTTGTTTTGTTTCCTCCCGCAAAGTCGGCCATGCTCGTTTTTTTCCCATCATCAAAATTCATCCCGAAACGCGCGAGACAGTTTGAAGTGATACGCTTCTCTTCGGAATGCCTTCCCATCGAACGCGACGGTATCATCATTTTCCTGCCCACCAGCTCGAGCTCGAAAAATCGAAAGCGCATCTGCAGCGGCACCCAAAAACCAGTTCCTTCGTGCTTTGTTTTTGCTGTTGTTATTTGTTTCGCCGTTCATTTTCCCGCAGCCCAGTTTGCTTCCTCGGCGTCCACCACCGCGCACCGATCGCGGCGTTTAATGAGCTACGTCTTGTTTTTCGAAACCGTTTTTGAGCCCCTCAAAATACCTGGAGCCCCATCCATCTTGAAGTATCGCCCCAGTGCATCTCGTTAATGCTGCAACGAAAGGCGGCAGCAGCAGCAGCAGCTGAAATGGTCCAGTTTTTCCTTTCGGAATTCTCTCCACGGACCATCGCTTTCGCTTGGGGTTCGGCTCAGAACCGGTGGAAACGGGAAAGATCGCATGCAGGGGTCATCTCGCGCAGTGCTCCCAGAAAAAAAAGATGACAGGTGCGTAACGCTGTCCACAGCGGAGCCGATCGTGTGGTTTTCATCGATGTTTGTTTGTGGTTTTTTTTTCTGGGAATGGTGCTCACTTTCTGCACGTGTTTCTTGTGTGTTCGGAAGAACTGAACTTTGTTTAATTAAAAATAATAATCTTATTTTTTATTCATTTCTTCGCTTAGCGAACATATCGAGAGCGAGTAAAGTTTTGAATCCGATGCTATAAACGTCACATCGAATAAGTGCTCAAATTGACATGTTTACAAACAAACTATTCCTCTTAGTACATCAGTGCAGGGGTTCTCAACGCAGAACACATTTTTTTAACAATACAGACAATTTGATGGTTTATGTTTCGCATCTTGGGCTTTACTATTTTGCAGGTAAGACGAACAAGTGCAGCTTCACTTCCTGCTTGTTGAGTAATCCCTTACCCAAGCCCGGCTGACACAAAGATCAAACACCTTCACCAGCCGATAAATCCTTTCCCGGGTCAGATCGGATCATCGGTAACCCCATCACCATCATCCGAAGGGATCGATAGACGCCCGGCCCGCTGATGATGGGTTCTTTCAACGGGTACGGTAGAAAAAAGAAACCCCCGACTTAACGACTGGTGTTGCCTCCCTGTTCCCTGTTTATCACAACATAATCAATACATGCTGAAGGGTGCCGGTGCAGCGGGCGAACGTGTTATTACACCGCAAACCCGATCATCGGCGCGTAGGGCCTCCCAAAAAAAAAAACGCGCGTTAATAAATTGCATATAGAAAGGAGCAGTGCGAGCGGGGAGTTTGCGCTCCCACGTCGCGCAAAGTGAAGCGAGCCGCGCGTGAGATATGCTGTTCCAGTTTTGTGTTTTAAGGTAGCACGGACTTCGTTCCTTCCTTTCGGCCGAGCTGAGTTAAACCTTTCAGCGACGAGGTGCAGATGGTGCGCTTCGCTTGAGCTCTTTCTCTCTCTCTCTCTCTCTCTCTCTCTCTCTCTCTCTCTCTCTCTATCCCGTTGGAATCTGGCTGGAGTCACGTCCGATTGCTCGCCCTTGCTTCCCATCAGCCGCGGGTGCAGGTGTTTGATATCTTCGTCTTCGGTGCCCGTTTCGAGAGGATGCGAAGGGTAAAGAAATATTTTGAAGTTGTTTTTGTAAAGTTTTTTTTTTCCTGGATTCGAACCATAACAAAGATCGTAGCGAAATCGATGCAAATAAAACGATGGAGGGTGGGCTGATGATTGTTATTATTAATATTGTCTGGATTCTATTATGGTTTAGCGTTTTGACGATCCATTGCTTTGTCCCAGTAACACACACACATGCGAATTGTGAGCACTGTGGTTAGGAAGTGTATTGATCGTGTGGAGATTATAATTAGGCGAGCTTCTCGGTACGCGACGACCGAGTTTTCCCATAAAGTTCCGCTGTAAATATGAGGTAAAATAATGACAGCAGACTTTTTGAAACGTTTTTTTTTTCAAGTTTGGCGAACCCTGTAATCCAGGAATCCAGGAATCCAAATCCATAAAACCTAATTTGAATGTAAGCTTTTGCTCCTAAAGTTTTTTTTTCAGACCATATTTATATTATTTTCGTCAGACTTTTTTTCCTGAAACACGCGGCTGATTATTTGAGAGCTTAACCGATTAATTGATGAACAGATTTAAAAATAATAGTTTATTTATATGAAAATCTTCTACTAAAACGCAAACCCACATATGATTCGATTAGAGGTAGGAATTCATCCCGCCAAAGCTATCCCTTTTCCTCTCCGACCGCCACATTAAGCGAATTGATAAACCGATCCGTTCCCATCCGGGCTCGGTTTATCGAAACCATTGGCCGAAGCAACAAAAAATTACCATTTTTTAGCTATTTCTCGACCAAACCCGGCCATGGTGTTTTCTTTTCCTGTGGTTGTGTGTGTGTGTGTTTTTTTTGTTTTGGCAAAAAAGCAGATAAACACTAGCCGAAACGCGCGGCTTCACTTGCGCGCGGGCTGAGAAATTGGTTTCTATTTCGATAGAAACGATTCCCAGCGCACGTTTTGGGAACGGCTTCGTGGACGTGGAATTGGGCGAGGGAAAAGTTGGGAACGAAAAAACAAAACAAAAAAAAAACAACCGAAGCCACCACCTCGAACCGTTTCTTATCGTATCGCGATATGGCCGGCCGTGTGTCCGATTTGGGATAATTAATGGGTGGCCGATATGTGGCCGATGGCAGGAACAGGGCTCCAGAGCAGGGCGGTGGCCCCTCAGGATGGCCCACTCACCTGTAGGTTGTCACCGGCGGCACCACCTCGGTCGGCATCGTCCGCCCCACCGTAACCGTAGACGTTCTGGTACAGGACGAGCGTCATGTAGACGAGAAACAGTCCGGCCGCCATCGTTTGCAGTGCCCGCTTGTACCGGTAGGTGGCCGTGTAGACGAGGCTCATCTTCTTCCGGATGCACCTCATAGAAGCCGCTAGCTCTAGCTGCCCGTCCTCCGCCGGGAGCACGTGCGCATTTTGGGGTCCACTTTTGGGGCAAGGCTTGCACGCGTGCGGATCCAGGACGGAGGCTTTCGTTTGTTTGCTTTCCGTTGCACAACCGCACCGATTCGAACGGATCACGTTTCGCACCACGCCACGGCCCGTTGCATCGGCCAACGATGCACTCTTATCGCACTTCCGCCTTTTCGCGGGTGCTCAGCTTAAAATCACCACCTGACGCAACGCAGCAGTACGCACATATTTTAATTTTGTTTCGATTTTTCTTATCACACCCGGGACACGCGGGAAGGTAAAGTCGATTTCGAACGGAAATCACACCAAAGAAAATAAAATCACTATTCCAAATTTTCACTAATCCGTTTGATTATCGCTTCCGTTTTCGAATTTTCACACCCCCGTCGTTTTGAAATTTCACAGCACGATCGTTAGTTGAAACCTCCCGACTTTGCCTCGAACGTCACACACAACTGCACGCTACGCACACGCGCTGCTCGCTCCCGCACGCTCGAAGTCAAAATATCATCTGATCGTACGAATTCCCGAGCGACCAGCGCCGAACCCCGGGTCCGAAGTCGCACGAGTGTTCGGGCGGTCTGGTTGTGTGTGTGTGTGTGTGTGTGTGTGGGAATGTATACGATGCTGGAACCGGCGTTGCGGATAACAGCCCTTTTTGTTTCCCATTGGAGGAAGCGGGTAAGCAACAGCGAAACTTTACCACCGCCAGTAAAAAGCATCGATGCTGGTGGTATTGGTGCCAGTGGCACGATCGTTGGGGCTGCTGGAGGTTGGCGCGAACGCGCGAATCGAAAATTATGTTGTGTTTCCTTTCTGCCTCGCTTCGCCCGTGAATATGTTTTTTATGCGGCAGGGATTTGCAGGGTTTGCGCGGTTATGTTGAATGGTCACATATGAGGTGTGCTCTCTTTTTTTAATATAAGTCAGATAATTAGTAATATTTGGGAAAACAAAACTGAATGATATAAGAATACAAAATAAGCCATAATATAATATAACTTCTAGGTCAGCTCAAATAATCTCTAAGATGAAATATTTATGCATTTATTAGAAGTGTTTATTCGTGGTAAAAAATATATTTTTAGATATAACCGTTGGAACCAATCGGATATTTTCTAAACAGTAATTGTTTTATTCATTAATGCTAACTTTAAAACTAAATAACGAGTTTTTTAGAGATGTGAGTAGAAATGAAGTATTTGACATGAGAGGTTGATTTGATGATGATGAGGAGTGAATTGAAATCATATGTGAAACGTAATAGGGCTGTTCAATGTGAGATGTGAAAAGTGAGACGAGAACGACGTGATGTGTGATATGAGCAGATTTCAGATGTGAAATGTTAGTCATGTGAGATGTGAATTGTGAGTTGTGATTCCTTTGGCGTAATATGTGAAATGTGAGATCCGAATTTTAATAATTGAGAAGAAAGTGACGTGAAATATAAGATGTGAGACGAGCGAAGTGAGAAGTGATGGTTAAAATGTGATATTCGTCTAGGTACCGGTAACATATAGGCTGTAATAGAATAAAACTTTGAATGATAAGATTGATTATAAAGATGTAGGTGTTCCAACTAGATGAATAATTACAAAGATCCTAATCTTTTAATATTTTGAAACGTTAGTTTTTTTATTGCATTGCACATGGTTTACATGTGCATATAGTTTAAATTCAGCGAGTTAAGAGATGATATGATTTTCACAAATGTGTTGTAAAATCTGCCACCAATGAAATATTGAAAATACTGCTACAATTGCCATCATACTGTAAGCCGTTTAAACGAAGCCCGTTTTCTTGCCCGCAAGCTTAGGCTTTTCGCGGTCGGGCAGCTTTCATTAGAGAACCATTATTGAACTGTTTCGCTCTCTCGCAGGGGACCCAGCCGAACCGCAATCCAACCATCCTGCCAGCACGTGCTCCTGCGGTCGATTTCCTTCGCGCAAACTCGTTGCAGTTGCCCCGTGGCCATTGGCGTGGCCCTCGTCTCACCCGCTTTTAATCCAGCGAAAGCCACAGAACGCGGCGGAACCGTATCGATCGCGAATCGATTTAACCGGCCATGGGTAAAAGGGTGAGCGAGACCCACGCAACAGGTGACCAACGCAACGCAAACACCAACACAGGCGCGCCAGGGTTCTTGTCTTTGCCTAGAGCGGGGCAGGATTCTTCTGGTGGCTTCAATTGGCGTGTGCCCACGATCGGCTGGCATGAGACACGAGGTCGCGGGCTGAGGTATGATTATCGAGCGCCTTGTGCCTGAGGAAACTCTGGCGAGGTGAGCAACGTCGTTGAGATTTGATTGGGAAGCCATGTGGTTTTGTGTTGATAAAAATACAGCAGGATAAATAGATTCCACCAACGCAATTTTGATAGTTTTCCACTTCTTGTGATTCAATCGGCGTGGTTGAGAAGGTAATAGAGAAGGTAGTAGAAAAAATTAAATATGTTTTTAATCATTTACATTGAAATAATATGTAACTAGTCTGTTTTCTGGTTTCAGCCTCAAAATATATATAATTGTTATTATATGCTTTTTATGAAGAGTTCTTTAAACTCTTCATAACAAGTGAAATTCTTTGGCATTACAATAAAACACCGAACTTTTATTTGCATTTGGTTATGCATGCAGAAAAAGGTTTGAACGCTTACGAAAAACGAAGAAAACAGGGAATAAGAAAAAACGCCCGAAAGTATGCCTTACGTCATACATATTAATAAATATGTGCTATTATGCTACACTGTTATACAAAACTGTTCTATTCTGCAGTTGTCGAAAACTGCAATTCTCTTTTGCAACCCAAGAAAATAATTGTGAGCAAAAAATAACAAAACTTCTTTCAAAATATCAAAAACAGCAACCTTGATGTTCGTTTACATTTATTAACCTATTTATCAGCACATATGCCACATAAAAGCTAGAGTATAACAACAACAAGTTTTGATAGTGTTCTCGTTTTTCACGTTTGCTCTTTTGCTGGAGCCTTTCGCATGCATTTCTATCTTCAATCCATTCCAAGAGTGCCTGAATTCGTGAACCTTCTCCACCATCTATGTATATGAATCGTCATAACAATCGTTGTAAGACCGGATCAGTGCGAGTGCACTGCAACTGTTGTATGCCTGGTGTTTCCGTTCAGTTTTTTTTATCGTACTTCTACCATCAATTCAACCGCAGTTCTCCACAAATAACGTTAACAAACAACAATATACTCTCCTCTCGCCTGCTTTATTGTATACCTGTGTTTTCCGCATGCTTCGCTTATGGCGCTTGGTATGTTTTTTATTACTGTTCGTTTTAAACTTGGACCCATTCGCGTGACAAATACCAGTTTCGAAAATAGTTTTTCTGTTATATGTAAACAAGTGTGTAAACAGTGCGTGGGTAGAACTCGATGCAGTCAACTACATTTAGACGGCTTATTTGATTACAAATTTATCATAGTATTCGATTGTGCCTTTCCGATGCTATCTTCCTTCCACCGCTGCCCCTATCGCAAAGATGGGGATGAGATTAACATGATTTGTTTGATGTTTTTTTTTTAAATTTATTGTCCTTCTGTGACGTGAAAGGTATTACACAAAACAACGATGTGCACTGGGCACACACACACACTGAACAACGACAATGGGGATAATGTAAAAATTTGTTGATGATTTCATATTGTTTTTTTTTTTCAATGTTGCTCGTTTAAAACGATCATTATTGTTCTCTAGCTCTTTCGCATAAACGATCCACGACATCGCCACACCTTCACAATAGCCTAAAAATCTCCCCAAACTGGCAGCTAAAATCGAGTATATCGGGTGCGTATTTTTGCACCGTAAAACAGTTTCCCTAAACAGTTTCCCTAAACGAGTTGCAGTTGAAGACGGATCGGACGGATTCCTGCCCGCATTCTAATACTCCTCCCGATCCGCATCATCGCCTGTGCCGTCGGCCAGCGCCGCGTTTTCCACCGGGGACGGGGTGCAGCGATGCAGCATGCCGGCTCACTTGTTGTTGCACAGCGTCAGGAACTCTTCGCGCGTTTTCGGATCGTCCCGGAAGACGCCCAGCATGGTCGAGGTGACCGTTTTGCTGTTGATCTTCTGCACGCCCCGCATCACCATGCACATGTGTCTGTTGGGAGGAGAATGTAAAAGCAGCGTTAGTATTGGGTAGGGAGAGTGTAAAGTGTGCGAAAACTGGCCAGCTACTTACACTCCTTCGATGATGACGGCAACACCGGCCGGTTGGACGGCCTGCGTGACGGCGACCGCGATCTGCTTTGTCAGCCGTTCCTGCACCTGAAGACGGCGGGAGAAGATCTCCACAATTCTGTTGAGTGGGTGGGAAAACAGTTGAATTAAGGAATGAACGATGATACGGACAATTTCCATTATCTCTCTCACTCTTACCTGGCCAGCTTGCTCAGCCCGAGGATCTTCTTGCAGGGCAAGTAACCGATCGAGACCTTACCGTAGAACGGCACCAGATGATGCTCGCACATGGAGAACATTTCGATGTCCTTCACCACAACCATTTCGTCGTGATCCTCGTCGAAAACGGCACCGTTCAAGGCCTCTGTTTGGGTGGGGGAGAAAAGGAAGACAAATATACGACTGTTATCTACACGAAAGAATGAGCGGTCATTTTGAAGAAATAGGTATTTTTTGTTACTTAAAAACTCACAGGTATCTCATTTCTTATGATTTTTTCGAGCTTCTACCATTATGGCGGAAGAAAATACCGGGACATTCTGGACCGAGGGATTTTTTTTTCGAACAGCAATTTTTGAATTTTTCTAACCTTTTTCAAAAGGATACTAGTATAGTGACTACCAGAAATTGAAATAAAATAAGTCTAGTCTCCTTAGAAGCTATTCGAAAAATGCTCAAAAAGTAACTCATCGGAAGTGTTAGAGTCCCAAAGAGGAAGTAGAGCGAACGTTCCAAAGAGTGTGATGCTTGACAAGTCGATATTTCTTTCTTGAAAATAAATACATTTCCTCTCGCTCGGCACCCTTCATTTCGCTCGCAATCAGAGCACTTCAAACGAGAATAGGCACCCACAGACGCATCGATTCTACTGCCTGCATGATAGAACGCGAAGGGAAAATCCAATAGTACCCGAGAATCAACAAACTAGCAGCAAAAAACAGAAATCATTCTCCATCAAACCGTTCTCACCCGCGGTAGTAAAGAAAAGGAATCTGTGTACACAAAAAAAAAACAGATCCAAGAAACCCTCTTTAACCATCCACACGACGAACGGGAAGAATTTGAAGGAAGTCCTTAGAGAAACGGTTCCAACTTCCACGTTCCTCCGCAAACCTCCGCCCGGGTGTTTCATATCCGGCCCGAATCACGGCGTGGGCGAAGATGGAGCAAAAAAAAAGTTACTTTCAATGAACGGGAAATTACTGCTCGAAAAGAGAGCGAGTCGGTTGGCTGAAGTCACGCGTTTAGTGTGAATGATTGAAGGGTTCAACGCGCGCGATAGTGCTTTTTTGCGTACCTTCCATGGCGGAAATGTTCGATTTCGGCACCGGTGGCGGGTGAAATGATGCGAAACGCTTCGTATGGGTTCGGACACGTACACGGCTGCGGTGGACGTGCTTATACACCGTCGAAGCCAATTCGAAGTTAGATATGGATAACGGCTGGTCGGAGGATGAGGAAGAAACGCGAAAAAGTACTTACGAAAAACGGTCGAAAGACAATCTCTTTAGCTAACTCCATTATGATAGAGATTCATAGCAATCCTTTTCCAAAAAGTGTTTAAACCCATCTTTCTTCCTTCCCACGAGCCAGGACAAGATCATCATGCATTGATTGGGTCGATCAAAAACGTGATTAGATTAAAGCTTCTCTTCTCGTTTTCCCATCTCCTACGGCAACGACTCGCCCCAGCGCTTTGTCCGCTTTGCCGCACTTTACATGGCACGTTTCATCGCAAAGGAGATGGTCTCCGGTTACCAACTACTTGTTTTTCGTATTTACCTGCATTCAGGCAACCCAACTGCAGTTGAACATCGCTTACGGCCATTGTCTGCACCCGACCGGGGCGACCGATAAATATAGCTTGCGAATGGCTCTCGGTCTTCCGGCGTACGAAAATCACTCCACTCCAATCCTTCGGGCGGTTGCAACGTACTGAAAGGGCCACCCGACACAATGGCACAATGTGCCGCATGCACACGTACAAAACCCACACAGGACACCGGAAAGTAAACGCTTTTTACTCTCGCGCTCGCTGCTGCTCCGCACTCGTGGCCGGTGGAAGGCACTGATGAAAACGGAGATTTAATTTCATTTGCACAAGGCGACTGGATGCAGCATGAACATGAAAGTTACCCCTGGAGGCGCAAAGCAAATAGTGCATGCGAGCTCGTAGCGTGGCTGGCTAGGCAGCTAGAAGTCTTGCAGCGTTGGGAGTCGGGCGTTTAAGTGAATAATAAATACGAATTGTTTGAGCAGGAGGGTCTGGGTGCTAGCGGAACGGGTCGCCTTGTGACAAGCACAAAAGTCATAACCATGTTCTTGATGGTGGTGTCGTGTGTTTTTTTTTGTGTGATCCCATTGCAACAAATGCTTTCACGACTAGATCCAGTGGAAGTAGAGTTTTTTGCTTTTGCTTGCTGCAGAGATTTAATGCTACAAAAAGGAGATATTATTAGGCAGGCAGGAACGTGAATCTATGGGAGTTACCTTTCGTTTTGAAGAGTTGAAAAGTAGCAGTAAAATCTAGCTGAAGACTGAGGCCAGATTTAGCTATTTGTGAACACAAAGTCGTTGAAAGTTAAGCAAAATTTTACAACATTGGATGTCAACTACCTGAAATATTGTCCTTATGCTGAACAAGATTTTCTATTCAATCATTTGCAAATAGAAATATAAAAAAATATTTTGCAAAACTTCCACATAAGCTTTCAGATGCTTTAATTCCCCTAAAGAAGTTCACGAATTGCTTCACAGGAATTGGATTTGCGTGCAGCAAGAGTAGAAAATCTGAACAGATTGAACATAATTTGAAATATTTCACAGGCACTTTTTAGTATTTAATTAGTTTTAGATCACTTTTCGACTTTGGCATAAGCAACTTTAAAAAGTGGATTTGAAAGCATATTTTTAAGTTGGAATTAGTTCCATCATAAAATCATCCTTTAAAAATTAAAATTAAATTTCCACCCAACTCTCCACCCATCGCGTCTCCGATGGATTGTTCTGCCAAGTCATTAGTATCGCGAAACTACTTCATCCGTGTCAACGGCTTCCCGAAACTTTCGCCTATTCGTAGTCCATAGTTTCCGCTTCAATCATTTAATTGAGTTAAACGTCACGCTGACGAAAGCGGGAAAGGGATCCCATTCCTCGCTGGACGTAAAAGTAAGCAAGAACCTCATCCCAAGCGCACACGGTCGCATCCATTAAACGCTGACGCTGACATGCTGGTCTGGTTCTTGCGTTCTATTTACCCAACCGCCCGTCGAACGCTCCAGAAGGGAAGCTTTTACATGCCCTGCGCGTCTCATGCTGGCAGAGTTGCGGTGATCCGGGTTTATTTGACGGAGATGGAACGGAGCGTGTGCTGCGTCACGCATGTCTCAACACTTTGATCCATTTCCGGGCCGAAAAGGACACTCAAGCCAAGCCGGCCCTAGGAGGTGACCCGCATCGCGTATCTTATCGAGGAGTTGTGTTTCATCGCTGCTCAAAGCAGTGAAAGGGCGTCGGCTGTGTCAACTTAAAGCTCCTCACCGCTCGCCAACGAAACCGGCGGGGAAGTGTTTTTTGAGTAGCACGCGGGGTACTTTAGACGAGAGGAGGTTCGGTAAAACAAGCAAGTGGGATGATTGGTTGCTCCGGGAGTGGTTTGGTGTGAAAAAATAAAAATCTCCACCACCCTGAATGAGCATGACGGAGTCGGTTTTTGTGCGATTTGTGGAGCATCATTAACTCCGTCGGATCCGTCCTGAATGCTTCACAAAGTAGGTTAAATGCTTGTTTTTTTTTCTGGAGAGTGCCGAGAGTGGCGTTCAACGTACGAACTTACCTTCCAAGCTCTGGTCGTAGCCCTTGGTGAAGAAGAGCATTGCCTTGGCGGCCCGTTCCGGAGTCTTCAGCAGTCCCTGACGTTCCGGATCCTCGCCGAGGCTCGACAGCAGCATCCGGTAGGACTTGGACATCAGCGGCAGCAGATCCTCCCGGGTCGAGGGTTTGTGGTCGAGCTCGAGGTCATGGTGGAAGGTACATTTTTCGTGTCCTGAAACGAACGCCAGGGATGCATTAGAACAATCGCTCGAAATCGTGTTCCTCGCCGTTTGAAGTGGGATATTATCAGGCGAACGGAACCCGAAACAGACACTGACATGCAGAGTAAAACCATATAGCAATGGAGTGAGGGATACTCTTCAGCTAATGACGCGAGAAAACCGACGATGGTCCGATTACATATACCAACACGACGACTACAGGATCACAGGTGTGTGTTGTTAATTTTCGGGTAGGTCAAACGCACACATGCACTAGCAACCGGTTTTGTACAGGATAAATTATTCATTACTCAAATGCCCGTGAGCTTCTGCCAGTTGCATTTGACATCGTCATTTGCATCGTGATGGTGGGAAATTCCCAGCACAACTGGAACAACACGCTCAAGTGGACGAATGGACGAAGGCGAAGGGAAAATCTGCCACCGGGCGGGGTTACAACTGTTCCTCGTTCGAGGGATATTTGCATACATTACTGAGGGAAGGAGGAAGATTTATAGATATCGAAACCTGCGAGCTTCGTAATAACGTTATGCACGGGTATAACATTACCATAATCGTTCGCTTAACAGGTGTTACAGTAACGATCGAACCATGGAAGATGGCGTTGAGCGTAGTTGACAGAATTGTTTCGCTTTTGGATGGCATTTAAGCAGTTATTAGACGAGGGAAAATAGTGTCACATGGTTTTGGATATTTTCTGTCAAACTGGGCTCCGGCGCGGCGTTTGGCATAAAAAATCCACCCGCTCGTGTAATAACGATACAATGGACGGAGCGGTTATTTTGTGTAATAATGCTTTCAATAATGATTGTACAATGCACGGAAACAATTGTAGGTGAATCCCAAACCACAGGAAAACCAAAACAAACCGAAATGCAAACAAACAACAATTTTGACAGAAAATATCCAGTCTGAAAAAATCAGAACTGAGCATGTCGAATTCTGATTTGCGGTTTGGATATTTTCTGTCAAACGCGATTTGGCAGAAAATATCCAAAACCATCTGACACTGTTTTTCCTCGTCTAATAACCGCATTAAGCAGCAGGTTTGGTTTTTCGAACCGGATTCGGAGTTGGGATTTTAAAACTAGAAATGAATTAAATGAATTCGTTCTTCGTTCGGACACTAAGATTTGCACCCAAGGAGCAACAGGTTGCATTTCAGAGGTTTATGGATTTGAAAATAACTCGAAAATCTGATGTAATTCTGGTTCCTGACACGCCGCCATTTTGTCGGCGTGGTTTGGCAGTTTTGACAGCTGCGAAGTCGTCAAGTGCATGAGAAAAAAAAAACTGAAGCACGCTTGATTTCGAGCAAGCTCCAAGATGCAAACGTTTCAATTGACCACTCTCTCTCTCGCGGCCGTTAGTGTGAGTTTGATTAACGTGTCGAACCGTTTTCATGCCTTTTTTACGAAACATTATAAATATTCCGAGCGTGCGAGGTAAACAACGTGGCGCCTTATCAAGGCACCCGTCAAGCGCCTCGTCATCCCATTCAATCCGGCACGCGATGGATTTGGCTTTGGATTATCAGGCAATGTGGTGTTGCCAAGCCTTGCAAACAGCGATAGGATGTGGTTCTGCCTCGAGAGGGAAGGCACGGAACAGATGGAACGCAAAAGCATCCCAGACCGTGCCGTGACGTGTTGTGAAAGTGAGTCTCGAATAAAATTGATGGCTACAATGAACCTAACCTTGTTTGGGTTGTGCTTGGCGCGAGAAATCCGTTGCCGAGCGCTACCTTAAAACATTCAACATGGGACCTGAGACCTGAGGCCTGTTGTTTACGGAAGCATGATCATATCATGGCTCGCCATCAGGATCACAACAACAATCGTGAAAGGGTTTTTGCGATGGAGATACGAGTAAAGGCACATAAAAAAAAAACAAACAAACAAAAAACTTGTCCCAAAAGCTCCTGTCCCGTCGCCTGTCGACTTCCTGCTCGACTTCCGCTGCCCTTCGTTCCCCGCCTTGCCGAAGGCCATTCCAGCCATCGAGAACGGTTGCGGATTAGAATGGCAGCGGCGATTCGTTCGGCTTCTCGATGGCGGCTGCCAACCATCGATCAAAACAAAAATCTGCCAGTGTGAATAGTTGCTGGCTGATAGCTTGCTCTGCCACCATGTCGAGGAGTGAGATTGGCGGTTTTCGGTTGTTTTTTGTTTTGCGGCGAAACCCCGATTGTTACAGTCAATTTAGCGAAGGAACAAACAAACACAAACATGCGTACACGATAAGGCGATGCGAGAGGAGGCGAGCGAGGAGCTGTAGCCGTTCTTCGTGCATGCAACAGGTGACGGGAAGCAGACGAAATTAAGCTAAAAGCAGCAACAACTCGCTCGCGGGTCATTAAAACCCGCGTTGACGGTGGCCATGAAAAGGCATGTGTGTGTGCCCGATACCTGGCGTCATGATGGCCCTCGGCGTGTTGGTGAGCGGAGGCGCACTGCTCGGGTTAGTAGTAGTAGTAGTAGTGGTAGTGGTGGACGTGCTAGTGGCCCCGTAGTAGTGGTCGGTCCGATTGCTTGCCTCACCTGACAAACTGGTCGTGCGGATCGGTGTCGGACGGGCTCGGTTGAGGCCACCGATCGCGGTGACGTTGGTGCCACCATTTTCCAGCCCAACCACTTCGCCGGTTTCGCTGCCCGGTGGCACGGAGCCCCCCGTCCCATTCTCGTCCCCTTCCTCCGTCATCTCGCTCTCCGTGCGCCGGATGCTGCTCGATCGGCGGCGGTTCGCGAACGGGCCGTACCCATTGTTGAGGCTCCCGGTCGACCCGTTGCCGTTGGTCGCACCGAAGCTGATCGAGTTCGAGCGCGTCGGGAAGTTGGTGTCGTCGATCTCCTGGTTCAGCTCGTCCGCGTCGTCCGAGATCTCGAACTTACTCGTCATGCTTGTGACCGGTGGTGGTGGAGGAACAGGAGCAGGAGGAGGTGAAAACGACGGGGATCAATGGAGTGTCCACGGCAGGATAGCACCACAACAACAACACGCACGCCAGCTCCACACGCACGACCGAAACATACACTACACCGAAAACACAGGAACGGGACGAGAGGACAATGGCGCCGAAAGTCACTGGCCAGCCAGTGTATAGACGGTTTTTTCCCCCCCAAACGCACGTGTATGCGTGTGCGATTGCGCGCCTCGAGCGGAACAGAACAACAAACTGATGCGAAACACTACACCGGACCGCTTGTGAACACCGTCGGATGTCAAATGACGTACCGTGCGGATCGTGTGCGGGCGAGAAGCAACAGGCTCTCGGGCCCACGGCTGAGATGAGAAGTTCGAGACGAGTGAAAGGCTCGACCGAAGGGTGGCAAGCGCAAGGGTAGTGGACGCTTGCGAGGTAGCGGGGTTAGCATCGAATCGGGGGCGCCTTCGGTAAGTGCTCTTCTGGGCATCCATCGACACAGGCACTATGGGCAGCAGCCGGTGACACCGTGGTGTCGAATATGACCGATGTGGTTTATTGTAAAATATCGAATTGAGTCATTGAATCGATATGAGACATTGAACAGTTTTTGGTTGATTGCATGTGCTTAAGGGAAAGGTAGGTCTATAAGAATATACGGTTTCTACTTCTTATTGGTTTTAAATTGTATCAGTGTTCAATATATTAAATTTTTGTTATAGTTATCTGGCCTTTTGGCCTATAAAAATAATTTTAACGAAACAAAAACGTGAAGAGTCCATAAGAATAAAAAATAAGTAATAGAATAATGATACGATACTATGTGATTTGTAACTTTTTCTCTAAAAAATCAATATTGCTTCTAGAGCACAGGGTCAATATATTTAATTTGAACAAATTAATATTAACTTTTACGACCGATTGATAAGTTCAAAGTAGTTAGACAAAATTCAACAAGCACCAACACGTATCTCTTTTTAAACCGTTTAAGATTATTTGATTTATTTAAGAATCATAAACATATTTTATTCACATTTAATAATCAAAACAATCAAATTTACTATAAAAACTTTGAAGAAAAAGCGTAAAATATCCAATCGTACATTTTGGACAAACAACGGCCTTAATACCAGTGTGCGATTTAAAGTCACAAGTCGATGGAATCCTTTACTCACAGATTCTTATTTTTTTTTTCTCGTATACGTTCTCTCCCGCTCGACGCGATTCTCTCATCGGCCTGCTATGTGCTCACTGTCATCTCAGCGGATCGTGAGACCGGAGTGAGATGAATCAGTGCTAACGAGGCGTGGGGATTTATTTATTTTTTGCGTTGGAATTGACTTGGGGATTTTATTCATTGCGGAATCTAAGGTGCTTACTGGAATGCTGATATAGTATTAGCTTTTGGCATGTGAAAAAATGGTTCTTTTATTCTCGTTATGAAATTTTTCTGTGGTTTAAAAACCCGTTTTGTTGACGATTTTGACAGTTCTAAAATATGTTTATTTACAATTGTTTACCAAAGGATGTTCTATAATAATTTGGAAAAGCTTTGTTTATAAACCAGTCTACTTTTTTTTTACAACGATTACATCTTAACGAAAGCAACAGGTGGACGGTTTGATTTATACACAAGCGCCTCTGTTTAGCAGCAACCTGTTGATCTACCCTTTCCGTCCGCCAGACATTAGACCACAAAAGTACTTTGTTGCCGTTGGAAAGTTCGTCAGAATGTAACATGTAACATTGCCCCGCGCCTGTCCCCGGTTTCTCCACGGACCGGTTTCGAAGTGTGTTTGTGTGTGTAAACATGGAATCACAATTTCAAAATCCACACCACGTGTGTGGCGGGCTGTTACTAGGAGGACTGTCCCCGACGGATCGTCACCCCGTCCTGACCAGCTGCGAGAATAATCAGTATTGTCGGCGACGGTTTTGACCGGATTGCATTGGCGGCCGGCAGGGACGGTGGATGGGTGTAATCATTTTTAATCGCCGGCCGCTTGACGCTTGAACACCACCCCTCAACTCGGTCTGACATCTCACAACCTCACGATTGTCGGTGATGGACGCTGGTGGTGTTAGTGGCTGGAAATTGTAACGAATTAACAGGTGTCATTATAAAATGGCAACCATTTGGAACCGTGTCGTTTTTTTTTCTCGTTCTCTCGCTCTTTCTCTCTCTCTCTCTCTCCCTCAGTTTTGCTTGTGTCGTTTTCACTTGCCGCGATTCTTGCCCGCACAAGGACACCCGCGTGGCGGTGCAGGAAGGAAACCGAAGAGCGCGCGCACCGTCCACGCCAACAAAGACGGAGATACGGATGACCGAGCGGCGTGCTAATGGCCGGGGAGGAGGGTAGTGAGATCGAAAAGTGAATTGCGGTGTACTTTTATTCTTGAAATGCTCCGAAAGCAAGGCTGCATGGGCCGCGAGTGTTTGGATATATCGAGGTTTACGACGGTTTTCGAATGCCGCCGGTGGAAATGAGGCTAGAAAAAGCTCTCGCGTACGGTTGATGTATCGCCTGCTCACTTGGTAACAAATCACGGCGTCCGGTGCTAATCCAATCAATTTTCTGCCCCACTCATCTGTCCCTCCGGTCCGACAGTTCGTTTTTTTTTTATTCACAATTCCGCCTCAAGCTAACCGGGGCCGTCGCTTTTCCAAGAAATCGATAACACTCCAATATCCGCCGGGAGCGAACGTCCGACGGGACTTTACGACTTGCGATTTGGATGGAGCCTGTGATCTGGTGAATTATTGTAAGTGATTCCGCTCTTCCCTCGCCCACGCCTTGCTCACGTGCCTTTGCCCGTGAGAACGGTATGAGCGAGAACTGTCATCCTCAGATCCTCGGTTACACGTTCCCGGCCAATCTCTGCTCGTGGTGGTACGTGATGTGCCACTAGAATAAAGCGTACAGACGTGAGACACGGAAGACAATAATGTATGCTTTTTGAAGCACAACGGCTTTCGGTCTCTCGCCGAGATTTCGTCATGAATGAAAGGATTCTCCCTCGCGTATTTTTCTTTGCTCACATGCTCCCGCTCTCTCTCTCTCTCTCTCTCTCTCACTCTCACTCTCTCACGCTCTGTCTCAATTGTCCTGAGGAACAAATCACCATAGCAACCATGTTGATTCGAGAAGCGAAGCGTCTACCTTGATTTTCAAAACTTTCGGCACGCTCGCGTTGTAATAAATTTCAAATTTTACCGATTTCAAGAACGCAAAGTTATCCCAACAGGTTACCGTGAGCATTAAATCGGTTCGGCTCGGTGAGTATTAAATAACGCCCAAGCCGGTCACATCAGTTTTATCTAGTCAGAACCGCCTGACTGTTGCTTTGGCGAGGGGATTTTTTTACGTCCTCTGCGGGTTTGTTTTTTGCACTGGAGTCACAAGCCGCGTGCGAAACAGCGTATTTAATTTCCAACTGTTGCACTGTTGCGCAATCCACGGTCGAAAAAATCCCCTCCTGACTCACTCCTTTTTCGAATGGCCCGGCGAAGCAGGTCAACAGACTCGAGGGAGAGCCAAGAGCGATAAAATCGCCACCACAACACGCTGTTCTACGTTTGCCCGCATCCGCACGCCATAGCGAAAACACGCACGGACGCACGCACTCGTGAGTCATTACGTGTGTGCCAATTACCGCGAGACCCGCGAGGTACGCAGGCGTCGCCCGAAAGCAGGCCAAGGTCAGGAGACGCTCGTCGATTTCCGGTTGTTGCGGAGGGTCTTCGGCGGAGGCCTAGTGCAGCCTCTCGGAACGAGAGTTTCCATCAAGTTAAACTCGTCCTGTTGGGGCAAAAACTTTGACAAAACATTCCTCATACCGCTCAATAATGGATGCGAGCCTAGAAACAGCTGGTCTGTCACCGACCGCAAATGGGCCGACCGTGCGTTCCAGAGTGGTTTGCACGGAATTATATAAGACCGACAGATGGAACGAGTTATGCCAATTAACCTGCGCGTTATGCGAGTGCTCTTTGTGCTGTTTTAATGAGCGTTGCCTATACTGGGAAGCTTGCGAAGTGACTGGATGATCTCGAGGGCACCAGCGTCCGGAATCAGGAACTTACCTTGATTGTTGTTTGTGTCGCTACCATTTTCCAAGCCGGACTTGGCGCACGTACATCGGCTGGTGGGCAGTTTCTTGGAGGTGCAACCGTTCGAGGTACCATTGGCGGCGCCATTATGTCCACCGTACCCGTTCGTGCCGTTTGTGATCGTATCGAGCGCCGGTGTGGAGTTGCCATTTCCGTTGCTCAGGAGCAGATGACCGTTCACTTGTACTTCCTTCATGGTTTAGCTTTTCGAGGGTTGGGTGTTGGGGGGTAGCAGGAGATTTTGTTTTTTTTTTTTCACAGGACCTAATCAGGACCCGCAACTCGTGTAGTTCCGATTTGGGGAACCACGCCGAAACACCAACCGGAAACAGCCGGGGGGACACGAACGAGCCACTCGAGTGTTAGTGAGCGATCGGATGGGAGCCACAAGCCGTCCACCAAACGCGGCGCGTGTACACTGATCGCTTTCGGAACCGCACGCGCACACACACACACCCTCAAACACACACACGCATACACACTCAAACACACCGACAATACGCGATAGGCGGAGACACGAGCGACGAACGGACCATTCGCGGCGGCTTACGCTTTGGATCTGAGCGAACCGTCCGATCGAGATCGTCCAAACGGCGAGCCCAACCTCAGAACGGCCCATTCTAGTGCTCCGTGCTTCCGTTCCGTGCGCTCCCACCATCACCACCACCAGCAGCGTGGTTAACAACCACCCGGACGAGTGATCAGGTGTTCGCGCAATTTTGCGCATTCCCGCTTCCTTCGCCACCGCCACCGGCGCCGCGCCATGACGAGCGATGGAAGGGACGGCAAACGTTCAGCGATGACCTACACCAATCTCCGCGCGGGCTCCACCGGCCGGGCGCCATTTGCCGTTTGCCTTTCTCCCTCTCGCCCTCGGTCCGCCGTGGAGGGTAACGAGTCGCAAAGCGAAGTTCGGAATTGTCATTTCGCGCGCGCGCGCGCGTGTAAGGTCTCCCCTCCCCTCCTCCTAATCGCTCCCAATTGTGGGCCGCTCGGAAGGCAGACGAAGGAGAAAGACTGTCGTCTTTCAATGGCGTCCGGCTCGCTGCTACTGTCACCTGCATTAGGAGTTGCTCCGGTCGGTCCGGACCCACACCACCCGTCAACCCGTCGGCCATTTTGTAGCCCGCACGCGGTGACCGTGAGCGTTCGGTGAGGAAGGGAACGGCAACCCACAAAGGTGCAACCCGATTTGACGACTGATTGATTGGCCGCCGGGGCGAAATTGGGCTCCGGGCGATACGCGAGTGAGAGGGGCCCACCTTGAAACTGCGCCGTCGCCTGCTCGCTGCCCAACATGGGCGAAAGGCTTTTCGGTTTCAGGACCGATCTTGGCCCCGGTCAAGAACAGGGTCAACCGCGTGAAACGTGCGCTTAAAACGCGGGCACTGTGCAGCTAAAATGAAAGTAAACATTCGTGTTTGGTGGCTTAGCCTAGGCGTTGCTGTTTCTTCTTCTTTTGCAAGCAACACGCGGGCTCCATTCGGTTCGCACATTGTAGAAAGGAACTGGACGGAGTCGCAGGCTTTGTGGGTAGTGCTCTGATGAGTCAGCCACACGGGGGTAAGAGCATGGGAATTGAAATCTAATGTATTCGGCTTTAATATCGTTCCGAAGAAGTCATGCTTCATAAAGTTTGATTGCGCTTTGTTTAGAAGGCAGTTCCTGTGATGAAATTGGCAACGTTTTCGCTGGTGCTTTGGGGATTTCCTTTGTTATTTCTTAAAAAAAAACACAACCCAAAAAGCAATAGAGAAAAAAGGGTTTATTGGTAGTGAAAGATCACCAATGAATTAGAGTCAATCTTTCAATCGACAATTTCAAATTTTTACGATATCATGAGAGCAAAAAAAGTGATTTCAAATTATCATTCCATCCTTCGCTGGCCATTTTGCTGTCACTCACGCTGAATCGAAACGTGTTTTATATTAACTTAATTGTTGTATCCACTTTTATTACTTTGAGACAGTTGTTGTGGCTTGCTTTTGTTTTCACGTTGTTTTTTATTATTACTGGTGTTTCAAGCTAAGTTATATGCTTTTATCAGTTACATAATATATATTATGTTTTTTTTTATTTTTTTTTTAATATTTCAAAAATTTAGCTGGCAAATTAATATTTGTGACTCTTTAGCTTAATTTTATAGCTTTACGTGGGTTTGACTAGAATGAATTGCAATATAGAGTTTTTCTTATTTTTTATTACATTCTTTACTCTTAAAATAAACCGATAGTGCATTTGTTATTTAATCCTTAATTGTTACCTTTCCATCTCGTGTCCATCAGTTACATATATTTTATGTGTTTTTACCTTTTATTTTCCTTTTCTACAGTTTTATTTGCTGTTTGTATGAAGGTACAACTCGTCAAGAAGTCCAACCGGCGTCCACTGCTCAAGGACTTAAGTCCATAGCAGGGTAACCGATTTTGTACTGCAAGTTCAAGGCTAAGGTCGCTAGCATGGCCCCGAACATGCCTTAAACCTCGCCATACCAGACGTCCAGACCGGCTGGTTAGCTCAGGTGGAACGGAAGCAACAACCGGGCCGGCGAACACCAGACGCTAAGACGTTATCGGTGTGCGCGATGAACTTGAGATGCGTGTGTGTGTTAACACATGTTTGGAAATCTCCGGGTCGGCTCCGTGCCGGTTCGGTTGGCTTTACGACGGTTCCAAAGAAAGTATCAAAGCAACAAACAATCACTAGAGCCATCGTAGCAACCAATGGAAGATAAAACCATGCAAATATGGGTATTTTTAAAATATGATTAAGCTTACGGACAGACGGAAAATTTTGCACACAAAATCAATCCAAGCAAGATTATCCCTGGTGTATTCAACGCAAAAGATATTTATAGTCACATAATTAATCAAACTTTGCTGGTCTCAAGGCCAGTCGGTATCGGAATAAATACGCTTAGAACCACAACCCAATCGCAAGAAAGAGCCATTTAGCAACATCCTGGTGGAGTTGCATCATTTCAAATCAAATATAAAAAAAACAGTGTTTCTAATACTACCTCCCTTTCACTGATTAATGAGTTTGCGAAATAAAATTGCCTTACGCTCGTGGCGGGAACATGACGAAATTGAGCGCAAATTTGCAGAATATTTTTCTTTATAGTACGTTCTTTATAAAAATAAAAGGACGGCATTTCTAGTGGCTGTCTATCACAGTAATTGAATGTAAGTTGCTATAAATAAATACAAACAAGCGTCATATATGCTCGGTACCCTTTGTTTCGCCAAGCGTAACCATAGCGAGCTCCATAGCGGCAGCTTTGGGCCGGTTTTGGGGCATCGGCAGTGCGGTCCAAAGCCGGCTCAGCCATTTCCAAAGCGTCGTTCGAGCCATGCGAACGCGGCGTCTGACGGGCCTCCGTCCGGGCAGTTGTGCAAACAAAAAAAAAGATCAGATAAAACCATTGAAAAAAGAAAACATTGCGCTGATACGATCGGCGTAAACGGCTGGATGTCCTTCTGCGGCTAATGCAGCTTCCCCCTACCACCCGCGCACGGTGACTCTAACGCTGGTGGAGGAAATACAATGTCCGTGCAGACGGTCGGTGGCTAGCCTTGCGCGTTCGTTTGGCCCACTGGCCGAATTATGGCACCGCGGTGACTCCGGCCGCCTTTGTCCTCGCATGGGGAAGGTTTCGGAAAAAGATTGCAAATTGTTTCCTTTTGCTTCCATTTGCAGTCGCTCGCCGTGTCAGCCGTGACAATGACACGTGCGGTTTGGGGTTTTGTGCAGAAATGGAACCGGTTGTAGGTCAAAGGTAAGGTGAGCCAAGAATAGAGCGCGCGGTTTGAAGTGAGCTTGAAATGAGTTGTTTCTTTTTTTCCTCTCTCTATTTGGCTTCGTTTTTGTCCCTGTTAAAGGCTTGTCTATACCGCTGATAATTTCATACTTACTAAGAGCTAAAAAGTTTTTATTTGAATATTTTACTCTGTCAACCCTTCCGAGGGCTTGTTTCGCTTATTTTGAAATGTTTAGCTTGTGAACCAACAGCTAGTGTCTTACAGAATTGACAGCAAAGCGGCAAAAGTTTGTTTGTAAACATTACAATAACATGCGATGCTAGCGTCATCTGTTGGCAAACGCGCAGAACGGCAAAGTTTCGTTTGCGGAAAAAAGCAATGACAGAAAACGAAAAAATAAATCATATTTTAAATTGAAAATGATCGGCCTTCGGTGTTTTGTTTCGCAAATATAATCACCACCACAGCAACACGGGCTGGTGACTTCCCCTCGAAATGACGTCAACAGATGCCGTGGGTTTTATGTGGCTAAAGCTATTTAAAATTCTATCGAAAGTTTCCTTTTTTTGCGTTTCCATGGCACTGTTCGTGGGTGACTTTTGATTATGTTTCGGTGTCTTACTTTTCATCGCCTCCTTCGGTAAGCGGATAGATGAAGAGGTTTATTTGTGGAAGCGAGTTCATGTCTTCGTTGTCTTTTTCCTGTATCGTTCCTATTCTGTATCGTAAATAATCTGAGAGAAGCTGAAAGGAAAGCTGAATAAGCTAAGCACCGATTAAAACGCTTAACCCACGTCCTGGTGCAGATGCGAAAGCGGCAAAGGACTTATGAATAATTTCGTTTTAATTAGAAAAGTGGTATTACGTTTTTTGTCTCGCTGGGAATCGCTTCATTTACTTTCTTCACTTCCACGTAGGTTTCTTTTATGCCCACGTCAATGACCGGTAGAAATGGAAAGATTGTAATTATAATGACATTTTTCCTCCCAGTCCCGCTTTCTGTTCAGGAGCCTTCTTTCTTGGAGAAAGATGTTGTGCTACAAGCCGGAAGTGGAGGAAACAATTTTCTCCGGACGGAAAGCTTTGTACCGGATCAGTGGAGTCTGCATTAACCGGACCCCGGATGGATGTTGAAGAAGGATTTCGGGATGAAGTTATCAAGTGCCGTTGAAACGCAAACCATCACTTATAACACCCTTTCCTGGGATTGTGAGGTACACGAGTCAAGAGAAGAGTATTCAGCTGGTTAATGATGTTCGACGATATCGCTCCGTTGTTCAAACCATGTTCCGTCCTGGCAAAGGAGTGGTGGAGGTGCAATACAAGAGCATAACAGTGAGCAGCAACATTCGCGAGCCTCCCGCAGTTCAATGTTTGCATAACTCATGACGAGAACATCCCCAAACACGGCTCTCCTTGAAAGGAAGCATAATGAAGCGAGTCGGTATCGAAGCTCGTAGTTAATTGAGAGAAGAAGCACGAAAGAAAGGAGCGTAGAATCCGCTGATGAATAGCCGCCGACGTAATCCGGTTTACTGTCGTCATTCGCACCCTTTCGTCCTTTTATCCTCGGGCTCCGATCGGCGTCTTGGTTCGTTGCGCTTGCAGAAAGGATGCTTGCCAAAAGTTTGTCCTTTCAATCTTTTGCCGTTTCATGAATGGAATGGGAGTGGATGTAGACGAACAGAGTATAGATTACGGATTTTGACTGATGGAAACGTGTGGCAATTTCGCTGCGAAAGAGAGAAATAATACCATTTTTAATTGAAAATGATTTTTTTATTTTTATTTTATTTATTTATTTTAAGAAATAACGGCCTGGCCGTATTGCTTATAACTGTACTTAAGACTAAACAATGATTACAGATGGGCATTTCCTCCACATTACACATAACAACACCTTATCCCGGGTAAATAATTGAAAATGAACCAAAAATGGATTTCTATAAAATTGCATACTTGTAGGCGTTAGATGAATACTAAGCAAGTTACAATAACTTTTTTGCGTAGAAGTGCATAATTCGCTTTATTTTGCCGTTATAAAAAATAGGATAAAAACCAGACAGAACTGAGATAAAGCGTCGCACCGTAAAATAACCGCCAGCAGTCTCTTGTAACAAGGCAAGCGATGTGGGATAACTTAATCATCCCTCTGTCTGTCGCCTTACAGTGAAACGAAAATAGTTTCCCACTCTCCGATCCAAAACATCATGATTAGCTCCAGCTCGAACCATCAAACGTGATCAACAGCAAAACTGTCTCGTGTGGAAGAAACGCAAAGACGGAACCGACGGAAAGGGGATTTGGTTAAATGATGAATTGCTCCATCCTCTGCCTGGCGTGGTAATCGCAATCTCTCATCCGTCCCTCGAAATCTTCGTACCACGTCAAGGCGCCCATTTCTATGTCTTCATTGGCACAATATTTTCCAGCGCCTCGATGATTGGTGATTGAAAACTGGAGTCAATATTATACACGGACACAGTCACATTGTTGCACAAGGATGCCACGGGCCGGATTGCACTCGAGAGCTCTTCAAGAAGCACAGAGAACACCACTCCAAGCGAAGGATGTCATTTTTCAGGTCGTTTGCATATTTGGAAAGCGTTTTGTGCATGAAACCGGTGACGAAAGTCATAGGAGATGGTTCCGAGCAGCTGTCACTGATGTTGCTGCTGAAAATGTACAACAAATTCAATTATCCCGCACGGACACGAGCGACCGGTTGGACGGATACAGTGCAGCTCGTGTTGTGGGACTTCTGATTTATAGCTGAGGTGAGGTGAGGCGTGCTTGCTGGACATCAACGTTGTGTTTAACTATTTTTTTTTGTTGGCTGTCGATTTGGGGGTTTGTAGGAGTAAATTAATTCACCGTGAAATTCTGTTCCCAGTGATGCCCAATTTAATTATGCATGAATATTATGAGCAGCACCGAATCTGTGCTGCATGAGTTGAGTTGAACCAGACAAATGCACTGACGCATGATTGCTTGATTTCAAATACTAAACTGGCAGCCGCTACAATAGTGAATGCGAGTTGTTTGTTTGAATTCTCTTCGAATGAATTCCAATAATTTTTCCTACAATCGCTCACAATCATAGCAAGCTCGATGGATGGCTCTACCTAAGCCTACTTCGATCGACCATGGATTTGTGCGATTCATCTTAAATAATCGACACGTTCATCAATCACCGGTGAAGACCGGGAGAAAAAAGTCATAAACGGAACCGGCAAACGAGAGCCAGCCAACCAGCTCCCGAAAGGAAAGCAGGTGAGCGAAACGTAAATCCCTGGCCGGGATATTGTGTGTAGGGAATTAATTTCATCCGGTTCGGTAATACCATCGTAGAACGTGGACTGGCATTCGGTGGACTTAAAGAGATTCTAATCGATTTCACGTAAGATAAAGCGATTTGCGAAGCCCTTCGTCGGAGATTGCATACTGTTAGGGCGCAAGTTTTGACATAAAAAGATACCCCTGAAAAGTATGCAAACTGCGACTAGAAGCTGCTTAGAAACGATAATTTGACAATTCCTTTAATCAAATTAACCTAAAGAGCACTATTTTTGATTAAATTTAAAGCACAATCTGCTGCCCATTAAAGGTGGAATTTCTATCGGCCGATTCTGGGAATGTTATTGATTGAAGCAAGAGCGAGGAGAGAACCGGTTCGGTGTAATTCACATCTTCCATCCCGGTGGCGTCCCGGAAAAGGTCCCAGCTGTGGTGAGACACATTTTCCTTTCCAGCTCATTAGCTTCATTCCAGCTCGAAGGCATGGCTTGAAGACGTGGTGAGGTGACGCGCCAAGATAGGGATATCCGTTTCCCCACACCAAATCCCCCACTCCCCTCCCCCCTCTCCCCAACACCGGTGAAGACCAACGCGTTGAAGGGAAAAAATGGCTCATGACAATCAATACCGATCTGGAAACTGGTTGCGATTGGGCGTTAGAGCGGCGTTCCCGAAACTCGATACATCGCATAAATACCCTCGTGGAGGTGAAGCTGAAGCCCACAGGGGAGCCTTCCACGTTGCCACATTATCACACAACCACCCCCAGCACCGGTGGTTCGGGCGAATGGGGTGTGTACTACTGCTGGTAATGTATGCCTTTCTCCGCAGCTTCCTTTGTTCCCTCACGCTTAAATTATGCCGCCATCTTTACACACACCACACACACGCACGCACATATATACGCAAATACATCGGGAAGGACATTAACGACGTCCTCCTGCTTCCCGGTACGGCACATAACGGTTGGTACGTGATCAACATTTATTTTCCTCATTGCTTCATCGGCGTTTCTTCGGTTGTTCGCATGGTGGGCAAGGGAAAGTCATCGCATTCGTTTTTGCGACCGGTTACAGAGGGTAGCGCAAAAAGTTACCCACCACTAAAATGAACCGTTTGCGTGGTGAAAATGACTTTATGTTTTGGGAGCTTTGTTAGATTTTATTCAGTATGAATCGTATATGATATTTTTGATAATTTTATGACAAAAATAAATTTATATCAAATTTTATACAACCAATAAGTAGGGACTATTAATTGCGTCCTGCATACTTAATATAGCAAGTAAGTTAGTTTCTGTTTTGAAATCAGTCGCAAAAATCTAGCCTATATTTATTTTCACAATTTGAATCTCTTTTTGTTCTGTTTGCAATAACAAGCACCAAATTTATTATTATTAGAAACTATAATAACGCGTATGTAATGCAAATATGCGTAAATTACTTTACATTTTTTACTAATATATTGCACAACAACCAGGTGAAAAATATGCAACCAATTGTTTACTTTTTTATGGAACTTTATTGTGCTTTCTGTAAAGCTCTAAGGTTGAAGGTTGTGATAAAATGTGTATGTGTATGTTGATTAGAGGCTTAAAAGACTAGCATCTGGAGTAATTCGCTCAACACAAAAAGGTGTTTTTTTTTAATTAATTAGATTTAAACATTATTTAATGCAAAGTAAAGCAATGCAAAACATGCTTTTTAGTAAGTTTCGTAATTATATAATAGTAAATTATTTTCAGTAAAAATTTAAACATATTGCTATTCCAGTTCCTTCCTCTGGTTGGTCACTGTACTTTACATGTGGACGGTACGCTTCTTCGACTTCTTTCGCTTTTCCTTCTTGCTGGTAGCACAGGAAAGGTTTCGTTAATCTTTGCTGCTTTTTATTAGCTTTCCCAGCACCGTTTACCGCCCCTCGGTGCGTTCGCTTCGAGCAGGAGTAACACAATTTTCCCGAGCCGCCGAGCTCGTACAGCGCATCCGGAGCAAACCGGAGCGACGAAAGGATACCAAGTGTTTCCAGCCCAGTCTCCGGTTCAGCCGACTTCACCTTGCCATGCCGTGTCGTGGCAGTGCAAAGTTCAAGGACGTTTCTCACCGCGCAAAGGACGAAGGGCCAATCGGAACGAAATTCCATTTTTATTTTCGCTCGTTTCTGTTTCGTTGTTCCTTTGGCGTTTTTGGTACGTTCCGGCACACATCCGGTGGTGCGTCGGTTCGGTGTGTCAACCCGGTGCGATCTGCAAGAGTGCGAATGCGAATTTCGCCATTGCCATTCGCGAAGAATCGTTCCTTACGCGAACGGAGAGGCTTCTGGGGGAGTTGTGTTTTTTGTTTTTTTTTTTCGGTTCGGTGAACGGTGATGAATCTTCGACGTCATCTGAATGCTGTTGTTCCCGCAAATGGTGGAACCGCTCAACTTTCTACTCACTTTCGGGGGTTGAGTTTTCGTTTCGTTTTGCGGAGAGGAGAAAAAAACGAAGGGCAAGAGACGGCGTCACGATAAGCTGCCAGAAGCTACCGCCGAACGACCCGGTGGCCGGTTCATATGCCGTCATGTCAATGGCCTCACGACGACGGGATGTTATTGGCTCCCCACCCCCTCCCCCCTCCGCGTGGGTGAGGATGTGGAGCGAGCGGCTGAAGCTGTCATCAAGTCACGCCGTAACGAGATGAATGTGTTTCCATTTTCTCACCGCTTTGCCCCGAAAGGAAACCGTCGTACGTTCACCTGTGCTGCGCCGGCGGGACGGATGCCAAATCACCTGGAAACGAACATGGGTGGAAAATCATTTTTCATTGAGGATGTTTCTCTTTTCTTTTCTTTTTTTTTGTTGGGAGGTTTGGGACTAAGCTAGTTGGATGAAGGATGATAACAGAGCACGTGGGCCGCAGTACAGCGCTTTTGTTTCGTTGCCTAATGCTTCTGCGAGTGAAGGTTTGAGAAGAATGTTTATGCAGGTTAACATTCTGAGTGCAAATTTAAGTCTAATTTTTCCAGGCAAATTTCAATTACCGTGTTTATTTCGGTGCTGAATGCTTGAAGAAAATTATCGCAAATACCCGACTGTGGGGGTTTCGAATGACCTTTCCAGCATTTCCTCTCCCAGCACTGGGTGCATTGCTGCCTTGCTGGTGGTCCGTTTGATGTGTCGTGGCTTTTGTTGCGGAATTCCGACTCGCAAAGGTCGTACGGCAGCACAAACCGTGCTAATGGAGGTATTTTGCCCTTCTCGGCGTGGATGCATTCTACAGCGGAGTGGTAATTAAATTACATTTAATTGGAATCGGAAGGCTTCCGGGCGGCCGCATGGCAAACATGTGGTGTGCATTTCGAGAGGAGATTGTTTGAGTGTGCGTGTGTGGTCTTTTTTTGTGTGTGTGCAGGAATATATGTACACTTTGTAAACAAATGTTTATTAATTCGTAGGAGTGCAAATGCACATTAACGTGCTGTTAAATTCATGCTAGAGTCAATTTGAGCTGAAGCGCCTAAATGTATGCAATCATTAAAGCATTCGATTTTAAAGTTCGGTTCTAATGTTTTTGATGGACTGTTTGCTTCACTTTTCTAGTTAAAGCCGCAGGAATCAAAAGAATTCATGAATGATGATCCAAGTAACAAAGTGTAATCAATGAAAATATTGATTGAAAATACTATTGTATTATTTTCTTATATTATGTTACTTCTGTTCCAATGAACACAATAATCAATTACATATAAATTTGTTGTATTTTTGGATTTTTTTTGTACACTTTATTTCGAGTCATTTGTATTACTTTTTTACATTACTTTCATTGTAAACGTAGCGTGCAGCTCACGTGGGCGGCTTTGCTCTCATTTCACATGGCAAACAAAGCGTCCGGAAGGTGAAACAATCGCTCTCTCCCTCTCGTGTGTGGTCGGGCACACTTCGGGTGTTGGTTTGCTCCGTCCGTTTGGGGCTCGAATTCGTCCCGATGGCTGTGGAGTTGCTCCCCACTTTGCGAGAATTCCCCTATTGAAATACACCAGTCCTGCTCTATCATTTCGCTCGGTTGTCTGCGTGATTTGTTCCCAAGAAACAATCGAGCAGCTAGCAATAGCAGAGCAGCTCGAATCCGAACTGCTTCACGTACGACCAACAGATGGCGCTACAGTAGCAGAGTATTGCATTTTAAGTGTAGCTTAAGCAAAATGTATCGTTATTCAAAACACAACTAATAGTGTACTAACTATTTTATTTAATCTGACGTGGTTAAATTTGTGCTTTTGTGTTGGGTTTAAATGTTTAGCATATTTTTCAAGATTATTAAAAACAATGTGTATGATATCCTAGGTTAAATAGTTTATGAACGATCTTGCACTTTTAATCAATTAAAATTTGTCTAAAAAACACAAGACAACAACAAGAATACAACAAATCAAACACATATGTACGAGAAAACTTAAATGAATCAAAATTCCATACGATTTCATTGCAGTTCTGTATTTATAAAATGAAATATAGAAAGGAATAAACTAAAGTTTCTGTTTTAATAAGTTCGAGAAGCAAAGAAAACAGTTTAACCTGAGTACATCGTACCTTAATTGACGCATGTCACAAGCCGTCCTAAAACTGCTCGAATGTCCGGATGGGTGTTTTCGCCGGCGAAAAAGTTATCCTGACAATCATCGCCGCGCTCTTTCGGTTGGCACGCGCTAAAAAGCTTTCCGCTCCCCTTTTCGCCTTTTGTTTACGTTGAGAGAGGAAACTGCTCCCCGTCGGCAGGGAAAAAGTCGTGTCGAGCAGTGTGGCGGCGGGGTTTTCCCATCGACCGAACGCCGTCATCGTCGTCGTCGGCTCAGTCGAGATGTAGATTTGGTGCGGTACGCGTGTAGGACTCCTCTTTCGACGCTTTCCGTACCACACGTACACGCACACAGCTACATACACCGCGTACAGCCTCCCGTCGCTGAGCGGCCCCCTGAACGCGTTGGGTGCAACTCGTGACGCACTCCCGTAAATTGGAGTGGAGCCTGCCGCCGCTACCAGGACCGTTTCCAAAAGTGCGTGCAAAAGTGTAGGTGTGCATCGTCCGTTTTTTCGTGTTGCGTTGAAGAAGATTGAAAGCTTTCCACGGTGTCGAAACATGTGATACGGGAATTACTCCTCCAGCAATCTCGCTTTTCCCGCGCGAAACGCGAATGGAGACGCCTGGTTTGCTGTGTTGCGAACAGGAGAGCGAAAGAGAGAGAGAGAGAGAGAAGGAAGTAGATTAAGAGAATCTTGTCACCGAGAAGTTATTCCTGTGAAAGTGTGTGCGAAATGAAAACAGGATAAAAAGTGAACAAGAAAGTTATGCCGCCCTCGAATAAACAACGTTTTTTTTGTTTCATCGCACCATTAATATTCCCATCCCGCGATGGAAGCGCTCGTTCGCATGTGTTAGTGTGCTGTGTGTGTGTGTTTACTTACGTCTTTTGCACCCTTTTGGATCACCCTGTGCGGTGTTGGCGAATGTTGCCTCGTACGCATGCATGCGTGTGTGAAGCGTGCGAAAAGAATGAAGTGACGCAATATAGAGCCAAAAACATCGGGGTCCTGTTTCGCGAACCACAACCAATACGCTTCAATAAAAACCCACAGTAGGCGCGCACTACCTGGGCGACCCGACTGACAGCTGACGATGGTCGCGACGGAGAATGTTACGTCAAAATAATCACACGCATGTGAAATGAGAGAGAGAGAGAGCATTCTGGTTTGGGGATGGTTTGTGCGGTCCCTAAATTTGCAAGCGATACGGGTTTCGTTCGACAAGCGTGTATCACGTGTGCTTCGGTGATGGAAGGATCTATCCATTCTATGTGCGATTTGTGTTTGTGACTGTGTTAGTTGGTGTTAGGTGCGGAATCGACATCTTCCTCCCTGCTCGAAGCGGAACCACCAACACCAGCAGCAGCATTCGAGCGTGCCTTGTTGTGACGGGTGGTGACCTTGAACTCGTTCTTCCAATCCAATTCATCCGCACTGGCAGTGGCGACGAGGGGTGGCTATACTGCAGTTTAAAAATGCATGCATACATCTCTCGTCGCGTGCACATAAAGTGGAGCACTTCAGCCGGGTCAGGGATGTGGAATGAGCTGCGATTTTAGATTGAAAAATAAGAAAAAAAGCGAGTCTTCCCAGTGCCCGTGTCCGTCGGATGGACACACGTGGAACGTGGCGAATCAGTTTCGGGTCACACCACGGTTCGGTTGGGCCAGAGATTCGCCCTGGCTGGTACGGTTGTGGCGTATGCAAACATTAACCACCTTCGTCGCGCTTTAATAAAGCGAAGCAAAAGTTAAGCATCCCGGGCTGTTTTGCTTCGCCCCTGGTTTGGTGTACAATTTTTCAAAAGTGTCATTCAGTGGTTACGAAACTGACGAAGGTCTGTTTCACGCTTTTCGGAGGTTTCTCGAGTGTGAACCGTCAAGTTTCCCATCCACCGTTTCGACCCCGTTCCCCGCTGGCATGATTATGATTGATGATCGGGCTGGGTTGGCTAAGGGGTTTTTCGGTCTCGCAAGCTTCCAGGAGCATGTTATTCTAATAGGATAGCTCCCCATCCCTCCCGCTCCTGGATGTGATTTCTCAAACATACTTACGATCTGCACACGTTTTGGGACGTTTCTTTTTCCACACACACACAGACACCCAGAAGCTCTTCTTTTCGCCGCGGCAGAAGAAGTTGAAATAATATTAAATCCATTTCTGCTGCCACGGTGGTCCGCCCAGAACTCTTCGGCCAACCGAGCGGGGCGAAACACATAATTCCAGCACGCTAATGAGTCTCGGGAGAGTTGGTCGGAGTGCGAAAAACGGAAGAACCGGAAAGTTAGTCGCCGGAACTGGACGATTGCAGGGGCTGCACGGGCAAATGAGGAAATGGAATGGCGGATGGTGGAGGGCGTGAAACGCTTTGGGGCCGTCGTTCCTTTTTTCATCCTTTTGGTTCGCGCTTTTTCTCGCTGCATTTCACTTTTTTAATAATTTTGCGCAGTTTTGCGTTTTTAATGTTTTTTTGGGGAGGGTTTTTTTTTGGATGCTTCTTCGTTCGGGGGAGCGGAAATAAATAGTTCGAGTGTTTGTTCTTCCGTTTCTGCTGTGCTCATCGTAACGCTTGCCGTATCGTATCTTTCGTTCGAGAGGAGATTTTTTCTTTTCTCCCTCGCAATATGATTTGGTGCTGTAGAGATGATGATGCAATGATGATGTTTACATGGGTAGTAATGAGTAAAAGTTTGTTGATATATAATTTCGATTTTATGCACTCGCTGCGTTTGGAGCGCAGATTTTCATTTCGCAGTATTTTAATTTGCTTACGGGCAAGAAATTTAGTTGGGGGGCATTACAAAAAAGAAAAAATATCACTCCCTTTTTAATGTATAAATAGCAGCAGTGCCGATTGCATACATTTAGGCGAATTTTTTTCATGGCATACTCATACGTTTCGCTTTCGTTTTTTGCTATCGAGGAAGGCTAACTATAGAAAAAAAGCTATAAAATGGGTGAAAAGAAACCGACAAATCCCGTATTAATATTGTTGCAAATATAATATTCAATATCAAACCTATTGCAAATATTCACTTAAAAGTTTATATTACAAAAAAAAATCTATTCTAAAGTTTGAATTTGTAATGTCTGTACAAAAAAAGCTTTACTTGTCTGTTTATTTAATTTTGTTTGCAAGTTTCTCATCACGTACAATCAAAGGGTACTTTGATGATATATTTCATCCTCCTATCTATATATTATGCATTCCGGGCCGTACTAAATTGCATTAAAATAATTATTAGAAAATTTATGCATCAAATTGAGTGTATGCAAATTGCTCTGTGCGCTTCTAAACGAACCGTTTACTTTATGGTCGTATTTAGAAACGCGGCTTCTTCGAATGCATGCTCAGCGATACGTGAGTGAAAGTCTCATTTAAAAAAATGACATTACTTTCACCATCCCACGCGCGGCTCAAAAATAAACTACACCCAATTTCTTCCACCGATACGACAATTCGGGCTTCCCCATTAGAATGCGTCCGCTCAACCGTGCCGGCTCGTGGCGGAAGCCCGAGCAGAAAGAACTGCTTAAGCTAATTAGCATAAATCAGTGGCATAAATAATGATCGTTCCTAAGACGCCAACCAACCGTTTGGGATTTTGTTTCGTTTTCGCTTGGTTCTCTTCGCACACTTCTTGGTACGAGCAATAATTTTTGGTTACTTGCTCGCACGAGATTGGCGGCGTGCGGTTGCATGTGAGCATGCGGGCCTAATTTTACGATTTTCCTACGGGTACGGGTTGCCTTCCGGCTTAAGTTTCACGCCGTAAGTTGACTCTTTGCGGATCGAAAATTCGTCCTCCATTGCAGCGCCTGCAATGGCATGGAGTGAGTGATGAAGTATGATAGGATTATGGGAATAAATTTGCCTCACTGCAAACCGCTGGTGAAGTTTACGAATAACTCGAATGTATAAATTAATAAAAAATATGAACGTTCTCTCGTCACGTTTAGTTACTGGCCCATCACCACAGTGTTCGTTCGTGAATTCATCGGCCACGAGTGTGTTATGTGTTCGGCGAAAAAGTGTGCAAAGTATTGCTTGTGATAGTGAGTGCTAGTGCGTTGAAATCAAATGTGAAGTGGCACGCCGCGGAAGGAGCGAAAATCAAATTGTGTTTCAAATAGATGCGACCCCGGATTACTGGCAGTGAGTGTTTTACGGGCCACCAGCTGAAATCTAGATTGGATGTGTAGGGCTGCCGCCGAGCTCACTTGAAGGTACGTGCGGAAGTGGACATACAGCAAATAATTGAATACAGTGTGTTTATTTATTTTTAATTTGATTTATCATTCATTTGTTTATTACTTTCATTCATACAGTGCGTCACACAATTATGAGACTACCTGTTTTTTTTTAAATAAATTTAAATTGAATTGCATTGAATAGCATTATAATTTTTTTTGTATGTTTTAGGTTTTGTCATTGTTTGTTCAAAAATGCCAGTTTAAATCAAAACAAGAGAACTAAAAAGTATAAAATTAGTTTAAATATATCTTTTATGTTGAAGATATTTTAAATACATTTTTTACGTTAATTAAAACTTGACAAAACAGACGTTTTTAAGTAGATTGTATTTCAAGACTACATACTTTCAGGCTAATGTATACTATTTACGCCTAAAATTTTGCATTGCGCACCACCACGAAATAAAATCCTATTCATCATGACGCAATTGCGACGTCAAATAACAACTGGACATCAAACAAGATAGTGAAATCAAATATTTCAAAGAGCCTTTTTGAAAAAGTCTTCCCACACTTATTGCCATCTCTAAAACATTCAAACGTCTCTAAAACATTCAGGTGAAAGACGAACAAAAATAATAAAAAAAAACTTGTTGAATCTCTCCACACGGAGCGATGCTAGAAGCGAGTGTTGTAAGTTGTTGCACGGGAAGGTGTAACATATGTTTACCGACAACTTCCACTTCCACCTTGCCTAAAGTGTCTCGGTAGCCTTGGCGAATGGGCGATGGAAAGTGGTCAGCCGCTCATCCCGGACCACTCGAGCTCGCTTCCTCTGTGCAATGGGAGGCCACATGCCCACTGAAGTACCTGCCCGTACCGTCGGTGCTTGGTTTGATGTGTGATAAAGTAACAACGACGGTGATGGCGGTGAGTCACGTTTAAATGGAGCAACAGTGCTAGACTTTCGCGTTGCTGTGTGTTTATGTCGTGTCGAGCGGCGGAATTGATAAGCCATTGTGGTGGTTTCAGATATAAAATGATGCCGATGGTTACAGCTCGAAACTAGAATCTTTCTGGCAATTGTTGAGTGTTGAACCCCTTTGAGAGTAGCCGGAGAGACGAGTGTGGTACGAAATGAAATCGATCGCGTGCTGTCTGGTGGTGGTGTTGAGTGTTTCGGTGGTGCTAATTTGTGGCGAAAGTCGCCAGTGGGGACGCCGTGTGTCTGGCGATCGGTTGCTGAACTATGCCGTCGTCGTGAATAACTCCCTGCCTGTGCCCGAGAAGAGCTCCGTTTATCGTTATCTACCGGCGGCAGTACGTATAAAGAGTGACACTAAAACGGTTAATATTGCTTTAGTTAAATAGCTCTTTGCATGGAAGGTGCCATAAAAGGTGCCATAATCGCCTTAAAGTATGCAAATCAGAGGAACGAATATTTTACTAGAGCACTACTACCACTTATTCTTATTGAGGAGGTGTATTTATGGCTCAAAAAATGACGCTTCATGTTTTCTCTCCGCTAGGGCGCATTCCGACCACCGAACATTACGGCCATCTACGCTCGTGACAATATCCCGGCTGGAAGAGGAGGCTACGCCGGTATCGTTTCCGGTGGTGTGAACCAATCGAATGTGACACTCAAGCTTACCTCCCAACCGTACCAACGGTTCAACTTCACAATCGAGGTGTACGGCAAATAGGTTGCTGGGTTATGTTGGGAAGTAAGGACAATAAAAGACGATGTGGTTTGGGTGTCTTGAAGATGGAAAGAGACAGTTTTTTTTTTGTCAAAACTATTTTACGACCTCAGCTGGTTGAGCTTTCGGTGGGTAAAAAATGCAAAAACACACACGAACTTCCCTTGTGCACACGGTTCACTGGAAACGTCAAACGTCTTCCCAACACACGGGACCAGACGTCTTCAGCACCGAAGAAGACGTATACGAAAATAATTGCGGTAAGATGTGCTAATATAAAAAAAAAGCAAGATAAAGCGTTGGTGGAAATTGAAAATTGAAAAGCAAAAAGTTTTCCACATCGCTCCCGCCGGCTCCAGCCGGAAATCGCTCCGAAAATCACACGTGCACATAAATCAACCCTTTAGAATAGCCGTCCGAGGTTTTCGTGCGGCAAAGAAAGAGTTATTGTTTTTCTCACGCAAAGTTTTTGCTATCGCTAGGGGGAGGGAAGGTAGCGGGCTTTTTTCCCGCCACCTCATTACTTTCGAATCACTCGGCCCGGTTCCGTTCAATAGCTTTCGACTTAAGCGAACCGGGCATCCGGGATAATAAAGACCGGGTTCGGCGGCAGCAAAGCCGTGGGGAAAAACGCGAGAACGTGAGAAAACAAAACGAGCGCAATGTTCACGGAAAATCCTTTTGTTTGCACAGCTTCGGTCGCTTTGTGTTGGTGGTTCGAGTAGGTAGGTTAGTTTCTGGTCTAGTGCGGTTCGAGGCGGCTTCCTTCCTGAAACGGATCGCTTCTTCAACAATTTCTGCTAGGGTTGTGCCGAGGAGCTTTCCAGATTTGTCTGCAAAAATGAAGATTTATTTTTGTACTATCAAACAAAAATCCTACTAATATGTACTACTAGGTATCAAAAGTACTGAAGAATGTTTGACCAGATCACTTTAATGACATGTTCTGGGAATTTTATCCTGTCAATGTTTGAAACAGCCTATTTCTGTCAAATATGTCACAAAGCTCGTGAGCCATGCTCCTTCTCCAGAGTTCCTTTTTTGATCAACGAGAACACTGGCGTCCTCTGTTAGGATGATTCAGAGCTCATATCTGTAGAGGATCACATATTTTAGGGTCCTTATCGTGTAGTTTAGTCTTTAGAATTGCAAGAGTCCTCAACAGTTCTCGATCATCTAATCCTGCACAAATATTAGAGATTTTCATCATCAAAAACTCACTGCTCTCCAACACTCTGGATTTCATCTCGACAATGACTATTAGTCCAATCTTGGTCCAGCTTTGCGTTTTATTTGAAAGTACCCCGATGATGTACTATGAACCTCGCGAATTCTCAAGAAATTGTATAGAAAATGTTACTTTCGAGAGCTCAGGAGAGGGGAGCCTGTTTTCCCCACAACCCGTAGAAACATGAACGTGCTGCCTCAAATTACGTTCAAATTTACAATTTAGATATGAACAAGATATTTCAAGGTTCTTCACATCGAATTCAGACAAGAAACCAAATGTTTCTATTTGGATCCGAAAGACTCCACCATTATGTTTTTTTTTTTTGTGCCAGGTGAATAAACTTCGCATTTTAGATGTTTTATAAACCAACTACCACCTTGCATATCATTTATCATTGCACCGCTAATTGAGCTGATACGAGGGCAGTGAACCGCACGCGCTCTTTTGCATGAACCATATAACCTGCGAAAGAAAATCCCAAACCCACACGACACACGGCCCGGCAAATAGCAGAAGCGAGCAACCCACGTGTCGGTTCGCTTCATCGTACTTTGCTTGCCTATCAGCAGCTACATTTACCGAAGATCTAGCTCCTTTCTGTGACATTTAACGCAGCACGCGTGTGCCTACACGCGCGTCGAGTTCTCATCTCGCTGCTGCTGCTGATGCGACCCGCCCGATATGATATTCGATTAAATTTTTGTTTCGGTTTCGGTGTTTCCACGAGCCAAACCGGTACGGTCCCGGGATGCTGCCTACGCCCGCTACCGCTACGATGTGGGCGATGTCCTCGATGTATCGGTTGGAGGATCTTGCTGAGTTGCGATGTTTTTTTTTATTTATTTTGTATGCGATGGCTTCCGAGAGAAAGACCGTGGGAATTTCGGTTCATGTCCCACGCAAATACTCAACCCACGAACAAATAAAAAAATAAAAACAACGCCTGCCTGAGCAGTCGTTACTGCTTTTCATACTGCCGGAGGTGAAAAGTGACTTAAGGGTCGGCTTGGCAGGCGGAATCCACCGGGACATGTGATCCTGAATTTAGTATCGTGCTTTTTTTTTGTTCCCTTTGTGTTCGTATGTGTACCCGGTTTGGTTTAATATGTCGTTAGCGAATGGTCGCTGCAGCTACGCTCGTCTGGTTTTGGCATGTCTTCGGAAACGATCGCCGGCGGTGGTGGAGAGAAAGATAACAATGGAGGGAAAGAGAGAGAGAGAGAGAGAGAAAAAAAGACGTACCGGTGAAATGGCAAAAGAATTCTTCTCATTACTCAGACGAATATTTATTGTTCCCACACCACCCGGTAGTATCGTCTCGTTTTCCGACGACTCGAAAGTACCGCCAGCTTCACCGGGGGAATGATGGCAATGTTTGGAATGAACCACCGGCGGCGGGCATAGGAGCATCGCTATTTTTTTGTTCTGTATTTGAAAATGACTTTTCGCCAACAAACGCGGACGCGGATTTTGTTCGCCCAGGTTGAGGCTTCCCCGTTCGCTCTTCAGCGAAACTTTTCCCCGGAGGCTGAAATATTCAAAACATAAATTGTTTTCTCCGTGCTCGGTGTGGAATGTTGACAGCGGGGAAGCGTACAACCTCGGACCGATATGTGTCCTTGGTGTGTCCTTCCCGGGTCGGTCGCTTTCCGAACCACGTTTGTATCATCCCTGTGCCAGCTGTCAGTTTTGTCCGGCTCGAAGGACCAAAAAAGAGGCAGGTGGAGCCTGGAAGCGAAGGAGCAAATCGACTGAAATAATAAACGAAATGTCACACGCACACTTGATCGACTGTCCGCAGCACGGATCGGTTGCTCGCGGTTTGCAAAGGGTGATTTCTGGCTGCCGGTACGCGTGTTTCTTTTTTGACATTTTAAAAATTTCTCCCCGCAGCCGAATGCAGCAGACCAGATTTCAATTTTCGTGGATTGTTTTGACATTTTGGTTTGGTTGGTTCTTTTTTTGTTTATAAATATATACAACAATAAAAAATACCGTCGCCTATAGAAGTCGACATATAGGCTAAAAGTATGTCGACTTCTTATAAACTTCGATCTATAATGTTGTTATTAAAAATTACTTTAAAATAATATTGAAAACTAAAAAAATGCATCAGATATTTATAACCACAATGAAAACATCAAAATTAGAAAAAAATATGTAACCCTTTCAATTATAACACAACAAGATGAACGAATGATAAATGACTGATTAAAAAGATGTATAAATAAACACAATACATAAGGAAAAAATAAGTATATAAAAATCAAACAAACAAATCGGTAACATTAATTTACTTATTTGATTTTAACAGTTGACTTTAAGCAAAAGGGTCAAATTTCCAAAGGGACTGAGATTGAAAATTCTTATAGTTGATTAGTGTAGCTTTTACGCTTTCTCCAAATGGCATACAAAATTATGTCAAAATCAAGTATTGTGCGACTATCTTCCCTCCGAGCCTGTCTCACAATCCCCAACGGAACACGCATGGATTGAAGGAATCAAACAAATCGCCAAACGGTGACAGTTTCGCACGCTCGCATCCGGTCAATATCCGGTTGCGCAAATTGTGAACTTATCGTTTCAATTTCATCTCATTTCGACGTGGAAGCTCAGAAGCACTCAAAGTTCGCCCCTGGCGGAAGTGCGTTTCCTCCAGTCTCGAACTAAAGAAAAAAAAGCGCACCTAGTAGAGCTTAATAGAATGTTGCCCAACCCGAAAACGGGGCCAGATTCGACCGAATTTGACGACTCATCGGAAAATGAAGCCCTCACGGCAAATGAAGCCTTCGGAAATCCTTTTCGGAGTCCAGCCAACGGTCCATTTTCACCTCGTGGAGGAGACTTTCCTAGTCTACAAATAAAAAAAAAATAAGGCATAAAGACCGAACATGAAGGCAAATGCAAGCGATAAAAAAATACCATCCTGACCAGTCATCCACACTTTCGAAGCAATAAATCTTTCCACTCACGGGGGGAATGGGGGAAGAGCTCCCAAAAACCGTTCATAATTCAAAGCGAAATTTGATGAAACAACAACAAAAAACATACCCGTAGAACACAGTCACACGAAGCGTTCAAATTCCTTTGCTCGGCCCGATCATAAAGGCCTTTTCTCAGTCGCCGTTTTGAGCTACCAGGGCGGCCAGTTAGACAATGAGGTTTCGAGCGGCATAATGGTGGTAACATTCCTTCTGCATTCCGCTGGTTCCGCCACGAGCGAAAAAAAAACCCTAACCTAAGCTTCGCTCCATTATAGTTGGCATGGTCTGAAAACAGTATGGTGGTTGAAAGGAAAAGGAGGGAAGAGGGAAGAGGCGGGTATCTCAATATTGATGAAAGGAATGGAGTGATAGAAAACGTAGTTTGCTATCCACGCGCAGACCGTCAATATCTTTCGTCGCTATACGATGGTGCCTTTCGGTGGAATGTTTGATGATGCTCCTACTTTTGGGATGTGCTAGTATTTGAATTTTGTATGGCATTATTTTCGGTTTCGCTGTGGACTTTCTTTTTTTGATCTGTGAAATGGTTTGGACTACGGCATGAAATATTTTTTTGTGATCTTTTTCATCCAAAAAGGAGTGGAAAAATATGTGAAAAAACTCTTCATAATGATGAAAAATAAGTCGTAGTGGATGGTGTTTCAAAAATATTCTCACAGATGGCGCGATTGGTAAGATAAAACGGGTTTTATAAACCAGATCTTTTCTCTGCCCTTTTTGTGAAATCCCATCATATTATTATGATTAATGTTTAGAGATTTTGCTTTGTAGCGCTTTACACACGCGCAGACATCGATCATTAATGTGATTGAGATCGATTGATACGCCTAGTAGCTTCTACGTTTATCAACTACACTTTTCCTCCGCGGAATGAAACAATTTCATTCCCTTTCGTTCGGGTTCGGTTCGATGCCCGTGCGACAAAGTTACGACATGTTTATTTTCCTTATCCTGTCACAATCCCCATCGTTAAATCGTACTTTAATGCCCTCGGTTCGGTTGTTTACACGGCCATGCGACGGAAACGGCCCGCCGATGCCGATGAATATCCGGATTAGTTTATGGCTGTTTGTCACGAAAACTAATCCCACCTCATGTGGAGTGGGGTTTTTCTTTTTGCGACTGCTGTTTTTTCAACCCCAACCCAGCCCGGCAGTGGTCTGACCCAAAGCTAACCCTTTTCATGGGAGAGGGAGCCATAACTTTTCGCTTTACTGTGGAGGCTGCCCCATTTCCTCTACCTATGGATTATCCGGGGTCCGAATTCCGTCCCAGTTAGTTAGCGAGTGTCGCTGACGAAGCACGAATCAGGGCTAACGAGCCACTATCATCTAGGGGAAAAGCTTGGAGCAAAGCGCACACAAAAAGAAAACGCCGAACTATGCTTACCCACTCTCATATGAGAAATTAATTATAGTATGGGTAAGGAAAGCCGCCTTGGTGGGTGCGAAATTGTGCAGCGGTATTTTCCTTTGGCGATTTTTCCTGATGAAAACCGCAAACAACCAATCTTGCGCTTCCGTTTCCGACGATGGAAATGCAGTGATAGTGTTTTTTCTTTCGTTTTTATATTTCCTTCCACAGGTCCCCTTTTCCGCGAGCGAATGCTTGGGGGTTCAGGAAAATGGACGTTTTGCGGCCATCGTAAAGTGCAAAGAATCGTAGGACCAAGGTAGGGATGGAGGGTGGAACAAAATGAAACACAAAATGTCCCATTTGCCGAGCGTGATGGTTTGGGAAGGCTGGCTGGGACAGTTTCGCTACCGGTTGGCACCGAAAGCACCGTCCACGGAAATGGTGTGTTTTCGTGTTTTTTCGGTCATTTTTCAGCGAAATGATTCACGGTGGCCAGTTTATAGGTTGTTTGGGCTGGTGTGTTTGTTGCTTTATTTTGATCGTTACGGCGGTTTCATTCGTTGCCAGCGGAAAGCAGGGCGGAAAGATTTGCCCATGAACAAGGTCAGCAATTAAAGGTTTTTAAGGCGCGGTAAACATGTTAACACTTTTATAAAACTTTTTTTTCAACTTTAATGCTGTAGGCATCATCAACGAAATTTGTTTTTTTTTAATTAATATTGGGAAAATGAGCATTTATAAAAAGTTCGTTTCACTGATTGCCAACTGACAGTCTAATGAAGCTGATAGCGCCTGAATTTATGCAATGCGAGCTATTCATATTCGTTACTTTTTTGGTTCACTTCCGAAGAAATACGGGAGTTATTTCAATTTTTGTCTAAACTTGTTCAGATAAACAATATTAAATGGATCTCTTTTTGAACAGCATTATTATATTTTTTATATATAATCCAGGAAATAAATAGTGTAGATGTGTTTTGAAGAGTAAAACTTACTTAATATAATTTAAAAATACAACCAACTCTCAACCGTAATATTCCTGAACCAAGCCATATAAAAAACCATTTTTTTTTGTTCAAAAATTTCACCTTTACCAACGCTCGTCCAGCGCTTCCAACACGATATGGTTTCTCACACAGCTTCCAAAATCCGACCAGTGATGTTGATACGCCTTGCCGGGCAACCCAATCAAACGAAATAAAATCAACAAAAGAGGTCAAGCACATCGAACCTGCCGAAAACGCCGATTGTTGTTACCAAATCCGAATGGGTGGAGAAAAATAAAATAAATAAAAGCTCTAAACAAGATGCCTACTTTACGGTATCGATTTTTTCCGGGTTTCATCTTACGGGGCGTCCCTCTTCGGCTCGTTGGATTTTTCTTGACCTCCTCGCAAATAGTTACGGCAAAGCGGAAGCTGATAAATTTGTCAACCACGAGCTCAACCGAGGATCGGGATCTGGTCCGATGGTTCCCGCACGATAGAGGGAAACGTTGTTTGGCTTCTATTCGCGATGAACTCAAGCCCGCAAGCAAGGGAAAAAAGGACGGTAACAGCTCTAGTTCTTTCCGTGGCTCGCGTAGCCTCCGGGACGCTAACCCGCAGTGGATTCATTTAACGAAGACACTGGTTCAACGCGACCTGCTGTGTGCTTCCGGTGCTTCCGGAAGGCACCTAGGCCGAGGCTGCAGATAATGGGCTGACGATGGCGATGAGCGTGGCGAAAAAGGCTGCCCGCCTACGTGCCCTAATACCCTTCTCCACCGTGTGTCCTATTATTTCCTGTTTCCGCTGCCATTCGCAATGAGCCGTGTGGTTGTGTCAGTTTACGAGGCGTTTCCGTTTTCCATCCGCATCAGCTCCACATTCCATGGGCCGGCGATAAATGTCCAACCCACGCTGAATGAACATTATCGCACCGCACGCTTCACGCCGTCACTTTTCCACTTCTCTTTTGGGTCTGTTATTTTAGCGATGCGAAGGATCGTAGTCGGGCTTCTTCGGCTGCTCATGTGCGCGGCAGGCGCATTTTTCTTCGGCTTTTGTGGAGAAAAATCGGGCTTGTATTTACCCACCAGCACCGCAAGAAGGACGAAGAAGAAAGAATTTGAAAATATCTGTTCGATATTTTTTTTCTTACCAGTAACTTTTACGGTGAAGACTGCTGGTGGAAACACAATCAGGGGCAGCAACTTTCGAATGTGACAGAAAGATGAAATTTAATAATCCTCCTCCCGGTCGTGCTCTGTGTGTGCGTGTGTGTGTTGGATGGAGTTTTTAGTTGAGGATGGTGACACAAGATGGAAAGGGAAATTCGACGAGTAAGAGATAGAGAAATAACGCGAGGCAGTGGATGATGATCCAGCAATCCGGAAGTATTCCGTATTTAATTTGCCTAACAAGCAGCCACCAGAAAGGACAGAAAACTGAACGAAAATCGTTAACATAACATGCGCACGAAAAAGAAAACTGTCAGCACGAGAATGACTAAAAAGAAGACGCGCGAAGGCGCAAGAAAAAAGGAAGCAAAAACAACTTGTTTCCATTTTTAATTCCGGAGCTTGCTCGCTCGTTTTGTTGTGGTAGTGTTTGTGAGTGTGTGTGTTTTTTTTTCACTTGCTCGTCTCCTGCTCGTCCTGATTTGTTTGCGATGGCCTTGGGCGGTTTATGCTTTATCCGTTCTCGGTCCCGGTCGAACCCGATTCGCAAAACCAACTTTTACGTCATCACGGTATCATGAGGAAAGCAAACCAGCGTCACCATGGCAACGTGAGAGCGTTAAAGCCATTCAAGATTGGTAGGGATTAAAGTGTTGCACGGCGAATAAGTTTCATGCGGTAATGGTAAAGTGGGTTTAGATTTTATATTTTAAGGCGCTCAATTTTCCAAAATCTTATTGAAATTTGATTATAAATTGATTTTAAACGCTTTCTGAATTGATTGTTGGTTTATGATGAATATATAGACTATTTTAGAATTTGTAAACAAAACTACGATGGCTTATATTCATCACGTATTCCATTTTGTTCGTGGATCGATAAAAGTTCTTTTCGAACGGATAGCTAAATGTAAAAATACTAGTTCTATTTAATTGTTTTAATGTAAATTTAAATGTTTGTTTCTGATATCTACATCCTACATGTTTACTAGAGTCGACAATCTACTGGTTACTTTCGATTGACAGCTGTCAAAAATCCCAAATGACAGGTGTGACAGTTTACAATGATTTCTTTACGATAGCGGCACGAATAACCGACGAACCGAATTGGTTTCATGTTCGTTTATTCGTAATTTATAACAAAAACGTAATACAAAATAAGTCTCTTCTGTATAAACCGTAACGCCCGTACCTCTTCCCAGCAACTTTTGCAAACAAATATATCACACACTTATAATTTAACCGCGCGTAAAAGTTTTGCTTGCCAATAATGCTTACACCGGAAGGCAGAAAAGGGAAAAATGGCACGGGAAAAAGAAATCCAATAAATAATTGTTCTGCTAGTGTTTTTCTACCCCTCGCTTGGTGGAAATTCCACGCATTTCACATCGCTAAGTTCGCAGCGGACGAAGCAAAATTTCTCCATTTATTTTCGGGCGTTGGTTCCGGGGATGTGGTGAGGTAAAGGAAAATCGAAATAACAGAAGAAATGGTGCACGCTTTTCTCTCGCGTTCCTGTCTATCCCCCAGACGTTCCGCCACCCTTCAAGCCGTTCGAAATCCAAGACATCGCAGCGGCAACGAAGGGTCGCAGTGGTGGCGTGCAGCCGCGGAGCGTGCTGAATCAACAATATTCTCGTTCGAGATTAATGAGAAGGAATGAGAGAAAAACATGTTTTTCGCACCGAGCTAGCACACCGCTTTGCCTGTGCTTTGGCTGGTGTTCTCCTCCCTCTTGGGTAGATAAAAGAATTTCGACGCCGTCAGCATGTTGCTGAAAGTTTCGTTTCCCCGCTCACAAAGCAGGTCGCGTTCCACCGAGATCAAGATTCCTGTTCCCCTTTTGTTGTCCTTCCTTGCTGTTCGCTGGAAGATCTCGGATCGGTGGAGTCGCTTTTTATCAATAATCCAAACACGGTGGCCACCCCGACCTCGTCCCCGCCCGGTGATGAATGTTAACGTCGGGTCGGTTTACGCCGCGCTGGAAGGACGCCATCAAAAATTCATCTTTTTGTGTAAAACGTCGTCGTCGTCGTGCGGCTGTTACGGTGCCATTTTTGTAGAGAGCTTAGCTGCGATTGTCAATCGATCGGGTTAAAGTATACCGAACGAACACTCCACTCTTCCAACGCCCGGCAAGGGCGCCTCCATTCAGCAAGGACGAGAGATCGCATTATTTGACTAGGGTGGAGATGGCACAAAAAAAAACCGGTCCCGCCGTCGTTTGTAAAAAAGCAGTTTAAAGCCTCATTCATACGCACACGCAGCCCCTCCCGAGAAACGAACCACCCAAGTGAACAGCTGGCGGTTTCTCCGAAACATATTGAGTGCATGAACAAACACACGCCATGGGAATGTATTCATCTGACAGTGAGGAAGGCTTGTGCGAATGGCACAATGTCTTGGAATAGCTAAAAAACATATAGTGACAATGTGCAATCACCACCAATCGTTTGTCCATTTTCATTCAAATGTGGCGGCCGTCTTCGTATTTCTTTCTCCAACCAGCCAACCAGCCTAGATTCCGAGCAAACAGTTGAATTTCATGAATGAGTGTTCAGCAAGGGAGTTCTTACGCAAGCGAGAAGGTTCTGATTTATTTGCCATTCGTATCTGAGCGCTCATGGCAGCCTCAGCGGCCGGGGTTTGTCTTTTAGATCATGCAAACCATTCTGCCCATGAATGTATTAATAAAGAAAGACGAACCTCTCTCTCTCTCTCTCTATCTCGGCTCGTCACACCGGCGATACGAACACGAAAACGATAAATCAACGCAAAAGACATGAATCATGAGATAAGACTGGTCGAAAACACATCATTATGCGGCGTTCATGTGATGATGAATTTATGTTTTACTGATGTTTGCCCGAGATGGCGTTGCGTTTGTTGAGCAGTTTTATAAAGATGCTGAGATAAAAGTTCACTGAGAGTTCTCTGGTATGGCTGGTGTGCGTGAAGATCCTTCGCGTGGTTTTATTTCAGCTAAACACACTGCGATTGATTTCGATATTTACGTTACCATTTGGAGATTAGCGATTGTGAATAAACAATCACTTAGTAACCAGTTTAATATTTACTTTCAAAAATAAATGAAAAAAACAAACCTTGCAGCGCCATCTTAAGGAAAACTGCCTGTGAATGCTTAGTATGCAGTAAAAATAAAATAATACAATTAAGTGAAGACGGTAGATATTAAACTAAAATATAATTAGAAATGGTTAACAGCGCCATCTAGCGGAAATCAGTAAGTATTACGTGCCGGTATCATAGTGAAGCGACGTTTCATGTCAAATAATCAGTAGATTCCCATAAAAACTTGGAACCTTTATTATGATTTTATAAATTGGAAGGATTTTATAAATGATAAAATTCTTCTAAGACGTCGAATCGAATTTGTTTCCTATAAATATCACTTGAGATATGTGAGTGACTCAAATTCCTTTCGAGCTATTCCTGAAGAATCGTTTACCGGTAAAGTAATAATATTTCATAATTTATTGCTATCCCAGCGATGACCCAAACCATTTTTCCGCACACCCATCGATCCATCGCTTATCGAAACCAATCGTTCCCTGTTGGGCGGCTCCATTCCGGGAAGCTTATCATCACACATAATAGCACACCGGTATGGTGGTATTTTTTTTTTTCATCTTCCTCTCGAGCAGTCTGCACCAAAACAAATAAAAAAAAATCAAACGAACCCAAACCGGACTCCGCATAGTGTCCGCATGGCCGACGGGCCGATTCGGGTTTGACCATTCGCTAGCGGCCGGTCGGCCACTCCCCGGGAAGTCCGGAAAAATCAGGTACTTTAGCACGTTTTTCTCAAAACGTTTACCCACCCGACCGTCCCGATACGATACCGACACCGCCGGGCATCGTCCTCCACCGGAAGAGCGGATCCGGGCAATGCGGTGAGCAGAAACCGAGCGATTCAGCGTTTCGGCGCTGTAATCTTTCCCACTTTTCGGCCCCAACGGCTCGCAACACACTGTAAATGAGAATTTATTTTTCCGCATGCGGCAAATCGTGAATGCGGCAAACGGCACAATGGGACGGCCAGCGAGATGATACGAACCGATGGGCAGTGGCACATTTTTGATCGAACACTCGAGATAGTGAGGGCACCAGCAGCCGCCCGTGGCACAGTACGGACCAAAAGTGACGTCTGTATATTAATACCTCCTTTCGTAGGCAAACGCAGGCCAACCGTTTTGGCGTTGGCAATGGTAATGCTGCGTGATTTTGTGAACGTGATAATAAATCAAAGCAGCGCGGGTCACTTTGTGTGGAAAATTGTGCGTCGGCCGACGTTTTATTTTACATGCGGTTTGAGCGGGCGAAGCTGATAAGCGAGAAAGAAAGCAGATTGCACGCCACAGCGGCGAGCGAGGAATTTTAATTCACTTAATTCAGAGAACGCACGCAACTTGACTGGGAGCCAGGGAGGGACCTGCTAGGAGTTTTCGAAGAATCCATTCCAAGCACATCCCACACGGTGGCTAGATTGTTTTGGTATTAGGTCGAAAAATTCGCACGCTCGTCAAGGTAGGACACTGGAATCTCTCCAATAACGCCAACATATCTTCAGTACCAACAATGTTTGAAGACAGCTCGGGCAGAGAACGACGAGCGAGTTCTTCAAACACAAAAAAAAAACAATAAATCAATTCCACTCTGACAGCATCGGTACCACGCATCGTGTCACTTTAAATGGGCTTATTGGGCAGCAGAGGCATAGGAAAGCAAAAAGAACAGCGTTCCAATAACCACGTCCACACGTCGTGCTCGGACTGGACCATCGTATTAAACCAACACCAAACGGCCCAAGACGGTGGATGGTACAGCGCCTCCTTCCAGGACCTGGCACGAGAGGCAGGACATAAAACCCAGACGCACGACCCAAAGGCCGAGTACGTGCGTCATGCCTGCCGAGGCCGGGGAGGTTTGTTTATGGGGTCGGTCCGCGGGATGGCACGGATGGAAGGTTAATTGCATTTTCTGATTGCTTCCAGCATCTATCCACCTGGGACCAGACCGGTCCAGCCCAGACCAGCGCGAGTCCGTTGATGACTTCGAGGCACGAGCTTTTTTGTAGTCAGCACCCAGGTCTGGTACATCTGGGCTTCGTTCTTGTTTCTTTTTTTTTTTGCTCTTTCCGGCTGTTGTTATACAAATCCCCTTCCACACCGGGCGTTCGGTGGAGCATCGTTATGTTTATCGATCCTTATTGTTTCTAACTCCGACCGCCACTGTGCAAGCTGTGAAACTTCACTTCCAGTGTCGAGTTTTCAAAAACCCAGCGTCCCGCACTCGCCCCACGGTAGCTTGGATAATTTATGGACCAACCACACTTTGCAGCATAAAAAGCTTGTTTTGCTTCTAATGACGAGCAGCGAACGCCCTGGTGCCGGTGGCAAAAACCTTCCCCCGGGTGTCTCCGACAGCTTCGAACGATGGTGAACGTGTCACCCGCAGAGGCCTTGTGGGTGCTTGCGCTAGTGGCTTTAAAATTTACTCAATTATCTTCGCTCGTCTCTGGCGAACGGAGCCGATAAGTCTATGGTGCCAGCGGCGGAGGTCAGAAAGTCGCACCGTGCGGTGGCGTCGATTTGAAGACTTCGATCGCACCGTCAAGCATGGTCATGGACACGGCTCGAACACCATTTGCGTCTTCTAGCGAGCCAATATCGTACCAACGCGGCGGAAGTCGTCAGAGATGATGATGACACCACCAGGCACAGAATCCGGAAGCATTGTGACACCGTGCTCATCATCGCAGGCCGCGGTGACAAGCACCTCGAAAAAGGAAGGAAGGAAGGAACTTTGGGTATCGCAACGCGACGGCATGTTCCAGCTGTCTCCCAGCTGGTAGTGTATCGCGCTAAGTACAATCCAAACCCATGGTACGACCAAGCGGAATTCTCCTTCTCCCACATACCTCACCCGGCAAAGAACACTAGCGACTACTCGCGCAAACACTCGCAACGCCCACCACCCCGCCGGAAAGTGTTTAATCAGCGAAATGGTTCCCATTTGCGCAATCTTCGCTTCGGCGCGCGTTCTTGCGGGGCGACAATTAATTGAGAGCGCCAGACCGGGAAAGGGAAGCGCGGAAAGCGCTGGAAAACGTTCCAGCGTGCCCGCGCGACCAAATTTGCATAAACTGTTTGCAGTTGAATGAAAATAAAAGCAAATTTATCGTGCAAACGAGCGCTGCTATCGTGGCGCGGTGGGAGACGGCGGTAGGCTTTTTTTTCTTTATCGTGCTTGAGGTCATTCTCGGGCACGATTTGCTAAGTGTAATCTATTTTTCATGTCCTTATTTTTTGTGTGAAGATTAAAGTGTAAAGACAAGTGGGGTGGTGTTGATGGGACATTGAATTTGGAAAAATGAGTAGTAATTGGAAGTTTTTTTTATTATCAGATAAAGAACATCGACACAATATTATTTTCAACAATGTTTTTTAAGTACTAATTTAGCATGAAATTATTCCGTCAGATGTTTCGGCCGTCCAAACCACTCGCTGTCGCCGAAGCAATTGACGTTTTAGCTTTGTTTTGACAGGTTCAACAATGGTTTTAATATAGGTCATGGACTTAGTTTACATTTGATACTAATTAGATATATTTTTGTCGTAATTTTTTACGAAATTTAATGGCTCTAGGAATAAAAAAAATCTATTTTCTGCATCTGGAAACCCTGCTGTTCAACAATTGTGAAAGTATAGCTGTTCTTAGTAGTCGAGTAAGTGTGTAGTGTCAAGTATGACACCCGTAGAAATTACAGGGTTTCGAGTCATATAAGGGAACAATGCAATCAGTAGAGAGAATGTGTCAACCGGTTAAGAGAATGTTACAGCCCACTACATGGCTGCATCATTCTCTTAACCGGTTGACACATTCTCTCTACTGATTGCATTGCTCCCTTATATGACTCGAAACCCTGTAATTTCGCATAACTCACCCTCAACTCTAAGCCGACATTTATTCGATCTTTGTTCGCTCTCTGCCTGCCATAACTCTCCTTTGCCGTGTGTCGGATTGCAAACAATGCCTAACAGTTATTGAATCAGGCGTACAGATTAAAAGCGTTCCAAATCTTGTGAACGTCGAAAAAAAAAAACAGCCAAGATAAACGCTTAAGTTTTATACATTAATATTGCAGGCGATCCGTGCTGTTCAACCCCAAGAAAACATTGCTTTAAACCTCTGCTCGTGCCCTTTAACACTCTTGTGGAGTAATAATCGTAAATACACTCGCAGTAAAACGGCTGTCCACCGTCCGAAGACTTCGGTGCTTTGGCGGGTTGGAATAAAACAGATCCAAACAATAAAAAAGGGCCAGACGTCCAACCAACCGATTGTCAGACTTAAACCCCGGGGGCTTTAGTTCAATAAACGTAAATCTGGCCGTGCGAGTTGTCGCTTTGCGTGTGACTTTGCGCTTTCCGCACGAGGGCGCCTCCGCGTGGATTTGCCCGTCGGTTTAATTCATTGGCAAGTGAAACAATAAAAGTTTTCTTAAACAGGAGCTTAGACATCGCATTGTGCTCGGTGGATGTGTCTGTGTGTGTTTCTGTCCGTTTGTGAGTTTTGCATGTCCTTATACAAATCGAATCAAAGCACATCAATTCTTATCAGCGGCACCGCAGCGCCACATGCAAGCGTGGTTATGGGTGCAAACCTCTTCAGAAATTGCACTAGAACTTGGGCTAACTTTTGCGAATGTCCTGCTAATAACGACCGTCCGTCGCACGGACGGTTTTGTTCCCTTTCGGTGGAGACTTTCTCTGGGAATGCCTTTGTGTAACGCTAGCCTTTTCGGAGCTGTCCATGTTTTGGTTTCTTATCAGCACCGGACCAGCTGACGGTGCACAGGCTCCAAAAGGTTGTGACCCGTTTGCACGTGGTGAATAAGATGTGCACATTATAGCCTCGTCGAGCGTAGCGTTGGAAGCCGATGTTCCCATGGACACCGAATAGATATTATAATCCTTACTTTAGTATCTCGCATTTTGGCTTCCCTTATTTTGCTCCTAGTGATTCCAAAATCATTTTTTTACTGCCATAAAATTTGAAGCCATATTCTTGCAGTTAGTTTTATCGATTCATTCGAAATTTTGGGATTATTTTTTAAAATAAAAAATATCTGAAACATGACCCAGAACTAGATTCGAACGTTGTTTGAACTCATTACAACGCCAGCATGGGTTGGTATTTTAATTTAATTGCAAACGTACGGCACCATAATGAAAGACGTGGATCGGTCGCCATAATAGAAAACTGTCATGACGAACCATTTTTCCGTTTTTTTTTTGCTCGACGACCGTGTGTGGGTCGTGCAAAAGTGTAACAAAACCGGATCCTTTCATGATGATATGTAGGCCGCTCCAGCTGCTAAAGCCTGCTGACCCGTGCGAGCGGCAACGGATGGGGTGTTATGCTCATGTGTGCGGCCTATTTCCGGTCGGTCGGAGCATGGGTCGGAGTGATAAAAATCCTTCTCATGCTACACCAACCCAACCGAACCGTATTAGTGGATCAACGCGTGTATCCAGGCGAACGCCGGGATATTAAGGCTAGGGACGGCAAATATAATCGTACGTATACGGGACGTGTTTTATGGGCTTATAATGATAACGACACTCTGTGCTGGATCCTGGACAACCGCACCGAGATTTACTTGTTGAGACGCCGGTTCGCCCACATTCGCTAGGCTCGGCCGTCCCGTGGGGCAGCTCACTTGAAATGAGCTGTTAAAATAATAGCTCCGCGCAAACTGGGACTTTGGTTCGGGACCGATCGTTGTTAAGTTGGCGGCGAGCGTGTGTTAATGGTGGTTGTGTTGATAGGTTATTAATGTCTCTCGTTCGTACGTTTGTTCGCCCGACGCCCGGATGCGTTGCCCGGGGATGCTATGTTATGCGTTTTTATTGAAATTGTTACCATGCGGATGTGGACAGATGAGTGACGGAGATTGATGACAGTAGAAGCTTGGGTGAATGTTACGGAAAAGTAAAAACGAGAATAATAGATTACTAGCCAGGATTGCTTGGATGATTGAAAAAAAAATCATTTTCCTATATAAAATGTTACAATCAACTCGTAAAAATATTGAACATACCAAATGGAAGATTTTATGTCTATTACGTGCTTAATTCAAAAACAGGAAATGATTCAGCACTTTCACCCTCAAATCTTTCACAATCTTTTTTTTGCATATGCTGTTAATATACTGTTTAGAATATGAGGTTGAAAGATCAAACTAAAACAAATCGATAAATTTGCATCGGATGAGATAAAACCAAAAGGTACAATTTTTTACCAAATAGAACAACATGTATTTTGGAAGCACAACGCATACTCCTTGACTATTTATTGAACAATTTCAGCTCCTCGTGCAAGCTGCGTTCGATGCAAAACTATTCAAATATTTGCACCCATCCCAACGCGAGCATGAAACAATTTCCAATTAATTATCCATCGCAGCCTCCGGTAATGATCGGAAGTTTAGACGCATTCGATAGTAAACTTTCCGCCTCACCGAAACCGCCGACAAGATACGCTGCAAAATGAACGTTTTCGCAAAACTTTACAAATTCTTCTCACCATGGAGGACACTGTAGAGGCTTAATGAGCTCGATGGAAACTGTTCAATGTGATCGATCGTGGTACCGGCAGACGATCTAACCCGGGTTTCTGTTGCGTCATGCATGCGCCATATTCTGCGATTGTTGCGCTACGTACGGAAGTTTGTGGATAAAACCCTACGGGCAAACACGGTGTGTATGATGTTCAACACATCCCACCGAACATTTGCTGATTAATACACGCCTTTGGGAAGCTGTGTTTCCTGCGTTTGTCAATCTTTTTCAGAGCACGATGAAGTGAAACGACAAACAGCCTTGTGCACACACATCCATATTTGTACGGCGTTCTACGAAACTTCTCATATTAATCTGCCCTTTCTTCGTGCGCCGTTCGTTAAAGGAGTCGATTCTTGCTCAACGGGAGCGCATGAAGGTGGGAAATATAATGGCGACAGGTTAAAATCAACACAATTCGCGGTTACGATGCACCGAAGCGTGACGAGCGTGATGCCGAGTGTGAGCCTCTTGACGAACGATACGCCAAGCGTCGCCAAGTCATTTCTGCTCGGGCGAAGTTAATCTGCTTGGATGTTAGTAGCTCCCAAGCGGTATGGCGTTCCTTGCCAGGTGAGACGGTACGGTGAAGCTTTTCATCGAAGCGTGTACGCAAATTTCACAATCCCAGGCGTTCAGACGGGTAGGTGTTGCTGATTATTCAATCGTCATGGCGTCTTGGGGGAAATCTGCTCTGGATGAGTTTTTTCCTGTTTTTTTAAACCATTACATCATGCCCTTGTTGAGATGCGAAAGCACGGGCACGTGACGGAAAGGAACCGCTTTGGTTTAATAGAGTTTCATTTTTCATCGCGTGGAATGAAATTTCTGGGCAAACCGTTTGAAATTACGGGGGATGATGTTTCTGATGTTGTTTTGAAGTAGAATGTGAATTAGCGTGGCTTTTAGATAGAGTTTGAAGACATTTGAACTCTTGTCGCTCGAAAATTCATAGATAAGAATTATGAAAAATATATTTGACTTAGACTCATACCAATACATTAACGATTACCAGAAAGTTGTTTGCTGAGACTTTAATGAGTAGAAATAAAATATTTTAACATTTTTCATTTGAACGTCATAGTTATTTGAATTATTGTGTCTTATGAAACTAGTACCATTCGATTGCACGAGATGGCGCTACTTTGCAATATCATTCTAAAAAACGTCAAGATTGTCAAAAGCTGTTTAGTATAGAACATTGAAAACTTGTTATCGTAACTGTCAGTGTTTTGCGTATTGCGTAACTGTGTCCAATCTTAACGAATGGAAGGAAAATGATAAATCTAATCAACAAGATACTTAGCTCGGTATAATTTTCTTGCTTGTGAACAATGCGTGGAAGCAAAATCACTGTATACCATGCAAGAACCCGCTTCCATGCATTGTTATACCGCTTCGTGGATGCCATCGTGGAATCGACCGAAAATGGCAAAGCACAGAAAAGGCTCGTTACTGTTTACTCTCCTAATGAGCAATTAGCTAAATTTCGTTCAAACTTCTTCCATCAGTACAAGAATACACGCATACATTGGCAGTAAAGGAACAGAACTGGTGCGGTGTGTGTATGTGTATCTTTTCGTTTTCGGTGATGGCGTCCCGGCCTTTCCCGATCCATTTCCAGTTCCGCATACTGCCGTAGAAGGTGTTTAAGTACCTTTCCCGTCAAACACCACAGGTCATTATGCGTAACTAAGCAACCGAACCGAAGTAGACAACAAGCGGCAGCGACAGACAAGGCATATCCACATAAGAAGGGATCAGGAAGGATACAACCGCAAGGATAAACGAACGAACGGTATGGCGAAGTGAAAAGGGTTATTTGAATTTGGTTGCTTTCACTCCATCCGGTGTCCTGCGGTGGTAATTTGGATGCGTGTTCTGATTTTTGTCACCTTTCTCTCCGCTCTCGCACGCTCGTTGCCGCTGCATGCGTGGGGCCGTATAATTTTATGTGCGACACAAAATTCGACATTTTATTCTGCCCGCAATGGGCGTTTTTGGGCTGCGGGACGGACGCAATGCTGGTTGCCGCTTCAGGCGGGCTCATTTCGTTCCATCATCAACAAGCGGGAGCTCTTTATAAGTTTCTGGCGATCGTAATCCGGTCTGAAAAATGTATCCCATCGTTGTCGGTATAGAATGGGTAGAAAAACGGCATGATTGCTTGCCTTCAGGCAAGCGGGATATTTTTCCGTCAAAATCCGATAACTAATGGCAGCATGGGTAACCTTCAAGTACCCTTGAATGAGAAAATGATTGTTAAATATAATTCAAACGATGTTAAGCAACACATTTCAATCTTTTTGTTAAGATTGCAATGAAAAATACTTGTCTTAAAACTGATGTTAGGGTAACAAATAATAATCTTATTCGTTTTTCTTTTTCTCATTTCAGGTAAGCAAACAAGGAAAATAATACCAAAAATCTACTCTGATAATTTGAAATACTTAAAAGGTCAGTAATGTTCATGTTCTGCTTCCTATTCGAAACGAATTCTGTTTTTAATACATACAAATTTTAAGCCATACATGGGTGTTTCGATTGTAAGAATATAAAAACCTAGTTCTTTTTTACATAACTTTTAAGATAAACATTTTGAAGCGTATCTACATAAGCAGTTTATGAATTGAAATTGTTATATTATTTTAAATTAAACTGTCCTTTACTCGGTTAAAAAATAAATATACTCAGAAGCCTTAACATGGCAAAACGAGATTCTGGATTCAAGCTATCTTCTTCATAAAAAAAAAATGAAAACCATCTATCGTGCACACACAAAATCGTCACACCAGCACGAACTTAAAATTGAAATTTTCTTTCCCCATGCCATTGTCCACAGTAATTATCATACGGAAGCTGGGCACCGTACCGTACGGTACGTACATACGGGCGAACCGTCACATTAGATGAGCTCATCGTTTTGGCTGCATAAAATACGTGAAACGTGATATTCTCGCCGTGCGTCCTGGATATAGTCCACTAGATTGGAACGTACGGGGACTTCTGCTCGCATCTTTGCTCCTGCTCCTCCTCGGTTATGAGCGGGAGCGTACGCTAGTACGTACTTTATTGACTGCCGCCACTCATTAGGGTGTAAAATTAGTCGCATCAACTTCGTGTCCACTCCACGTGGGAAGTGTATTGGTTTCAGAGATTGTGTTTAAATTTAACGAGCTACCGGACGCAATGACTAGCTAGCGCTGGCGTTCGAAAGTGATATCGGTTTCGGACAATATGTTGATGCAGCAAATAATTTGCTGCTAATGATGTAGCAAACAGATTCAACCATGTAGGTGTGATGGTTGATAGCCAATCAGCAAGCAGAGGGCGGTTTGAAAAGCCGTATGTGATTAAAATTGGTTTAAATTTTCCTCCATTTTCTACTTGAAACTCATTTGGGTGTTGATTATCTTTCTGAAACATTACAGCCGGTGGTCCGTTTCCGATAGTTTGAATCAATATTAACTTAATTGCTATATAATAATTAATTCTATTCGGTTTGGAAAAGCTCATCAGAAAAGTTTAATAGTTTAAATTTTACAACTTTATTTTACAGGTTTATGATATAACGAATTAAACTGCTTCGAAATGCTTGAGACGCTTTTCTCCTGCAGCGCCATCTGTCGGTGAAATATAAAAAAAAACTTTACGATTAATATTAACACCAGCAAAAAAGAAATGATGATTTTTAATCATGTATCGTTATGAGTAAAAATTGTTCTCATATCGTTTTTTACTCATAACATTCTCCTGTTCAATATCTTCGACAAACAATGCAATGACCGCTTTCAACCGTATGGGCAATATTAAACCCTGAGGCGCATAAATAGTTGTATCCGTTCGGTTTCGGTTCGGTTCGGTCCATCCGATGCATCGATCGGTAACAGCAATAGAGTGCAAAAAGCAATTTCGACTCCCAGAAAACAAGGGTACGTTCTCAGCGGTTTCTTCGAGCAGGAAATCAACCCAATCGGCGTGGAACCGTGTGGGCGAGAAACAATATAAACGTACGCTGAGCAGGTATGTTAAGAGTGGTTTTGTTGAAAGCCAAATGAAACGCTCTTACGGATGTGTCCTTACCGGTAAGAACATATTACAACTGTGTGCAATAGTTCGCACATAGACGGTGCATCCTCGCGGACAAAGGTTATGCCCATTGGCAGCGCAATGGTTCGTGGGATGCGAATGCTGGAAAGGTTACGATGGCACACATGCCCTGGATCTGGATCGCGTTTAATGGCTGAAACGTGCGCTCACCCAGCGGCCACTGCTTCCACACGGTTTCATTTCCGAGTGCAAAGAATGCGAAAGTAAAGTGGCACGGCGAAAGAAAAGCATGCACATGCGGGAAGCAACCCGACACGGACGTGTCGGAATGAATGGTAGCCGTTCGTAGACGCTCGTATGACGGTGGCATTTGCATTTGCTGCTCACAATGGCCAAAAGGAACGACAGATGTTCCAATCTCCATTTTTCTCGTGCATCGTTTTTTTTTAGTTTTTTTTAAGGACTCGCTCAAAGCTTGCCGCATGCCACGTACAGCCTGCGAAGGTTATACTGTAGGAAAAACTGGAGCACAGAGTGTCACATGCGAGACCTGTTGGGCCGAGTTCCGGACTGCTTTTCCATTTCACCGCACCGCTGCACGTTTGCGATGGGGAAAAAATGTCATCCGAAGAGAAAGAGAGAGAGAAAAAAACGCACTAGGTGTTGATTTTTTTCTTGCCTTTCTGTACCGTCCGCTTATCTGTTACTACTATCGTTTGCTCTAATTTCCACCAAGCTATCTGCAGACCAGCTAACCAGATGATCGGCCATCCGTTTTCCCCGAAGTCGCCAGCCACGAAGTGCGAAAATTCTGCTGAGCGCAGCAGCATTTTCCGCAGCAGTGATCATTTGCAGTAAAAATGTCAATTCGGTCGAAAGTGCAGCCGTCGTGCCGGTTTCGTTTGAGACAATGGTCGGTATGGTGGCCATCGCATTTTGAGTGTCTCGTAGGGATTTTTCACCGGCCCGGAGAAACGTTTTCGAGAATCGCATCAAATCAGAAGCTTTTTAATGTGTGTTCGGGACAGAAAACCGAATTCTTTCCTTCTGTTACGTGTCATGTGAAAGTAGAAATTGTGCTCAAGTCTATTTTTGAGTGAATTTTTAGGATTGTTTTTGTTAGTTTCGAGCACATTTCTATTGTTTTTCAACATGCTTTTTTTCAATGTTATCTAAATTTTCGAACCATACTTTTGCTACGCTAAGAAAAGGAAGGATGTAGATAAACATATCATGATTGCTTTTTTTATTTTTCCAGCATTACTGAACTTGTAATCAAATACAATATTTTTTTAAAATTTATTTACACATTTTTTCATAATTTTTTTCATCACGAAGAGAGGGTATTTTTAATTCATTTACGTTAAAACTTAAGAGTATGAATACAGTGAAATACATACGACGAGTATCTGCTTATTTAAATGTGTTCAATTCAGGAACATGTTTTATAAAAAATCTAAAACAGCTATAAACATGGCGTTTGAGACGTTGCCCTTCTAGAGTTCTTCCGTCATTAGCTTTGTCATTAGCTTTCCGTCATCTCTTCTAGGAATTCTAGAGGTGGATTCAAGTGCTATCTTGTTCAATCTGGCCATTCAGTCCAAATTTGATGCAAAAAATAGCAAATTACATTAAAAGAACGTCCGCAACGAGACGCTATCCCAGTCGAAAGCCGCCTTCTTTTCACCATTACATTGATTACATTAGGCAAAGGTAGTTTTGCGCTGCAGTGACTGATGCATTGCAGTTGGCTTAAGTGAGTGAAGAAGTCTTCCCACGCCGATGGAGCTTCTCGAGATTTTCCGGATGTTCCACGTTGTTTTTCTGAAAATAATTGTCCTGCATTTCCTTACCCCCAATCTGCGGTTCCTCACGAGCATCACAAGGGATGCGGAAAAGGGTTTTCTGAGAAGCGAAAACCCGGCTTCTCACTTGCCGCGAAATTAATGCAGATATGGAAAGCCGCCTCTTCGATGGCGGTGCGATTTGCGGCCGCTTTGTGCACATTCCCGGTACCGAATGCATTCCGAAATGCACACTCCAAACACGGTCGAGGGGATTTCGGGCCGTATGATAAATGTATGGTTTTATTAAAATGAGTGAAACTGGCACAGCCCGTTCTAGCCCGCATGGGATCGGAAGTCATCTCCTTGCAAGTGGAACCTTATTCTCGCTCTACCGACTCGCTCGCCGCCGGGATTTCTCAACCAAAAGCGGTAGCTGCATTTTATAGCCTCGTCGATGCAGCGACTGAAGGCGGTGGCGAAGCTCTTGATGCATTAAATTTTATGGCCACCCGGCAGAACTCCGTTGCTTTCCTGGGTGGGGGCTTTCGTTCTGTTTCGTTGGTTCTGTTTCGTGTGGTAAGGAAGAGAGTGCGCCAGCACCCGGATTTCGGACAAAGTTTTCAAACGAACCATTCACCAAAAGGATGACCTCGGATTTTGGTTGATCTTTTTTGTTTTTTTATTTTTTTAAGAGATGTGGATAGGTGCAACACTATTGGAAAGCACCCAATCCGATTTACGAACAGAATGGTCATCCGAACTCAAGTGGAACCGGCCAGAGAGGGCATTAAATTAATTTTTTACTCATCACACTTTGGACAAACTTTGCGCTCCGCTTTCGCCAGGAAACGATCCCGGCACTCTAAACCGAGCGTCGAGGCTAGGAAAGTTGATTCTTTCCCGTAGCAACAGCAGAAAGTAGGCTATTAAATTCCACGGTTGGTCAGTTTTAATGGTTTTTGTTTCACGAACGTTTTTTTTTTGGTACTTCCCCCTCTTCGGTACCTCCGGCATCATCCATTCTATTTGCACAATCCATCACAATGGACATTCCGCGACGTATTGTATTCTCCCGCTTCTTGCTGCTGCCAAAAAGAGCCGCAAAGGAGTCCATCGGTGGAAAGTCTAAATTAAGTTTCGAAACAACATTTTGATCTTTCACGGTGTCAAAGCTATTTTCACGCTGGTTCTCGCCTGAGCAAAACCGGGAACGGGAGACGGGTAATGCGTCTGCAAAAAAGTGAAAAAGTATCATCTGCAATGGAATAGCAAGCCGGCAAGCAACACAAGAAAAAACCTTCCTCCACGCAATGGCAAGCAGATGGCAGAAAGTTTCATCCCCAACCACGGTGGCGGGTGAGCTAAAGCTCGCGCGCTAGTTTCGAAAACCGAAACGGAGACAGTTTCCGGTAAAGTTTGGGCCGCTTTCCGGGCAGGAGTTGATGTATGTTTTTCATTTTTTTTGCTTTGTTTGGTTCTCATTTTGCGGAAAATTTCGAAACAATTTAGTTTCCGAATGAAATGGTTTCGATGGCTGGAGGTTATTAAGCTCCAGAAAGTCATCTTTTTCGCGATAAGTTGTTTTTTAAAGGTTTTGAGCTGCAAAGTAGATGGAGATGGATGTGGTTTAATGATAGACGGAATGCTTCGATTTAAGCAACAAAAACTGTGAAAAACATTTTCTTGTTTAATAGAATCAATGACAAATTCTCAACTCGCAACAAAAAGAATATTTTCCGTTCAGACAGCATTATTGAAACCAGTCTGTCTTCAAATTTATTTTTTAACTAATTTGCCCTGCAGATGACTGCTATTTGTATATTTTACAATCAATGAAGCAAACATCCGGTTAGAATTTAGAGCTACTTAATGAACAACTCGTTTAGAAATAAGGTTTAAGCTAGATTTAAAATAACTTAACATGTTTTAGATCTTAAAAAACATTTTCAATGTTGAAACTGATTGTTAAATTCTACATTTATCTTTTTAATTCTATACTTGCTGACAGAGAGTTTAAAATCAAAGAATGTACTTGGATCAAGGAGATATACTGAATTAAAAAAATATGTAATATATTCTATTACATGGCTTATTAGATTTTCCTGACCCATCTACTCATTACTGTTACGACCACACATTTTCACATTCTTCGCTTGCAGACTTCACATTCACCAGCATGATATTTACTCACCAGTCACCAAGGCCGAATCAAAATGGGCCTCCATTTTTCACACACCACACATGCACAACCATTCCGCCGAAACTGGAGCACAGCGGCGTCGGCAGTTTGCCAGTAAATCCTGCTGCCATTTTGCCCCGCACGTCATTATTCAAAATGGAAACGGAATTGACATGCAGGACACACGCTGGTCGGGCCGGCTGGCGTGGATTTGAAACGAGGTAATCAATTTCGTCCCGCAGTCGGCGTCGCCACAATTTAGTCATTCAGTGTTCCAAGGGGATACACCGTGCCCACGGTAGGCAGGTCACGAAAGAGGACGATTTAGGGTTTCGTGGTGGACGTGGACGTTAAATCCAACGAATTAAATACTTGACCTGATTCCATGATTACCCATCTAGACCACTACTTTGCGCGATGGATAAAAACTGTCGACCGAAGAAAAGGCGAAGGAATGCTTCTGGGGCACGGAACTCCTCCGAACATAGGAGCGTGCTGATGAACCGTTCGAGCTGGAAAGTGTAAAACAACCCGCAGTCGATTCTGGGGTATGAGTGTCCGCTTTGGTAGTGGATTTCTGGAGAGCCGCGGTTCTGGTGGTGCCATTCCATTCAGCGATTAATTTTCACAAGAAGCTGCAACCAACTTTCGTCATTTGCCATCGTACCAAGAGCTCGACCCTGGCTTAAATTTGAGAGATAAAGATAGAGAGAGTGAGCGAGAGGGGAGCATAAGAAAACACAAACAAAGAATGTGAAAGCATTTCATTGCTCAACTATTGGTCCCAAGTAAAGTCGCTACGCTGCAGTAGTTCCATGCGCCACATGTTCCATGAGGTCGTGGCAGACTCGTTCTCGAAAACAACACCACACGCTAAAGGAGTACAATTACAGTCACCGAACTTTGTGTCATGTTCCGCGTACACACTAAGACGTGCTTGCTGGAACCGCCCCGGAAGGCACGTAGCCACCGTACCGATGTTGGTTTTCTTATTTACAGAGCCTCAAACGTTCTTTCATCATGGCGGTAAAAATATCGTGTTCCATGTGTTCCTCGCTCGTCCAGGCACGAGTAGAATGGAGCGAGTAGAAATTAAATAAACTACAGCACACCCTTCGACGAACGCACAGAGCAAACACGAAACAAAGGTGATAAAAGTGATGTGACGAAATTCGCTTACCTTTCAGCGTGAGACGAAGCCAACTACTCGCCTCACCCGTATAAACGCATGGAGTATGCATGACGTTGCTCTTATGTGCCGTGCACGAAAAATAAACACATCCAAGCAGGGCGTAAGTGACGCGCTGCCACGTAACCATCCTAAACGGTTTCGGTTCGTGTGTATGTACGTATGTCCTATTGGAGGCTCTTTTATTTGTCCCAACCCTGCGTCGTGTCCTTGCAACTTTCGTGTGCATAATGCACACTAACGAAGGGCGGGAAGAAACACAAAAACCCTCCGAATAAATGATGCCCTTGCTGACAATACACATTTTCTTCTCCATACTCTCATTTCGCAATGGCCGCGTAGCAACCTTTCGGGATTTGACATGCGGAAGGTTTTATTCGTTTTTTTTATTTGTTTGCTCTTTTAGTTCTCAGTGTTTTTTTTTCTGTTTGCTCCCCGGATTCTTTAGCCCTGCACCAAAGGACAAGGCCGAGCGAAATGCGCAAAACTGAACGGACAAAAACGGGGTGAGGGAAATTCTGGCGGTGGAAAAGTGGCTCCTCCGATTGTGAATGCAGTCGTGCAGGATGAATGGCTGGTGCGCTCTTTAGCGTTGGCTTTGTCTTTGGCCTGGTGCCTTGACATTGGCACGTGGGGTCAGTCAGTCAGTGGGCCAGTGGGCATGTTGTTATTTCAAGGACATGTTTGTGTGGAAATAGCATTTTTTCCACAGAAAATGAAATGGAGGGAAAGGACAATCAAGGCCACCTGATTTTATCACGGTTGTCGTATAATATATGTAAAAGGTGTTTAAAGTGTTTCTGCAAGTGGCGCCATCGATCGTAAAAATACCATAATAATTTTTTGATTTATGATGTATAGTTTTTACTTAAAATAGAATCAAATATGTGATGTTCGAAGCCGTGTAGGAGTTTCCTTAAAAATGTGTTTAAATTGCATAGAAATTTCCTTAAAAATTCCTTTAAATCGCGTAGAATACATTTTACTAAGAACAAGGCAATCCTCCTCATGCGTAAGTGCTCTCCCGTTGACAATCTGCTGTTTAACTATTAAAAACTCCGCCATACTTTAGCTTTAAAACAGTACCAGCGCCCTCGTTTGGACCCTTCTAGATCCATTTTTAGGCCCCTAACCGCACACCCTACGCACTTTACAGTTGTTGTTTTGATGAAAATCTCATCCCACTGTCCCCCTTTTTCGGGTTCGACTTTATTTGTCTGCACACTCAGCGCTGAAAAGTACAGTTTCTTATCGAAACAACCTCCCAACGAGATGCTCTGGGAAACGACCTCCCACAGTGCACACTAAGCTCCTTTCCTCCGAATGTTTGTACTCGACCAGTTTAGGTCGATCTCTTCCTTTTTTTTTCGAGGCGATGTTTAACCTTCGCCCCAACGTAAGACGATTCACTTTCAGGGGATGTTTTCTTGAAGTTGTCGCACAAGCGGCTTTCGAGGATACTCTCCCGAACCTTCTTTACTTCGTTCTGCTTCGGATGCCCCGCTGGGTCCCATCAGGTGGTGGAGGTTTTCTCGGATTGAAAATTTCACACAACCACAACCAAAACCCAGCCCGAACATCAGGTGCACAAGCTTTGATGGGTAATAGGGTAACCCTGAGTCGGGCGAATGTTTACGGAGCGCTTGCTTTCTACCTCAAATGTCCAGAACGGTCATTTATTTCCCTGCCGGTAGAAACGATTTGAGCGCCGTAGGAAGACTTCCAAAACAGCACTTCATAGAACTTTCCATTATCAGTCGGGGGGGGAGGTAATCAAACGAGCTCGAAAATTAATCGACCAACGGAAGGTTTACACGACGAACGATGCGTTTGGCAATTGGACCGATCGAAGTAAACCACGAAATGAGATTTCGGATTTCGTTCATCGTGCACGTGCTCTGCTGCGTTGCCTAGATTCAGGCGTATTGTTCCGAACCCGAAACGGCAAACTAATTACTGCTGGGAAGAAACACAATTATAACTCCACCCGTTTGCGGATCGAACGATGAAGACATCGAACGTTTCGGAATGAGAATTTATTTTCTGCACGCCAAGTTCGAGCATTCCAATCTATTCCAACGTCTGGGAAAAGGTGAAGCAAATTGCAATACCGTGTGCGGAGGCATTCCGCATCCATTTCGATCAGCCAACTTCACTAAGCGCATTAGCGAAACTACCAACTTCTGCGCTTCATCAGCCGCGAGACTCACTCTTACAAATAAATATATAATGATGCAACTCACAAACTGCACAAACCACATACCTCCGTAATGTAATTTCACTCCCTTCGCGGCTATAGAGACGATGAACAGTACAATCCTTCTGCCACGAAGGAAAGAGAGAGAAGGAGAGAGACAGAGAGAGTGAGAGAGAGAGAGAGAGAGAGAGAGAGAGAAAAAGGATGTAGATAATGTGTGTTCGTAAGGGTGCAGTGAAAAACATAATAGGTTTTGGTTTTAAAACCCTCCTTATTCATCGCGATTGCGAAATTCAATCCCATTCTGCGTTTGGTTTGGCGGGAAAAGTTGTACATCTCTCGGTTGGGTTTCGCTTAGCTGTACAGCCACCATGTTACAACCACTTCCTTCTACTGGTATCACACACCCACTCACACATACACACACGCGTGAAACACACATTAACTCACCACCGAACCAACCACCGTGGACAGCACGCCCCGGGAGAGCCGGAAAGATGTGGTCTATTTCTGGAGTTCCTACAGGATTTAAGCGACCTCTCCGCCCCGCCTTCGGCAGCGCAAACTCGCGCCAACTTGGCCCAGCTTGGCAGGGAAAGTGTCGTGCCCGATGCCAAATGAAACGGGAAACCAAATCGAGCTGTTGTCACTTTGCGGAGCGCAAAATTGGCGTTGGTCCATGCTTGATTGCCATGGCGAAGCTGGAAGGTGATGCTGGATGGTGATGCTGATGGCATTTGTAGCGTTTCTGAAAAAAAATTATAAAGATATTACTCATTGAGTAGTTAGATTTGTAAGAAACGTGATAAAATATCCTAATATTTATTTAATCTATTTTCCAGAAGTATCCACATCATTCACATAGCAGATTCAAATGTTACACAGCAGTAAACAACAAATATTTGTACATTTTTAGCAATAAAAACTGAATCAGTCAAAAGTCATTAAAAGTCAGTTCCTATGATTGATCCCTATTCTTAAATTTTCCAATAGAGGACGCTCATATAATTAAAAAAGTTCACAATAGAGGGCATTGCTCATTTAGGTACTCAAACCGGTGTGCATAACTTCAGGCGTATTTCTAATCTCCATGTTGTTTGAATTTTACTGTAGATTTTGCTGAAAGTGTTTATACATTTCTGTAGAGTTAATCAAACATACTCTATTTTTGTTTTGGATGGAAACAAAACTATTAGAGCCTGATGTTAAATATTCTTGTATTAATCTCGCTCTTAAATCATACATGCACATTTTTCAAGACAAACAAATTTGAATAATTTGAGCAAACAAATTCCTCTCGTTTTATTGCAAACCTTTTCATCTCCTTCATAGCTTGTTCGTCTCGCATTCCACAAATAAACTAACCTTTACGTATCCATCCGCACCGCTCGTTCTCGTTGCAGATTGTTCGTCATTAAAATTAATGCCCGCAAACTAACCGAAAACCGGCTCGTTGGGCTCAATTCCCGTTCCAATCATCACGTGCCAGTTCGGCAGCGTCGTCACGTTCTGCTGCTGGCCGGTCATACGTGTGTCTGCCTGTATGTGTGCATGTGTTTAAGCTGGTAAGAAAGTTTTCCTCGTGTAATCGTTACGACCACGATCGATCGTTATTCTTGCTTGTGGAAACGTTTTGCTTTCCCACCGCTCGTACGAAGAGAAGAAAAAGTGAGGAAACGTACGGTATGAATAGATTCATGACTTTGTCTCCGCACAGTTTCGGCACATCGTTAGTTCTAGCGACGACCACGAGGAGGTTGGTTGAAGTGGGCAGATAATTTGGAGGATGATTTTACGCGCCCGAACCTCCCGAAGCGACGAGGACGATCTGTTCTAATTGTGTTTCTGCATCCTGCCGGTGGCCGGATATCTCGGGCCCAACGGCACTACCGTCATTGGATGCGCTCGTTAGGATATGTCGCTTTCGCAGTACCAGATTGTAGTAATTGTTCCTTGGCGGGGGGAGTCTCACAAAGAGAACGAACGAGAACGGAAGCTGAAGAATGAGCGAAAATTATCGAACTCATTTTCATATATTTTTTGTCTCTGATTGTTCCCCATGCCAGGTGGAGGTTAAGTTTATCGGGGCAGGTGTTGATTCGTTACTTCGTTTCTGTACAAGACAATGGACGATGAAAATGGAATTCAGGTTCTTTCTTGGAATTCAGCGATTTTTATGAAAAAAACTCATTTTAAGTACTGCGATTGAACATAACTAAATTTTGACATATACCACCAACGCCATCTATGAACAAATCGGAGACCTAACCTTTCATCTTCATAGTGAAAATCAAATATAATGTCATTTCCCACCCATTTCCCAAACTTTTGCAAACCTCGCCCTAAACCACTTGTAATATTGCGTCTCACCTCAAAAAAGCTGTCTGTGGCAATCAAATTACGATTAAATTCTTTACTTCAGTGCCCGTACACATCAGATCACACACCTCCCATCGCCTCCCCATCCCGAAATCCACGTTTCTGGTGTTAATATGATTAAACGCTTAAAATTAAAGCCTTATCTGCGTTCCATCGGCACGGGACGCGTGAACAGTGCGACTCCCCGTGAAAGTGTGAAAACAGCCTCTACATTTAATCCTGTTTAAAACCCGCGCAAATCCCAACCGTGGCCACCTAGGGGGGCTCTGTCAGCACCCGGAAATGGCTTGCCGATACGAGTTCGATCGCAGGGCGTTAAACGGCTCGGTGCCTGAGCGCGGTTGACGCTGACGGAAGCTTTTGTTGATAATTTTAATTGATTCGGAAACAATTCTGGTGCCCGAAATTTTGCCTCGGCTCGGTTTTCATGAGGTGTTTCATGGTGTTCCATCATGGAAGCACGTCTTTGTCGGAGCATGTTCTACCGTTTGGGTTTATAATTATATTCTTCTATGGAGGAGACATTGCTGAATGCTGCCTCTCCGCTGTTTTAATACGATAATCGGTAATGAAGTGCGGAGTGATTGAGTTAAGCAGCAATATCGGCAATATGTCACACGAGTTTTCGATTCGTTCTACTTTGCAAGCAAGTAAATATTCCGAGGAAAATCATGTAGTAATGGGATTTATAAAATTGATTACAAAAGCTAAAGTAAAAAAAATACAACAAAAGCCTAAAATTCGTATCAGGGAAAAAGCACTCGAAAGGACAAAAACAATGTCTTGCTTCCGGCTAATGAGCACAATAAAACCGAACAACCACTTCACAAGCAAACGGCAACGTGAAGCAAAACGGCTCAATTAAAAATACGTGACAGGATTGTTCCTCTTCCCCTGCGGAATCCAAAGTCATTAATTGTAACCGAAACTCTACAGGAAATCGTGCAGCTGGAACAACTTCAGCGGAAATGGCGACCAATTTATCAGACCAAAGCACCAAAACTGCCGCAAGCTGAACTAAAAATCCCAAGGAAATAATTAATAAGAATTTTCATTCACGGGAGTTAAATTAAATCAATTATAATTAATTGGAAGACGACTGTCTCGCAAGGAGGACGAAAAAAAAAATGCGCTTCAGAAATACCACCCTAAGTGAAAGGAAACGTATGCCTTATTCCTGTTCTTTTATTCCTTACCCATTGAGTTCAAAAGAGGTGCAACAACAACAGGACACGGATAATGATGGCAATGATATTTCGCGAACCCCGGGTGTCCTGGAAAAATAAGATTGAGCCTTTTTTTTTTTTTTGTTGTTAGTTACTACACGCGGGGCAATGTGACAAACCTTCGTCAGGCGTTGTTTTGGCGGTGGAACGGTTCGCGGAAGGATTTATGGTGTGACGAGCACGAGATAAGGAACGCTACACCAATCAACCGAACTGGCCCAAGCTTTTGCCGCAACAGCCGGCAGCGTGACAATTGTTAATCATAATTATAGCAAAAGACGGCGCTCGAACGACGATGCTCAGTCGACCGTGCAACATCGATGACGGCACCTTGACGATATTTCCCCACAAGTTTGGCTTGGGGGAGAAAGGGAAGGGTGAACACGGGTGCGTGTTTGAGTGACAGGCATGAAAACTCCTCCTTTTGATACCAATTTGATGGTTTCTAGCAAGGTTCCTACAGCAGGCAGCTAGGTAGGGCTCTAATTTCTCATTTTTGGTCGCATTATTACAAACAAAGCCTACTCAGACTCAGCCCGCTGGTTATTATTCAACTGTCAAAGCCAAACCTCCGCGCGCACAATCATCATTAACAGCGAATCACTTGTTGACCGAAAGCGTGCGCCCGATTTCGGGCCATAATTTAACGCACCTTTCCGCCTGCTAAGCGATGTAAGCTGTGCCGAAAATTATGCAAACCCAGAAGCTACCTCCCCACCCCATCCTCCAAGCCACTCCAAGCCACGCCAAATCAATGTCAACGTGACAGTCACCATCGGCCGTGTCCGGAACGGTGCGAAACTTTTACAATAAAATTTTATGACCAATTTAAAGTTCTTCCTGCAGGAAGCCTCTCCCCCGAAACGCGCCCTGGGCTGCCGGAAAACGGGTAATTAAAAGCGAAGATTGGATTGGTAGGAAAGATATTGCTCGAGCACCTGCTCGATGGCCGTGACGATGGGGAACAAAACTCATTGAACATTGCGAATCGTTTCGTGTTTTTTTTCTGTTTTGCGCTTGGATCATCTGGATCCATCCTCGTTGGCAAGTGGCAGGTTGGCACTGGGAAGATTCCGAGTCTTATTGTGAAGAGAATACCGCTGAAACCCCTTTGTTGAACGGATTGGTTGGTGGGTTAGCGTCGAGAATAAATTAAACATTTCCTTTACCCGTTCTGCGAGATTATGCTGTACATTGCTCGCCTTTCTTTTGAGGTGGTACGAGAAGTAGATTGTACATACCAATTGATCAGGTGTCTTATCGGACTTTGATCGACTCCACTAACCAACTTTCGGAGCATGAAAAGTCTATTACGGCTGGAATATTTTTCATATACGTCTCAAACTCTCTACAATAAGGCAAAACATAGTGGAAGTTCCTTAAAACAAAAAAATAATATCTCCCCAATGATCCAGTGACTTCATCGTGCCCGCATTACTGACACCCGTCTCAATCTGATTTCGCGTAAGTTTGCGTTTTCACGAGAGATTGAACCACCGCGAAAGTATTTCCCGGTTAGATATTACGAACCGATTGTCACCCTTCAGCCGCCCCAAAAACCCAGCTCCGATCTGCTCCGATATCTGGCGCAAAATTTCAACGCGCACCGAACTACACCGAGAAGAGGTTAAAACTGCAGCCGCTCGGCCTATCGCTCCGGCTGCGAGGTTTCATTGGGTGGTTCAAAATTAGAAAATTGGTCGGTAACGGTGGTCGGTTGGGGACGAGAATAAAGCGGAGAGAGAAACCAGGGGCAACAATTTTGCGCCACGATGAAATTGAACCGATAAGGGTGCTTGGTAAGTTTTGGCTCCTTGAGCCATGCCGGTGTTAGAAATCGCTGTCGTCAATGGTGATCTGAGTGGGCTGGCGGAAATTGGCTGAAGAAAATTAACTTTTTCGCATCGTTTTCTCACCCGGCTGAAAGGACGGTTTCGGGCAAGTACAGCGCAACAATAGTGAGCGTAATTTGAGCCATTTTGATTCGTCGTGTTCTTAACATTGCAGTTTACGTGGAGTCATAATGTTGCTTGTTTAATAGCATTGAATTGTCTCGGTTTTCTTTCGGAGCTAAAGTGTAAAGTTCAAGTTTGCGCGGCCAGAAGTCTTCCTACATACATTACGGGGAAATGGAAACCTCACGCTGGTACCTTGTTATTTGATCTGTTTTTTTTTTGTTTGCATTTTTTCGAAGAGTTTCAAGAATTAGAAATTCCTATCGCAGCAGCGGTTGCAGTGAATTAATTTCGCTCAAAAACCTGACGCTCGAAAGAACACGCATAAATCCCTTGACGCACCCGTTTCGAATGTGGACATGGGTTGCGTAACATGACCACCAGTATCGGACATCAAACGATGGGAGGAAAAACTGGTTCCTCCACCACCAACCGATAAAGGCCCATGTCAGAGCGTTCAGTTGCAGGTGCGCACTCGAGAGATTAGCCCCCGTACGGGAATTCAAAGAGATACCAGAATCCCCTACCGAGTTGAAACATGAATCCCGTCGCATTGCCCCTATGATTCCTTCCCTTGTCCATCAATCTCTCTCTTTCTCTCTCTCTCTCTCTCCCTCTTTCCACGTGGCAAGATTACATGTTCCACCGGAAACTAGGCACCAGATGCGTTCTCCCGGGTTTCCACAACCATCTGTCTTTATTTCAGAACATTACGGAGCTGAAAAAGGTGAGAAAACGGTACGCCAGAAACGGGCCGAAAGCGTGTGAACGAACCAAAAAAAAAACGCAACACGCAACTCCCGAGATAGGGATGCAAATTTATGCTCCCAGCGGCATAAGTTCCTTCGACCTTCCTTTTCAAACACATCCACAGGCGCACGCCGGGTTGCGGGACAGGTGGGAAATGTGCTACTTTAGGTGTTCCCGCTTTACGGCTCTTGTTTCTGCACATATTTTCATCATTCCTGTGCAGCAGCTGCGAGCCCGGCACAGTTGCACGGGGAGGAAGAGTTTATTTCGGTAATGGGTTCCTCGCGAGTAGATGTTAACGAAGTGCAAAGCAGAAAGATAAGCGATGTGAGCAAACGGAACTGTTGAGCCTGGCTTGGGAGCTGCAGCTGATGGAAGTTTTACACGTCTTTTCAACACTGAAACACTGCGAGTAAGAGATTGTTTGTCTAGCAAGATCCATGCAGCGAGAACTGGCAGTGTAGACTATAAAAAATGCATTTTTTAAATTAAAATCTATATCCTAATTGAATTAAACTGGCATGTTCAGGTAGCTTTCATCATCATGTCAGAGATATTTTCCTAAAAATGGAAGAATAACTCATTTCTCTGCTACTTCTTGATTTTAAGAATTACCAAAATAATTGTACACAAACACATGAAACATTTTAACGAAATTTGCAATCGCCGAACTTTGACAACTGTGACAAAAAAAACTTAATCCCACTTGAACCAAGCGTACTTCAGTTTGTTTGTATGAAATTGCTGACTTCACAGCTGTCAAATTTGGCGTTTGGGCGATCGCTTCGTCCGAATGTTTTCACTTTCCATGTTTGTTTTTTCTTAAACCTTAGATTATAAAAAACTATATTATTTGTCTTGCTTTTGAACTATATTAGGATTGAAATGGTTTTCAAAGATTTAGTAAAGGAGCTTTAGCTTAAAGTTATAATATTTATGTATTGGTGTTGCTCCTGTACTGGGCGTGTGTTATACAATATGTGGTATGAAAACTTGCCCAAAAAAAGCCTTTTTCAAAGTAAAATTGGTGTCGCTTAAATACTTTTCGTCCAATGTTCCCACACGTATTTGCACATTCTAACAAAACAAGTGTAGGTAAACAACACAGCATTGCTCTCTTCAAACACACACAAACATTGCTCACACTATTTGTACGAAGCAATTTACCACCCCGAACTGGCAGTTGCAGTGCAATGGTTACTTTTTTGTTTGCGTTCGCCTACTACGATGCGCTCTTTCGAAAGTTAAATAATCCAACAATGAGCCTTTATGGTTGCACCGCTCACCCGCTCGTGTGCCTCGCCGAGTTCCCAAACTCCCGTCATCGGGCAGGGCATGGTAGAGAAAAAGCTTATAAGTAAAGATTGCTTCGAGTGCGCTTCGGTTCATGTGTAATGTCGCACACTTTACATCGCCTCTCGTCGATCGGTGAGGTCGGTCGGTGGGAGGAAAATTCGCCACAAATAGAGTCGGCCGCGACTTGCACAAGCTGGTTCGGGAAGTTCGCCGGTGTTGGCTTCTGCTTGCGCGTGTCGGTATTTCTGTACCGAATTCGCCTCTCGCCTTTTGTTGATCTTTCCCGATTGTCCCGAGGAAGTGCTCGGAACTGTTTGGTTGGTTTGTCTGCCGGCTTCGCGTGCGGAACGAGAAAATCGTTCGGAAAGAGCTTTCGAAAGCATTTTCAAATCTGTGTGTATGTGTGTGTATGTTGGTAGGTACAGAAAGCAATAAAATACTACACCGAAGCTGCTTCCTGCAATGAATCTGCTTTCATCCTTCCAACCATCTTCCCCCACATGATCCACTCTCAAATCCGCACCGCCTCAATCCTCAAAGGAAAACCGGTTTTCGTCGGATGGGTTTCCGAGCCTCCTGATCTGCTTCCTTTTCTTTTCTCGAATTGTTTCGTTTTGTTTCTGGGCGCACACCATACACTCCATTCCATTACGTGCCTGACTGAGCAATGAGATTTTGATTGCTCAAAGTTGACGGCAACCGAACGAACAGCCCTCTTTCCACCCTCCTCAACGCTCAACAGCGAGATGAAGACGATGTATCACGAGATTTGGCCCTAGCTTTCCAATCCTCCAAAAGCCGGGCTACAACAGCTTTTCGATGGGGGTGGAAAATTGATGATATCTTCTGGGCGGCTTCCCCTTCGCGGAACCACCACATGGCGCACAATGCGTCGAGCGGTGATGGGAAAAAGTTAGCATAATTTGTGTTTCACATTCACAAAACTCCACTCCAGCCGTTCAGGGGCGTTTTTAGCAGTGGTGTGTGTTTGTGTGGAAATGGTGGGAAACCATTACTTATATGCTTGGTTTTATGATGATTTTTTTCGCTACCTCAATGTTTGCCTCGTGACCGAGAGACAACTCTGAGGATGAGTGATATCATATTACTTTGAAAAATTCACATTCCAGCACAAGAAAATGTAGCAATCTAGCAATAACATTATATCAGAATTCATTGTTTTTTCCATTTCATGTTATTTCTATAGCAAAATGGATTGTGAAACCATTCCAGCACATTTTGAAGTTTTTCATTAATGTACCTTTAGATTTTTTGTTGCAACCAATATAGTAATACCTTCTGTCAAATCACGTTGACTTATCGCAGATTAGTGTCCAATCAATCCCAGCAGAGGGCGCTAGTCGAAAAAAATTATGCGAACAAAGCAACCAAAGCTTCAACCGCAGTTTTTTCAATCACAACCGAACCCGCACAAACTTTTGTCGGGCACAGTTTTGATCTAATCAGGTAATGGAAAATAGCTCCCGAAATTGAATACCTCTCCGAGTAGCCGAAAATCAAACAACCGAGCACGATATATGATCCCGAGATCCCCGCCTTCCTTCCTCCCCGGGTTGAGTGATCAAAATTGATGGATGGCAGTGGGAGTGGATTTTGGGAATAAAAATATTTCCATTCCCGTTCGGAGTGCGGAACGCATTGGACATGGAATTGTTTTTTTTTTCCTTGCTGATATCGCCTTTCGATTATACTAACCGGATTTGACCCGACATCGCTTCAGGTGCGGGGGGGAAGGATGGAAGGAGGTGTAGGAGATCAGCTATAACATATCCCATGTTTTGTCCGGCCAGACAAAAGGTGTTCGTTAACCTTCCGAACTCAACCCCTGCACGACTAGTCATTCGAGTTTGCTTGATGTAGGTTTTTCGATTGCAGATTTTTTTAGCTCAGAATGTCGATCGCTTCAAAAGCACCAACGAATATGATAGGGAGAGAAAGGTAACGGGATTGTACAGCAGCAGGATATTGAAACGAAAAAAAAAATTGGGCGACCATAATGCGTATGGTGAATAGGTACGTGATGTTTTTTTTTTTTTACTGTCTCCCTCATTCTCTCTTGCCTCTTCTATTTTTGTTGCGTTTAGTGTTCTGACGAAAAACACCGGAAACATGCTGCTACCCTTTGTAGTTTCACTTCCCGATAACGATAGGTGACCGAGAAAATGACCAAAAAATACGGGCGTGCCTGGAGTATTGGCATATAAACATGTTTTGCATCGAAAGGAAAATTTAAACTTATAAAAAAAAATAAAAATAAAACAACCAATGCTGGTTTTGTGGACCGCGTGCTCGGCTACCATAAAAAACGGCCACCCACAATCAGAAAACAATTGTGGAATCCCCATGAGTTATGTAATCCGCTTGCAGCCTTGACTCACCCACTCCCTCCACGTCACTTGAGCCTCAGAACGGTTTAGCGGCGGTACCTCGTTATGGTCACCTGCATCCTTTCATATATATATTTCATCCCCTTCACCAACTATACCTCCGACTCCGGGGCCACTTACGGTTCGTTTGCATCGCCTCCGGTGGGAACGGTTATCCGCAGGCGCTGAAAATGGCGCTTTACAGCACACTGGAACAAAGCGAATCGGTGAAGGTGTGCTCACACGCTTGAGGTTTGCAGTTTTATTTCGGCCAACCAAACCGCACTGGGTTTTGGTGTGTTTAGTGGAGGCACTAAAAAAGTGTACATATTTTGTTTGAATTGCTTTTATTTTTTCTCAACTCAATGCTCGTTCTGTTGTGTAATAAAAGCTTTAGGTTTTTTTTTAAACCTTTTCGATGTTATGAGATTTTTGCTATTAAGAACACAGAAATTCATAAAAAATGTTTTAAGTTTATAAATTTATAGTACAATATCTAAATTGTTAGTATTTTATGGCGGTTAAGACATCATGCGCCTAAATGTATGCAAACATGTGTTCCGTAGTATTGTACAACATTCATAATAAGTTTCACTTTATTGTATATAATATTGAACAATTTTGCATTAAAATCCCACGTTTTGTCTTGACATTCTCCTTTGTATACAATTCGTGTATTTTTTTTTACATAAAAACGATATAAAAGAACCATCTCCCGGTTCTTTAAACCAAAACCCATTGGCTACCATCCTGTCAACTCCACAGTCTTCAGATAACACTTTGCGAATTTTAAAACAAAGACTCACCTTCCACTCCACCGCTTCATCCTCCAAACACGACGGTCACACCGCCACAACAAGTAATATACACTGGCCGCTCGGGCGAAGCCTCCAGAACCCGTGATTAATGATGTGTGATAAACTATCGATTTCCTTTGCCAACAGCCGGCCGGAGCGTGTGGCGTTGCAGCTGTTGCAGATGTTGCGAACGTGCCAGCGGCCAACGGACACTGTTCACGACCGGCACCTCCAAGCCATTATTAGCCGGTGGAGGTGGAGATGTGCGGAAGCGAAACGGTCGGTAGAGCTTGGAAGGTTGAAACCCTACCGACCAACATGCAAGAAACGACCACAGGAACAGGATAACAATCATTATTGTCCGACAACGACGGGCAAGCAATGCTTCCGATTGGTTCGGGCGCTGGGTGAAAAGGGTGGTAGGGACCAACTTTTTACCACAGCTGCAGCCGGAGCACACGATGTTTATTCAGCAGCAGCAACAGCAGCACGAGACGAGGAAAAAGTGATTTCATTTTTTGCAACATTTCGTTTCGCTACCTCCTTCCGCACAGTCGTGTCGGTTGAATGTAACGGACAGATTTTCTTTTTATTTTATCATTTTCTAGCCATTCGAACAATCATTTACACGTTATAAATATGTTTGCTAGTGCTACAATATTGCCAGTGAGAATCGTTTGTGCAGGAAGAAACCAACAGAAGCCGGTAAACTCACTTTTAAAACGTTTAATGTCAAAAACGCTTGAATTTGACACAATGTTCAAGCGTTTCGTTAAGCGTTTTATCATCGCGTTGTTGTTGTTAGCAAGCGCAGTATACTAAGTGTAAAAAAAATCTTTTTCAGTAAAGTTTATATTTTTTATCTCTTTTCAGTAAATTTTATCTAAATTTTTCACTTCTTTTTTATTTCCAATTGGGTTTTCGTACTTTACAGAAGAAAAGATCTTAAGCGTCATAATGCCATAACTTTCTCGATTTAGAGCTCATTCACGTGCCATAAAAACTGAAACGATAGTTACCACGATCAAGAACGAACTCGTTTGAATAAATTTCCCTCATTGTACGATGCGTCGCGTCGATTGCTTAGCTTTCATGCATGCTGGATATGCTCCAGTTGCTCCGTTTTATGCCAAACGGACGCGCGGCATACAAGTTTAGCGGACGATTACGCCTCTCGCTGGTTCTCGCTAACATCCCGACGCTTGCCGCCGTTAATTTCTTAAGACGACAATTTTTACGCAATAAAAACGATTTCACCGCGCCACCATTCTACCTGGGTGTGGGTTGAACATACAAAAAAAAACCGTCAACTTTTCATCTTCAGCTTCGGTCACTCGCCACAACGACAAAGACGACAAAATCTCTTTGCCGCGGACGTTAAGTCTGCCGCCCGAAGCGCCCAACTCGAAAGCCAATGTAAACAGACCACTCGCAGCACAACGGTGAAAGGCACGCCACGCGGCAGTGGCAGGAAAGAGTGGAGCACGGGAAATTAAATTTGCATTTTTATCGCGCGTAAAACGATTTTTATGATGCTTTTAAGTGCCAGGCGGACTAGTACCGAGCAGCGGGCGCTCTTTGTTAGTGCGCCGGTGGTATGTGCTTTTTTTTACCAGCACATTAAAGCCAGCGACAGAATGCATTTGACCACACGCCCGCTCGGTGTGCGGGATGCGTGTTTCTTCGTTGCTGTTCTCCTGTTCGGGTTTATTGAAATCGATGCTGCAGGTTGCGGCGTGTGGTGGTGAATGGTGCAGCAAAGAACGAGCAACCAGTAACGATGCATTCCAACGCAAGACCCCATCGAGCGGCTACAAAAAGCGCCATAATCCCGGTTGGGATGTTTCTCCACCGTCCGGCGCGTGTGTTCGGTCGCGCTCTTCGATAAGGCACTCACCACACGATGGCAAACCTTTGTCCGAACCCTCACACAATGCTTGTCAACGTACAACCATAATGAGTGAAATGAAATCTGCCACCGGCCACCTTGTGTGCTCCATAAAAACCCGAAATCTCCTCCCACAACGCTTGGACCGGGATGGACACAATTACCAGAAGACCCCTGGGTGGGCCGTCAGTAACAGTGGACCGCACCAGTGTTTAGATTTACATGGGCGCGTGCTGTGTAGCACGTTGCACAAATGTTGCTGACAGTGCGCACGGCACAACCCAACCCGCCGTCCACCCCACCCCACAGGACGGCATGGACAATTTCACTTATCGCGGCTTGTCTCCACAACGCTCACGCCCTCGTCAGGTGGACCCGTTGGTGGATGTAAAGCGCGCTTGATAGGATAATAATGTTTCCCGTCGGTTCGGCGAGAGAAGCGGGTGGGGGGGAAAAAAAACCAACGCAGCCTGTTAAACGTTTCGCTTACAATTACAGCAAAAATAATTCCGTCACGAGCTCGTTGCTCTCCTTGCTCGGATGAACGCGTTTGGTTTCGTGTTTTTTTTCCCCTTTCGGAGCACCAATCCGGCAATTAAGCGACCTCTTTCCGTGGGCGTCGGGAGATGGGATGTTTGGAGTGGTCACCGTTTACGGAACGTGTTGATGCGATGTTTTCCGCATTTGCTATAAAATCCGTGCATTAAACACGACGGACGTTTAACAGCGATGTACTAAGAAATTCGTTTCGACCGCACATGCTGCCGGAATAATTCGCCACATTCTCCTCACGCTCGCTCGAGCACGATTGAGGTACAGCAGCAGCAGCAGCAGCGGGAAACTAACTTTACCACTAATTAAGATCGAAAATGCGCTTCACTCACGCAGTTTCCATCGCACGGTGGAAGTGTGGTTACGGAGGGAAAATATTTCATCCCACCTTTCCCCCCCAACCGGGGGAACAATAGTTTTTTGAAGCCGTTCGCACATGCCGTTCGAGTGGATTTGCTTCCAGTAATACCGCACTATAGCGCCACCATTCCGGATGTTGCCTACATTTATTGGTTTGTTAATTGGATTCGCTGGAATGAGCCGGATCGAAGGAATTCGCACCTGTCAAACGTAACATTCACGCAACCACCAATTATGATCGATACATGGAAGCGTTTTTTTTTTTTTTTTTTGGAAGCATCGGTATGATTACGTGAAGCGAGCATGTTACACGATGAGAGTCACGTCTTTCTCGTGCTTTAATTGGATGCTCAGTAAATGCTAATAGCTGTTGAGAATGTATTTATACGCATTGCTTCCACTTGAAATCCTCTATAATACCACGCGAAGAGCTCAAGAGTCAATTCCGTACTTGATCTTCATTGATAGGATCAAACTTATGGCTGAGTTCGTTTCTATGGAAGATACTTATACACAGGACAATGTATTGGAGTGTTCAATGTTTGATACCTTTAAGGACCATACTTTGATGTAATGCACGCACGGTATAAATGTCAAAAAGAATTCAATTATTCAGACGAAAAGTATACAATTTCAAACTCGTCATAACATCATTATTAGTATCACTAGAGGTTGTTGATTAATAATAGAAAAACTTCTCTGATTATTTCGTCTAATAAATTGACAAGCAACGATAAGTAGTTATCGATAAATTTTAATTTTTTTAAGACTTTTTCAGAATACTTCCTTCCAGCATACTTCCTTTTACCGCGACACTATGTTTTTCGCTTTTTTCGTGGTGTAAATTTCAAAAAGAATTTAATGATTCAGACGAAAAGTATACAATTTCAAGCTCGTCACAACATCATTATTAGTATTATTAGAGGTTGTTGATTAATAATTAAAAACATCTCTGATTATTTCGCCTAATAAATTTAGAAGCAAAAATTAGTATATAACGATATATTCTAATTTTTTTAAGACCTTTCATTTAACATTTACATTCTTTTACCGCGACTCTATGTTTTTCCCTTTTTTCATGGCATTTTTTTAATTTTATTTGCTTATCTGGAAAATACTCCTCAGACACCAACGATTACCTTTAATAAATCATTCAAAACCCATCGTCCCGGCTGCATTATGCAGACCGGGCGACGGGTGTTTTAAATCCTGTGGCCAATAGATTTACGACTTTCGTCCCTGCGCCGTATCCTTTTCCTGCTGGCGTTGGGCTTCCCCTCTTCCATCCTCCCGAAAAAGTCGCGTTTTCAATCAACTCACGCTTGTTTTACCAACCGATTAATTATGCAAATCTACTCTTACCCTGCATCATGTTTCGTTCCGGGTACGGGTACGCGCGCGTCGTAGTTCCACGGTGGGTTCTCATCGTGCGAACCCGTACGAACGCTTCGCAGTGAAAACGCAACATCACCCCGGCCCCGGCTTGGGACCGACCGACGTTATGGGTTGTGTGCGTACGAGTGTCACGCACCGGTGGAGAAAAGTCCCGCGGGGAAAATTATCCTTCACCCATGTGGCATTTGGCTCCAGCAAAGCCGGCACCAGCCCAAGACGCCAACGAGCTTTCATTTGGGTCTGATATCTTCATTGGAACGGGACCGGCAATGGAGGAGGGGGAGAGAATATTAATATTGCGTTCCGGTTGGTTTGGTGTTACGTGTATAAGGACAAACAGTGGCTGAAATAACGCCCCGCGGATAGCAATCCGAGATCGGTTTCTAACCGATCCCGGATCCGACGAAGACACGTCCTCACACCGAAGAGCTTCGAGGCAGCTGACATCAATCAGCATTCTAATTTAGTCTCAGTTTCATGTGGAAAGCCATGATTGCTTATAACTTCGGGTCCGATGCAATAAGCAATAGTCTGGAAGCATCCCAACAAGGAATCGCATACGAAAAGCAATACTTATTCCGAGAAACATATTCAGTCTCTAAGGTGCTGCTTGAATAGAAACCTCTCTTGTTTTTCCAACAGATGGCGCTGTTTATTAAACGTCACTATCAAGACACTATGACAGGATTTCTAAGGGGATTAATTCCATTTCAATGGTTTCACTCTGAGTTTAGATACAAACTCAATTTGTAAGATCAGAAGAGTTTTGCGATATCTAAATTAAATTCGCACAATAAATTAAACTTCACCTTTTCCAGCTCAATCACCCGTTTCGCTTCCAAAATATCGGAATAAACTCCACCAGTTCATCGTCCATTTGGAAAACGTCACCGCATCTGACACATCTCACCCGACCCGAGACAAAAATACTCGTTCCGAATCAATAGTCACCCATCTCGCACACAATGCCCGCCCCTGTTTCAAACCCGATTTGACCTGATTGCACGTGAGCCACGTAAACCAACCCGTGCACCCCAAACCGGGTCTCCACGAACCATGAACTTCAATCCGTTGGCCTTCTCGGATCTCGGGAGCGGCTGCAAAGCGGCGAGCAAAAGGTGCCACACGTTGTGTAATCGGGCATCGCATTTTCCCACGAGGGCACGACAGGACTAGGGCTGTCTGTCTGTGCAAATCGGCAAATCGATACATGCCATCGAAGGATACACACACACACACACACACACACCGACAGGTCGCACCGAAATTACATCCCGACCCAATCGACGGTGGAATTTTTAATTAAGTGCACTATTTCCAATCTGCCGTCGGTTCCACCTCACCGTTTGATTTCGAGTTATTTCACTATATCAACTTCCCGTCCACTCCTTGTGCGACTTACGGGTTGAATGGTCTTTTTGAAAGGAGAAAGGGCATTCTCCTCGCGTCACCCGGTTCATCAGCATTCGCTGGCGTAACTTCGATTGGGTTGTAGTCTACTAGGTGATGTTTGGCTTCGGAAACAATCGCCACTTTGAAGGCTTGGAGCAAGGAAACAAGCGCCAGATATAACGCCACACGTGGAGGAGGAAAAGCTGATGTGCTTTACTGGCGGCTACGGGATTTATTCCTCCCTTCCTACTTAGGTCCAACGCCCACTCGAGACTCTACTCACTCCAAATCCCAACCGAGTTAGGCACAAGGATTAAGAACATAACTTCAACCCCCGAAAACGGTACGGACAGCGCTTCTGGACCAAGATCTCGGCCGCTAATGCAGGCGCACGGACTACAAATGGATCGCATTCGCTATTCACACACTAATTTCCGTACATCCCGCACAAATGTGGGTTTTGCCAGTGGCACGAAGTCCGATGAATAAATTATGCAAGTAATTAAGGTGTTTGTGTGTTTGCTGCCATCGTGCCAATTTCCCTCACCCCCCCCCCCCTTCTCTCGTCGACTTCCCGGCCATGGTGAGCGTTAAAAACTAAACTTGGACCTCGGTCCACAACTATGTCGGACGCTGCGAAAAAGACCAAGGGGCAGCATTTGGGCCGTTTTGGCGCCGTGAGTCTGCGACGGCGATGGCGACTTGTCGTGCTCGGTGTGGCCTAGCGTGGCGTTTGCCATCGGCAACCACTTTCATTAGCAGCCAACATTAACCCATTTACCCCCGTATTGTGTGTGTGTGTGTGTGTTTGGCCGAAGTTTTCCTGCCCCTGTCCCGCAAAAAGTTTCGCCATTCGCACCAGCGCCGCTCGCCAGACGCGGTAAAGTACTGGAAAGAAATTCATGTTTCGATGGCGCACTGGACACGGGCTCTACCACGGCCTGCTCGCCCGTACCGTGTCACGGACACGGAAACTTTGTCCTCGGTCGTCGGCGCGTGGTCTGCGAGTAAAGAAACCGAATTCGTGCCATCGTTAGCCGTGATTTACTAGCGACACAAATTGACCTTCCATCGCCCGGCAGTCTGGCGGAGTTTGTTGTTTTCTTTTTGCCCTTTTAATAAAAAAACCATCTCACTGCTGGAGTAAGCCTGAGTGGTTTTGCCAATTTCTAGTCGAACCACCAAACCGCCACTCCGTCTAATCAGCGGGCCAAAGGAACGGGAGCGCATAAATAAATTACCGGCGCCATTTATTAATGTGCCACGCCAGCTAATGCACCTGGGCAATTTTTGGACCCGCGGGGAACGCGGGACAGGAGCTGAACCGGGGAGTCATAATTGATAATATTATCAAGCGGCCATTTTGAGTCTAGAATTGCGATTGCGAGCTCGAGCTTGAGCGTTTGAACAGACCGAAAGACACAAGCGGCTGCCATTAATCATTGCAGCTTAATGTAAAATTATGGCATTAGAGTTGTCGTGCGGAGTGGATGTTTAGTCAAAATGATTTTTCCCGAAAATGGATGAAAACTAATAACAACTTTTGAGGGCGTTTTAAATGGAGGCATTTCTTACAAAGAAGCGATTTTGGCGGTATTTAAAGCAATTCGCACGATCTGTTCTTAGTATCTAATTACTTCTTGGATGCGTCATTGAAGCCAATATTTCCGCTAGATGGCGCATAACAATGTTTTAAATGTGGCACCGAATCAGTTGAATGAATGCATCAGTTAGCATAAACTGAAAAATCATTTTTTATATCGTTTACTTTGCTGATGATGCTATAATGGATGATTGGTAAACTGATCTTAATATATTGTTATACCTACTTGCCTACTACCAAGCTTATCTGTCTGCACACTCAATGCTCTAAGCATCAATATTGTCAACGTTATGATTCCTTATTCCTCCTCCATTCTCTTAAACTCACCGAAACAAATATCAAAAATATAAAAGCAAAAATTTGTTAACGCCACAGCGTAAGAAGAATTAATGAGCGTTACGATACTGTTTTGAGAATGAAGCAAAAATATGAAAACAAATATGAGAGAAATATGTTTGAGCAAAATTTTCGAAACCACTTATAAAATATAAATCGAACCAATCTAGTACATGTGCCTCATAAACATTCAATCGCTCGCAGTCACCTACCTTCCGCTTCGGTAGGGCTTCAACGAAACAGGAACGGAAACAAAACACCGAACTTGGACGGAAACATTTCCGCTCCAATAAATGTGCGAGCTGCTTACGAAGAACCACAAGACAAGACAAGGGAACACAACGACAGCAAACCACCACCCGCCTTGTAGCTGTTACAAACCCATACGTTATCGGTACGTTTCCTTTCCGTCCACCTCGGTTGCGAAACCCGACTTGTAACACCGGAACCCGAAGCCGAAGCACGGCAAGAATGGGTCACATTATTTATGGGTCACCAGCGTCACCACACAGCGCGACAGGTAATAACGGCTTTCGATTCCAATTTCGCAAACCGAAATAGGAAACCACCAGGCGAAGCGCACGAAAAGAAAAAAAAACCAAACCGCGTCCCGGAAGTGGTTCTTATCTTCTGCCAAGTGTTTTTCTTCAATTACGCTCGCACAGTCGTCTAAAACGAGCGAGCAGCCGTTGTCCTTTTCGCAGTCCCCGGGTTCGGGGTTTGCGTTTTGGAGCATAAAATGCGAATAGTTACTAGGCCACTGCCACAACAAGGAAACGTTAAGGAGATCTGTTATCCCGCTGAAAAAAAAAGGCACACTAGATCTTCCTTAAAAAGAGGGCGATAAAAAAAATACAATATCTCGTGTCGGGATGGGTTTTTCGTCTGAAAAGAAAACAAAAAAAAGGTGTGGCAAACACATAAAACCAAACACAAACGCGGCTGTTTTAAATATCGTTATTTGTGCCCTCCCGGGTGGTTTCCTGTAAAGAAAACCGCGAAGAACGTCGCGAGTGTCTCACGTGAGTCTTTAGCGCAAAACGAGCGTGTCCCGCGTTCGTGCCGTTTTTTATGGCACTGACACTGAGTGTGTGTGTGTGTGTGCGTGTGTGTAAGGTGCTTTACGCAGAAAGGAGGCCCGAGGTCCTTGAAATCGGTGCCAACCGTGGCAGCCCTTTTTCGCCAAGGCAACACGCCCCGGGCGCTGGCCGGGCTGGAAGGCGCAGGCGAAAATAAATTTATTTTCATCCGAACGAACGACAAGCTCGTAAATTTCGTCCAAGCAATTCATTTCCGTGCCACCGAGCGCGACCAACAAACAGAGCAGTGGAAGAGAACGCAACGAAAACGAAAAAAATTTTGGTGTTCTCCACTTCAAGAAAACTTGCCCTTTCCCCCTTGCGGACGCCATCTTGCTGCGTGTTGGGTTTCGGTTTCGGGTTGCGTAGGTGCAGCAGGCGTATTACGGGGGCACCTCCGCAAGTACTTGATTTTTGGCGCTCGCCGCTGCGGTTCCGGCCATTTTCCGGCAGCCGCGCGGCTTTTCATATTCGGATGTTTCTCAGGTTTTCGTTTTCTTTTTTTGCATGTTTTGTTTTCGTTACAACCAGGTCTTCCAGGTTTTTGTTGGAACCATTTTTCTTCCCATTCCCCCCGGTGCGTTTCGTGCGGTTTTTGGTTCCTTTTGGTGCAGCCGGGAAAACGTACGCCTTCATAAATCTACTGCCGCTGCTCCCGGAGCCAGCGCGCCATACGATATAATGACATTTACGCAAAATGGGTTAATTTGGGGCGCCCGCGGGGGTGTAGTCCTGAATGTCGAGAATATTATGTTGTTTTTTACGTACGTGGGCTGACTGGTGGGAGGGAATAATGCCTGCCTGCAACTCTTCATCCCACCACATGGCGTAGGGTAAACGAGCGCATTTGGTGAACATCCGTAAACACGAGCGACATGGTGGGAATATAAATTTTCGTCAATTTTCCTCACAGGCAGTCACCTGGTCGTGGGTGTGTGTGTGTGGTACATTCATATTCACTTTTCGAGGGATACATTCAGCAGGGTTAGTTATTTTTCAGTTTTATTTTTTACATGAAACTGATTTGTACTCCGAATGATCTATTTCATCTTTTCCGATAGATGGCGCTCAAGTAGTTGAGCAGACATTAAACGACCTTTTATAAGAAACATAGTTTTTCCACTGTTTTCCATGGAAATATACATTATTAAAATGGTTTATTTTGATCAAGTTACATATATCATATCTTCTCGCGGTACAAAATATTGCCAGCAACTCCGCATTTTCAAATTTGGCTAAAAAACTCGAAAGAAAAGACGAATAAAAAAAGATCCACTCGAACGGCACGATGATTCGACACCGTCACGCTGCTCCTGCACTGAAAGGGAAAAAGAAGGTGATTCTTCATCCCTTCGGAAGGTCCCTCTTCATTATCCCTTTTGTACCTTTTTATTGTCCCAACACTTCCACTAGGCTAAAGCGGGAGAAAAGGTACTCCACACGTCCATCTCGTTAAATCGAATCAGTCCCCAAAAAAATTCAAATGGTCACATTTTATTTCACCAACGACGCCCGGTTCATTTTGCATGCCTTTCTTATTCACATTTCCTTTCGGTGAATGTGAATAATGAGCGTTCCGTGAACCCAACAGCGACAACAGGACTCCCCAGGAAATACCGAAACTAGCAGCACCTCTAGCAGAAGGGTAGATTTGTATGCAGCCCAACCGACTTGGAGTCTTTCGTTTCTACGACACAGGCTCCTTCTACGACGTTGGACGGGCAGCAAACAAAACCACAAAATGGCCCCGGTGAAAGATGCTTTCCGTGCCGGTGAGATGCCGTGAGATTCCTTGCCGGTGACAATATCGTGCCGTGCTACTGCTGACTGACCTAGAAAGATCGAGAAACTCAATTTGGAGACAAAAACAGCCGTGCATGTTGTGGCGGACAGCAACAAAAAAAAAAAGAACCAACTACAGGAAGTGATTGAATGCTTTCCAGAGGCAGGACGAGCAAATAAAACACGGTGCCTTCATTATCTCCACGACCGCTCGCCGGTAGGAACGAAGGAATGGCAGTTTTGTACATATTAACGAAGAGATTAATGACCCACTTGATAGCTCCGGAGAACAATTCATTTCGGTCCCGCCGGTTTCTGTCAGTTGATTTGGACCACTTTTTTCATCCTAATGAATGTTGTGCCAAAACCGTAGTTCATTTGTATTCGAGACAGTAGACGCTCACTACTGTAGTACTTGATAGTATTCAATTTGAATTAGTAATCATATTAAAGGCTACTTCACGTAAAAGAATTAATTTAACTGTAATAAACACATGCATTTTGATGCGCAAATCCCAAATGCGAGATTCAAGAACTTTTTTCTACATTTTCAAAACTATACTGAGAGGAAAAGATTAAATTATTTAAAAGCTGCAAAGACAGACAGACTAGAAAAGAGAATAGTATAAACATTCAAATAGAGTTCAAACGTTTGGATGAGTTGATAGAAATGCTCCAAAACCTTTGCATACTTTTAGGCGCAAAACATTAAAAGTATGAAAAAGGCATGGAAATTTGGGTTTTAATCTGTGATTTACATTTTTTAATAGAATATTGATAAAATGATGCTAACTTTTTTTTTTAATTTGATTGAAAAACATAGTCTTGTTACACTAATTCATTTGACTATTTTCACCTTCGATTATTAATAAAACAATGACATTCAAAGTTCATCAAAGCACCACCCACTTTCCTGTAAAAAAATTCAAAACAAACCTACTCACACGCTTGCACGCTACATAATAAACCCCATTATTACACGTGGCCCTGGTTGTGGGGAATTATTTATCAAAACAAAAATGCTACCCACACTCACCCAATCCCGCAAGCGGATTAAACGCAACGCAACCGGAGCGTATTCCAATATTCCCACAATCACAATCGAAATAAATCCGGATTACGGTGGGACCGACACCGGCAGCCGCAGCCAGTTGCACAATAATAATTCTGTTTCTGTCACTGGATTTTGTTTTGGATTTTTCCCGAACAAGAGCAGCGCAGTGACATTTGACATCTAGTGGGCAGTGCCACCGCAAATATAAACAAATAAATATGGAAATCCCATTGAAAGGCCTGCCTGCTTGCTACCTACGGGTACAAACAACGAGAACAAATGAAAATTTAAAAAAAAAACCCTGTACAAGTGCTTTCCACTTATCAGCCCCGTATCATCGGTCGTTGATTAATCGAAATTAATTTACTGTAGCGAAAGCTTCTCGGGACCGAAGTTCACCGAACGGCGGGGATCAAAGTCCCGGACGACACTGCGCCATGTTTAAAGCGTACCGCGTGTCGAGAGCAATTTAAATCAAATTAAATAAACACTTGGCGATGGATCGAAAATCGACCCGATCCCCGCGACCACGGGTGAAAACGGTTCGTACACCGGCCCAACAAAACCACGACGATGCCGCCTGCATTCGGGTGGGATTAAAAATGCATTCAAAACGCATTTCGTGTGGGTTTGCGCGGTGCGGACGGCACCGCATTCATTTGTGCGTTGTTTGTATGCGCATTATCAATAAATGACCTCGCACGAGGCACACGTGTGGCCACTTGTATGTTTGTTTGTTTGTTTTCTCTCTTTTTTTATTGCTCTCATCTGCAAAATGAATGGTCAGGCCCGTCCCGCATGGGTGGGAGATTTTTATGTGACATTAAATGGAAGAGTTAATTTAAATCACCGCTGCAGTCAGCAGGAAGCACACGCTGGCAGACAGATGGAATGGTTTATGGTGCAGTTGATGCCGTTTTTGATTGGACGAGATGAGCTGCCCCTCTTATACCGTATGGCCATCGCAAATTGGACTCGTTTGAGTGAGTGCAAGTCCATTCTGAGACGATGAGTATGTTTGGCGCGCTCGTTAAAATTCATCTCGCAGCAGCAAACCGCTTCATGTGTAGCTAGATATTTATGATATTTATAATTCAACCAAATCAGCCAATTAATGGAAAAATAATTGATTTTTATTGCACTAAAATATACATTTTATATCGACATACAGAAGTGAAACAGAATTCTCCCACTAGTACTCACTTTTAACGCATTGGCTCCTTTGATCGCTATGAAATATCGTAAAAAAGTAAGCATTTCCGTACGCTTCCGAAACGTGTCGCTATTAAATTCGCCGCATCTTCTCGTCATCATCAATCCATCGCCCGCATCGGATCGCCATGTTTGTAAAGATTCGAAACTCAATCATATTTTTATCGTCAATCCATCGATAGCTGAAGATGCAGATGCGATCCGTTCGCGCTCGGAAGCGCAAATACACTGCGGCACAGCTGCCAATATACTGGCCGGGGTGGATAACTGGCAATTGGTTCCCAAGCCCCGCCAACGAGCACGAATGCACCCCAATATTGCCGCTCACGTCCATATCCCGCGATGGATTATGATGATGCCTCACAATCCGCAGGATCCGGTTCGAAGGACCAAAAACACGGGGCACAGTGGGAAACGAATAACTTCAAATTGGCATTGGCCTTTGGAAAAGGGAATCGATTGGATTTGTTTGCCGGGGGTTGGTTCGAGAAACCGGGTCAAATGGAAAGCGAGAGAGAGAGAGAGAGAGAGAGAGAGAGAGAGAGAGAGAGAGAGAGAGCGGATGGTTACGTACATGCTTCTGCTTTATCATTTCTGCCCCGTTTGCGCATACCCTCGATCCGCACGGGGTTGGGGTGAAAAAAATCGGTTCTATTAAGAAACCACAAGCAGGACGGGATTTTTTTCCCTCCCATCGATATGACGAATCACGTCATGTGGTGCTGGGAAAATGGAACACGTGCGGTTCCTGCAAGCCGCTGTGTCAATATTTGCTATTGATTTTTCATTCGCATTCACGAATTGAGGTTGAGAGTGGTTTTACACTCTTTTTTTTTTAGGTATTTCTGCTGCATATCTGTATTTATATCACAATATTAATAATCAGTAGATTTATTTAAAGCTGTTTGGATTTTTATTTTACCAACTTTATTTTCGTTGTGATTTTTTCTTGATCTTTTTTCAACCTGTGCATATTTTTTGTTGCATCATATTGTATCATTACATTTGTGATTCACAATTCACAAACACATTTCGATTGAATTTTTTTTTTTTGTAGTGTTGCTTCTTAGCTATTACCAGTGGCTCGTATTTATTACTTCAAATTGAGAAAATCTTCCAATAAAATACAACTTTATTTCTCACACACTCTCTTCAATCATTGTGCGACCGCTGAGTCAATATTTCAGCAGCAGTTTGAGTTTTTCGAAAAAAAAAAAAACAAAATAAACTTTCCATCCGCTGCAGACAGAAGTTTCGTGCGAAGTAAAATATTTTCTCCCACACCGTCGCTCACGAACCCTCCGTGACGAACTTTTTTTTTCCTCATCCGACCCATGTGTGACGAGCATTTTCTATCAGAATACCGAACTTTTGCCACTACCTGCCACTCCTTTATCGGAACCGAAGAAAGAAGGTGCGGCTGAAAAATGGTTTCATTAAAATTCAATACAACTTCCAGTTCTCACACACACACCATCACATACCAGCGAACGAAAAAGTTTGCTGCACGTGTCGAAGAAAGAAACAGCTCCGGCAAAGTTCGGAAGCTTCACGAGTTATGATAAACTGCGTTAGTTGCACTACCTCGGAGTTGCGCCTGTTTTGTCTGTTGAAATTAAGTTTCGAGTATTCAAACATCCCCTTTAAACGACGGGGCTTCGTAGCTTCATTTGCATCGTTCAGCGAGCAAACAGCACCGCCTTTTCGTTTTTTTCCCCCGTGCGGGAATGAAAAATAGCACTGAATGTGTTGGCTGCTTAACCATGTCCTACGTCAACTCCTGTCATCTTTTGTCTGACACATATCTGCTGACAACCTGCAGCTGCACCAAAGACTTCATACGAGCAGAAAATCCCAAACCAGTAGCGTCATCATCATCATCACCATGATCGTCATCACCCCCGGCCACGGGTGGCTTTTCTGCTATTTTAATTTACGCTTCTGCCTGCTCCAGTTTGTGGTTCTCCTGCTAGCTACTGGTTTCCCGATCTAAGGCGAAACTACATCCCCCATCCGGATGGAAGCCGCCAGCAGAAGCAACCGGACACGTGTCGTGTGCACAAGCAGACAGCTCGAAAACATGATTTAACAAAGAGCCATCCTCACGACATCCCCTTCTTGGGAGTTGGTCAGCTAGTGGCTCGAGCTGGTATGGGTGGTATGCATAAAAAAGCACACATTGTTTGCCCGTCCACCACCCAGCCCATCTAAACCCCGTGGCCAGAGATTCCCGAACGAACCACCCATGGCGTCGTTGTCCTAAATTCGGTCCTAACACGAAGTCCTTGAGGCGGTGCGAGAAAAATCAAACATAAAGCGACGGTGGTGGCACTGCTCCTGCTGCTGCTGCTGCTTCTGCTTTCCAAACAACCACAGAACAAACCGGCTCTGCCTGCAAACTCGTCCACCAAACGAACTCCTCCAACGCGCTGACAGCCCGATGATATTTCGCCCTGCTCGCGTCCGCTTACGTTAACATATTTAAATTGAAAATTCTCCGTCAACTGTCCCCACGCTTCTGACCGGTGGCCCCGAAAATACCGACCGAAGCTTCGCTGCACTTCGCTGCCTTGCTGGTGGTCCGGTTTATGTTTGTCCTACTTACGGGCGGCAAGATCCGCGTCCTAAGGCGATTTCGAGTTGATTTTGTTTCTCTCGCTTTTCGTCGTTCGGGGAGGTGTGTGAAAAAGTAGGTGCTTGGGGTTGGAAAATTGGATCACACAGACAGAGGAAACAGGCTCCAAACAGGATTCTCACACCAGAAAAAAAGAAACTCATCTCAAAGCGCGATGGCTTTTGAAATGAAGCCCAGCGCAGCGGCCGTAATGGGATGACAGTTGTAAACATGAAAAATGGCATAAAAATCCGTTGCCGGCCAAGTATTTATGTGTGAAAAATCTGCCACTGTGGTGGGACGGAGCGAGCCACTGGCATGTGGCGTGCCATTTCCGAGAAATTCTTCCAAGAGGATTTACGCTCCAAGCGGTCGGTTAAGCAGCGCAGTGTGTCGCGGGTTTTTAGTAGCAATCATAGCAAACATGGGACGAATGGGACGAATCTGCCGTTCCGGTGGCAATTAAACTCGGATGGGCGGGTTGTAAACGATCCGCGTGATTTATGGTGATGAATTGTTTCGGTAGCTGCGCTCCTTCCAGACTAAAGGGCACCTGGTAAACACTTACGCCGCGTTTAGTAGTGGATGACATTGCAAAGTGACAGACCGATTGGGAACTGTCAGTTGCAAAACGATTTCTGTCATCAGTCACTAGATATGAGGGCGTGTTTTAATGAAATGTAATCTTTCGGAATTGTTTCAGTGAAATATTTCATGAAGTTAAATTCGCATGCAAAATTGTAAAACTAGAAATTGAGCAAAGTATAATCTTTAACAAATTCCTATTTTTTCATTCTTTTTCTCTAGTCTTTTTATTATTTGGTTCTAGACTCAACATATTAATTAAAGCGTGTCCCAATTACAGACCCAATATCTTAATGAATACCTCTCCTCTTTGCTTCTTTGAGTGCAAATAACCAATCATTATAGTCTATCTGTTGAATGCTCGTCAAGCGATGCCTGCGAAACCATACATCCATCACTGTTATCGTCCAGGCTACCAACGAACTTCATGTTCCGATGCCCACCATCACCTCGTAATCAACTCCGAGGAAACAAAACACCGAACACCAAACAGCCCATAACAACCGAAAGCCGAAATGTGTGAATTAATTTCTCACTAAAATAACCACCCACGGGTCCACGAGCACGGGCCAAACTAATTGCCGTTCACGCAACGACTTAACCGAGCGTCTTACGAACGAAACGCATGTTTCGGTTTCGAACCGTTGCGGCATAAACGTTCTGCCTGTCGTCGTGGATTTTATTGTTCGTTTTTGTTTTTTGTTTCGTTCCAACCGACACAAACAACCGCAACTGATACGACCCGACACGCAAACGCGAACGTTGCGAAAGTGGCACGTTAATGAAGGGAAAAAATGTCGGTTGCTCACGGTTCCAGGTATGTACGTGACGGAAGACGCTGGTGCGACTGGTGCGTGCGGATTTATGCGTTACGATCGGGCGAAGGAATGGTTTATCGTTTGATTAGCGCGTCGCATTTGACGCTACGGAACCATGAAATTCTGCCGTAATCCGCTGCAGGGTAGATTGAATTTTGTCCTGTAGCAAGACATAAACACGAATGAGTCGATAAACAGGTTTAATTATTTCATTTCAGTTTTGCTAGAAAAAATGATTCTTTTTAGAGAGTTGAGTGATGAGTCGCTATAAATAAAAATATATAAATAAATAAATAAAAATATATAAAATCCAAATTTAATTTAATATCGAATTAAATTATATGAAATATTAATTATTTTTAATAACTTTGATTTAAAAACAGAATAAAACAGAAAAAACACGTAAATTCTTAGGGTGAATGACGTGACATTTAAGACCGCATTGCTCCTTCCAGCTCTGCATAATTTGTAGAATTCTATTTACACCATCACCTAACTTTCAAGGCAGTAATAAAATACCCCATTGACATGTGCAGCATTCATTCAATTTGCCCTAAAAGCGAATAGCGCTTCTCCAAAAGCCCCCTCCGCCCAAATGTCACCTACAATAATCAAAACGGTGGCCCCGGCAGTTGTTTTATCACCAAACATGTGATACGCTTGTTTGCTCGACACCGGAATGGAAACCGATCCGTATCGAACCGGGCACGGCAGCCGTTGCTTTTGGTGCCTCAATTACTGTGCACGGCGATGAAACATGAGTAACGATCGTGTTTATGTGTCAAACATGAAGCATTGCTCATTCGCTTCTTCCCTCTGTCTCTCTCTCTCTCTCTCACACACACACGCACACACACGCTTCCTCTTCCCTTGTGATAAAATAATAAAAATCTCACAGCTTCTAGGAGCTTCTCCCAGACGAACACCGGTCTAGGCGCTACCACCGTCGGACATTTGATGCAATAATTTCTTTCCAAACAATGTACGCTTCCCTTCCCAGTGTCCCCTCCGTCAAGCCAACCGACTGTTGGTCGACACGCATCCCAGACACCGTCTTTTGTCACAATTTCTCGCCGACACCGGCGCGCCGGTATTCATCCACCTTACCGTTCCGCCGAGCGAGGGAAGAAAAACACACGACCAGATGACGTCGACATTGTCGTTCGCAGGAAAACATTCGTCCCGTACCATCCCTGCTGGCTGGCTCGGTTCGGCTTATGCTTTGTACCACCGTAGCATACCGGCTGCCGAACCGTTTCATCGGCTGAATTGGCTTTCGAAAATGGGCCTCTTTACCAACGACGCTCGACGGTGTGGTCGTCGCGTTGGGTTTTCCCGTCGTTTGTATTGCGACTCTTTTCTTGTGCCGTCGCTGGAAGCTACTACTTGTCCTGTGCTATTTGACCGATGCAAACAAACCGGGCAAGGACCGGACTGGACGCACTGCGTGCCACCCAAAATGACGGTGTGAGCAAACATTCCAACCGGCTCGGTTTCGATCCCACGATAACTTTGGCAAATGAAATCGATACGAAGACTCACACGTCGACGGTTTAATTTTGCAACCTCCGAAGCCGAAGCTGAGTCGAAAGGATGTGGAAAGGATTGCTCCTGAGCGTTCAGAACGGGCAGCGATAAGAGCAATTGCAATATAATCCTACAAAATGAGTTCTCCTGTTTGTTTGTTTTTTTCTGCCAATAGATGGCGCCATGCCGTTGCTCGAATGTCGAAAAGAAAGTCATTTTTTTCTACAGCTGAGAGAAGTAATATAATTATCTTAAAATTGCTGATGTCCCAATGCTAATTCGTGTTAATTATTCTTTTTTTCCGGCAAATTCACTTCATTACTCTGCACAACAACGTCTTACGTACTAAGTTCACTATTTTCAAACAGATGGCGCTTAGTATAAATTATTGCAAATGGCGCTTAGTAGAAAAAAAACTGTCAAATAGTTGACAGTATAACATATCGAATATAAACAAATATATTTAAAATACTTCCTCACAGAGGGTGCTATCGTCAAAATTTGCGTGAATATGTGAAATTTTCCTATGCGTTAATGTTTTATTCTACTACTATTCTATTTACACGAGTGTTTTTTACCGAACAAAAATTCAATTTGAAGTAATGAATACCTTTTTTTTCTTATTTCCAGGCCACGTGAAGAGAGCACTTTCATGCATTCGTAAATCACTCGTCACTAAAATCCGTCACTAGGATTTACGCGTTCCCTGCGATCAAACCCGTACCGAGCGTTCAACGGAAGCACGTACGTTCGCCGCTCCGTTCGCGTTCGGGGAGATGGTTACGGGGAGCATCGGCTGCCAAAACTAGGAACCCCTCGCCAACGTCATACACAAGCCAAATGAAACCCCGATCCGATGAGCCGGGCTCACCACCATGCATCATCCCAATGTCCAGCGTTCCACCACCATCACCATCATCTCGATCGGGCGCTTCTCGCCGGCTCGATCACCAATCGATCGCAACCCAGCAACCGCACAAAGCACACAACAGATGGCAGCACCGTCGCGCAACGTCAACAAAAATGGTCTTACTGGCAGCACTGTCAACACTCGGCCTCGTCGTCACGCTGGTGGCCGCCAAATCGGGCAGTGTTTCCAACCCGGCCGTGTTGATCGCGAAACACGACCAACTCCCGACGGCACTGGCACTCGCTGCGGGACAAAAATCGCAGTACAACAATCGTGGTGCAGGTGCGGCCCAACGACAGCAGTGCGCCCTGTCGGAACACACCTGCACTAATGGACGCTGCATACCGTGGGACAAGTACTGCAATAATGTAAATGACTGCGGCGATGGAAGCGACGAGCCGCGCTTCTGCACACGTAAGTGTATTGTTTCGGGTCCATCTCGAAACGTTGAACGGGAAAACCATTTCCCGAGCTGTGTTTGTTTTTATTTTTTGTTGTTGTTGTTTCGCGTTCATATTTGTGGAAACCATTCACATCCATCAACAGTGGTTGGAAGAGTGGATTGAGATTCCTTTGCTCTTCCCTCTCCTGTATCCGAACGGGGAAACAATATCTCTCACAACGATAGCAAGCTTCATCGTGTGTTATTTGACGGAGCACTTCTCCGGCACGGAAATGGATTTCGCTTCAAACCACCCTTGAATTGTTTGTAGTTAGGAAGCGAACCGGGTGGTCGACATACAAAAAAAAAACTATACAAAAAAAAACAAACGATCCGTACATTCAACTGCAATTTGTCGTTATTTTCTTACGGTTGGCATTTTTCCTTTCTCGTTGGGCGACCATTTTTTATAACGAGCTTGGAGAGTGCAACAAACATTACGCGGGTACGATGAGCGGTGGGGAGAAATAAAAAACCAGTCTGCCAAACCGGAAAGACAAATCCACACAATTCCACCATTACCGCTGTCACTTACCGGACGGCCTGATGTGAAGGGAAATGATGATATGATGGAAGGCATTATTTGTCGCTTTTCATGTTTGTGGGTGATTTTTTACTCTATCTTTCTCTCTCTCGCTCTCTCTCTCTCTCTCTCTCTTTCTGTCTCTAGCATTGTTTCGTTCAAAGTATGTTTGAAACTTTTTCTTTACGCAAAAAATATATATTTTCGTGTTGGCTCAATTTTATAATGATTATTTTCTATCTCACGGCATTCACTTCAACGTTTCAAACCTCGTTAGCCTTTTTTGTGAATCGATTTCTCTAGAAAGTTAAAGACAGGAATAACATTTATCTTCAAAGTTTGAACCCCTTTTAATTTCATCGTCAAACAATCTAAATAAATGCCTACTTCAAACCAACTGGTTTTCTCACCAGATGGCGCTTCATAGAGGTAGTAAAAATAGCTGACAGAATCTTTTTTTAACACAAAATAATAATATAATTTGACAGACAAGCATGGGAGCAAAATTCAATGCAAACGTAAACAAAAACAGACTAAATGCGGTATCTCATTTTCAACATAAAACCTAAGCCGACATTTAGAATCAGTTCCTTTGCATTCTGGAGCCCGTCCCGACTAAAGCTGCCATCCGACAATAGCACTTCGAACAATATGAAAATTCATCACATCTTGTGCGAATGAATTCACCCGCCGATACTAAACACGTCAAAAAGCCCGTCTGCACTTACTTTTCATCTTTCAATTGCCCATGATGAAAGGCAATTTTTCCCACCCATTACTGTTCGGTTCGTTGAACCGTGCGTTCGAATTCCAGTGTTGGGTGTAATATTTTAACCATAGCTGAACGTTTTGGCCTCGTTCGCTGCTATCCCTCCCGGTATGCAGCGATGGTTGGTGCTACAATTGTTTTTTTTACATATTTGAAATGTGAATTACAACTTTTATTTTACGTTGTAAAAAAACCAAACCCGAGGCGCTGCTAAATGCCACTCGGGTCGGGTGATGTAATTTTCGCTTTGGGGCCTCACTTTTCAGCGAGGCGGTTTAATTTTTCCCGACAGTTAAAATTTCCATTTTGTTTTTTTCCTCTCCAAACACGGCTAGAGGAGCATGGTATGATAAAAAAAAACCACAGCAATGGCTCCTTTTACTACTGAAACCAAAGCCGAACACACCTAGTAGGCTACGTGCGTGTGTAACGTGAACTGTTCGCTTTTTTTTAGGGGTTTTTGCTTTGCCTACTTGTACTCGACGTTGCTGCATGTGCTGTGTCGCATTTTTTTCCCGGTACGTGCGCTTCACTTTGCATAACCTTCCGCAATTTAATGTACAAAACCTCCACCACGGCTCGATATGGTGGTGTTAAATTTGAAACTCCGGCACACCGAACGCCAAACACACACACACATATATAGAGACTCGCACGCCTCACTCGGCGGAAGTCGATGTATCGAAACGCATGGCGGAAAAAATAAGCATTCCGAGAAGGACAAAAACAGAACCACAACCACAGCAGCAGGCTGTGTAAAATCGATTTTCACCTTCACCACCACAGCCAATTGAGAGTGACAGCAGCGTGGGGAAAAAAAGTTGACAAAAAAATCGGGGGAAAAGGGGAAATTTTGTATGCATAATGCCAGCGTACAAAAAGCAACATAAAAAAAAAACAATTTTAAACTTTGTGACTGCATTCCGGTGCAAGTATGTTTTAGTGTTGTATTTTTTTTGAGTCTTCCTACTTGCTGCCTGTGTCGCTGATATTCCGTCACCGTTGCACCGATGCAGATAACTATACATACAATAAAGAAAAAAAAACCGGGCACGGGAACTCCGAACAGACACCGTTTATCCATCGGAACCACGATGACGTCGATGATGACGAGCGTGACATATGAACGATATGATGCACACACAAAAAAAAAACACCTCTACCGATATTCGCGTCGCGAAATGTGACGTTCCATGGCGTTTTTGTTGCTCTATTCAACCCACCGCTACCGTTCGTTCGTTCGTTCCGTTCGAACAGTACATGTAGCCAGGTTGTGTGAAGATTGGCTTTTCTTTTCCCTCCTTTTTTTCGGTTGCTGCTGCTAGCTACACCCTTTTATGCGAGCTGTTGGTGCGCGCGGTTTTGTATCCGTTCGCCAGGTGCTTGCATATAGTAGATTGGCAAGAACGAATATAAAAAAATCTCTCAAACACCCCCGGACTATCGGCACATGTGAATTGGCTTATTGTCGGCGGTATGTGGCGGTTTGAATGGCGCTATGTTTGGATTTTTTTCACGATGCACACACCGCTGGAACGGCAGATGTTTCGTCGGAATTAGCTCAGGTGAAGCTTTTCTAACCTTCCGGTTGTGGCTTGTTGGTTGGTTGATGGGAAATTTTTGGATAGGGTGATCCATTTTTGTTTTAATGAATTGAATTTATTAATTTGAATTAATATTAAACCGTCAAATTAATCCAATTCCTAAAAATCCAAAATAGTATTCCCACTAAAGATTTTTCCCGCTCTCTCTCTCTCGACGCATGTTTATTGATATTAAAACTGTGAGGTTCAAAATGAAAATAATTTTTCGCGTAACGAGGCGCATCGCATTTTCTTTTTTCATTTGCAGCATTTAGATCATAATCCACTGAACGATTTTAAAATGATTGTTTTGTCCAGTAGATTGACCAAAAGATAGATTTAATATAAATTGTACTTGCTTTCTATGGTACTTTTTCACAGTACTAGATTTGCAAATAACTCGTCGAGCGATGAACATTTGTAAATAAAATATTATCCTTCGAAAATATTATAAAAAAGTATATTAAACTAAAATACTGTTTATACGCATGTTTGCTTAAAACCAGGTAGTTCTAAAAAAAAATTCTTTGCTTAAAGAACGTGTTTGCCAAGCGTACTTCAATTACTGGAGTACCATTCGCACTCATCCAAGTCCGCTTCCATGGCAACCATTCGAACCAAAAGCCACTAAAGCCATCCATTCGCTCGCATTCAGTCGTCATTCCTCGTGGAAGCTGTTCGTTTTACGGGCTTCTATCTCCGGCTTCTATTGCCGGATGCAAAAATACGAATCAAGCCAATCACTTCCTATTTTTTGCACTTACTCAATACCTCCCACTCACAAACCCTCGAAGTAATTGATTCGAGTCCACTCGAACATCAATCCACCCATATCCTTCACCTAATCTGACAGCGACCACGTAGCAAACGCCGAAGTAGCTCAACAGTTGCACCAACAGACAAAACGCTCAGCCGCTCCCTCGGGAATGTTACTATTGAAAGTCAATCAAATGCAACCCTCCGGAGAGGAGAACGAAGTGAATTATGATGCAGCAGATGGGTGGGAGGGGGAATAAAAACAGTAAAAAAAACACACACACAGTCACTTTGGCAAGCGGTCAACTGTTTGTTTTGGAATTTCTCTCGCACAAGTTTTCCTATTTTTTCATGGGATCTCCAACTCGCTCGGTTCGTCTTCATTTAAGTCCTTTATTTATTTTTTTTGTTCTCATCCCCACAGGATGCAACCGGACGTACTACGGGAACATCGGGCTGACGTACAATCTGGAGCTGCACCGACCGAAGGAAGACCGGATACCGTACGTGTGCATCCTGACGTTCACAGCCGCCGGAGGTAGCTACGGGGACATCGTGCAGGTACGTTTGGCCAGTGTTTCGTACACCGTTTTGTGGCTTTTTCGCTCACTTAAGCAAGTGGAGTGAGAAAAAAAAGACACTCATCTTGAGCGTTGTGAGGGATGTGTATTTAGTTTTTTTTTTGGTTTCGATGTTATTTTTTTAAATAACCCCGTGTTATAAATAATGCAGCACTTGTTGAGTTGTTTTTTTTTGTGAAAAAATAATATAAAACTATTTTTAAAATCACATCTTCCTCTCGTAACCGGATCGAAGTAAGCTTGAAGCAACGCTTGGAAACCGTGTTGAAATGTGTCAAAGTAGGCTGCTGAGTCTTGCTGACGTTGACGCACAGTGTAGCCTACCCACGGGGCAATCCATCGTGAAACGTGTGATTCAATCAATCATACCTCTTCGGGCGTAAAAACCCCACCGCTCGGGAAAATGCGCTCAATCGAATATAACGAATCGAACACGGAAATCAACAAAGGATGCAACTGCGCCCTCGCACGGTCGGCTAGCGCTTGCAACTGTTTATACACGACTGTCCCCGAGCCAGTTGTTTGTTTTTATTCCCCAAACGGATGCGCTGCCCTTTCGATTTAGCTGGGCACGGGTGTTTGGTTCGAGCCGTTTTTATTTTTTTTTATTCACACTCGCCACTCTTTGCCGATTCGGAATTGAATTTCAATATCACCCGCACCCGGCGGCAAATGCATCAAATTTATCATCCGTGACATCCTGGCAAAACCGCCCGTACGCGATGAAAACATCGGCGCTCGCTAGCCCGACCGGGACCTAGTTGCTCATAAATCGTGAAAATAATTTCATAACATCCCCGCAAAGGCAGTTCGAGTTGCACATATTTTCCCCACCCCGTTCCCGATTTGGACACGGATACTAACGTGCAAAAAACAAAAACAGGGTGCCAAACTCGTTTCCTCTCCACCGAACGCCACGCGTCAAAGATGAAAATTTAATCGATCCACTGAAAGCTTTTTGATGTTTCATCAGAATTTAATTAAACTTGATCCGCAGATCGTATCACGCGCATACACGTACACACACACACACACACACGTACCGCGCTTTCACCGTTTGAGGTTTTTCCGATCAATGAAATGCCCTCATTTCCCCTCCCCCCCACTGGGGGCAAAAAACACCCACAAAACAACGCGTGCTGAAACTCGAAAATGATGGACCTTTTTTCCACCGAATGCGGCGGAATTACTTTATCGATGAAGGACATTTCCCTTAGCCGCGCTGTTCCGCACGGCACGTGGTGGTGCTCGCTCCGTGCATACTAAATCATTGCTCCACTCAAAACAATCGTTTTTTTTTTATTGCCTACCCGGAAGAAATGTTTGATCAAACACCGGCAGAACAAGGCGAGCAGAAAAACAAACACAATTGCGTGAAAAAGCGTTCTTGTTTGCGGATGATGCGGAAGAAGCTGAGGCGAATTTAATCCTACCTCGGAAGGGCCGTGCTGCATTCCGGATCGCTTTTCCCTGCACCGATACGTGCAATGGAGGCGCCCTGGTGCTTTGTAACATTGTTCGGGAAAGCGATGGAGGCGCCCAGTGCTTCGTACGTTTTTTTCTCGTGTGGGAAGGAGGCGCCCGGTGCTTTGTAATTTTTTCGTTTTCATGGAAGCGTCAGGGGTTTTGTGAAGCATTTTTTTTAAACAACAGTTCAAAAACTGCAAGCTCGTACGGTGATGGTGAAATTACAACGAACGTTGGCAGTAGCAAAAGAAATTTCGATTACGCTTTTCACCTATCAACCGCTATCTGAACGGAGTCGGCTCGGTTGAATTGAAATTAAAAAATAATTCGTTAACCACTTTGGGCTTGATCAGTTCTGCTGTTAATCGCATTTGATTTTTAATCCATATTTCATGATAATCGAAAAAAATACAAATATTTCAACAAAACTGGTAATTATTTTCGATGAAAAATGCTCCCATGCTTCGATCCAATCCAAATCCTCGTCTCCGATAAATAATGCATTTCTTTGTTTCAATCTCTTCTCACGATGCGGCATTGATATTCGATAAACGTAATCAAAATTGAACCACACGCCGACATTTCACGCACAAAAAAAAAGCAAATGCTAGTTTCGTGTGGATGTATTTATTTTTTCATTTTCATCAAACATCTTTCAATCGTGATTACTCACGTGTATGTGTGTCTCGACACCGAAATGATAACTGACAACCTAATTCAACGTATTTGCCACGGATCACTAACGAGTCGGCCTGATCGAAGACGCCGGAACAGTAATGCCAACACGGGAAGCAACCGGGCTCAAGAAGGATCATAATAGAACGTCAAATACGAACATTTACTCCGGGTTTCTTTGTGTTGCATAAACATCGATGACTCGTTTTGCTCTCACGAGCACCGAACACAGATGGAGCCACACACTTACACTTTTCTTCGCGCGAGTCAAGATTACCTTCCCAACAAAGGAACACGGTTCGCTTCCGCCGGCTGACCAACGTTGCCAATCCCGACTTGTGCTTTTAATGTGCCGTTTCGTCGTCGTCGAAAGTCATCGAAAGCCGTTCGTAATACATGTGTGTCGTATTGATTTTGAAGCCGCCGGATTTCCCATTACTTGGAACCGGGTTCTGGGACGCTCGTGACCTGATTCGCTCTCGAACGCACCCGATCCCCGACCGGGCTGGAAAGTGGGCTTTGCTCCAGAAGGCACAAAATTGAAGACTTATTTTAAGACCGAATCAATGGGATCCTTTACGATTAAGGTTAAATTATCGCAAGCTTTGCCGGGGTAACCTTTTCTGGGTTGAGCTGGATGGAGCATGTTTTCGAAACCGAAACGTGTGAGACAATTCTGTGTAGTTTTATTTATTTATATTTTTTATCACACAAAGTATTTCTCTCCGAAAAAAAACTCCATACTGAGACGGTTTGCTTTTAAACAATCCCATGCATTATTCACTTCAGCAGAGCAGAACATTCCATACGATTCATTCGACGTTATGTCACATCAACTATCTAATACGATTAATTTCTTCCTTTTGCCTCGTACTTTCCCATACACCCCCTGTAAAAGCGTTGCTGTTACGCCAACAGATTAGATCGATTTATCGGTCAAGCACAATAACGACCGTCGTCGCCTGATGATGGTCGCATGGTTGATTCCGTGCCCCCACCGCCGGTGCGATTGTGGAGGATACCATAAAATATGCCACCCACTACCTCTCTCCCCCCCCCCCCCCCCCCCCCCCCCCCCCCCCCC
>KI915041.1:11800187-12014877 GCA_000473445.2 Anopheles farauti
CCCCCCCCCTCCCTCCCTCCCTCCCTCCATCCAACCCGTCACGGTCACATTCCCAAGCGGTAGGCGTAGGTCACAATCGAACGCGACGTAACCCCGGGGGCTCGATGAAATGAACATAAAACTAAACCTAGTTTGCTTCTAATTTATGAGCAAGTCGCACGGCACGAAACTAATAACGGCCACGTGTCTATCTTACGAACGGAGCAAGGCAGCAAAGATTATCCGGCGAACCGGTGACGACCATAATGCCTTTCGGATGGTTCGCCATGGTTGCCGCGACCGGATCCGGTTTTGAAACGAGCAGTCAGTTATTATTTGTTGACCCCGTTCTTTTTCTGCTGCTTCTTTTTTTTTCGTCTTCGATTGGACGGTTTGTTTGACCGGATAGAGAGAGAATACACATTCCAATGCATCGCTTTGGCGGGGAGAGACAAATCGCCCAGTGGAAGCTATCACGGTGCTTATTGAATAGTAATAAAGTAATTGAAATAGTTTTATTGATACTTTGGGAAAAGAAGAGTGGTTCAGGTTGAAATCCAGTACCTTTAATCATACAATGATACCTGTTTGAAATCGAATAAATACATTTCAAACAGTACTGAAAGCTCCACTCACGTCCACTTTTACAGAAAAATAATCGATAGAATTGTAATGAACTATCACCCAAGGGCAATTATACTATTTCGCACATTAGGCTTCGTAAATTAAATTTAATACACCCATGCCGCGCTCGATTTGCCGCACGAAAAAGGGAAAATAAATTAACCCCCAATTTATCGTTCGTAACATCATGAGCTCACGAGTTGCAGCGGGTTGTTGCTCGTAGGCTCGTTCCGGTAATGCAGGTGTGTAATTAAAACCAGCCAACCAATCCATCCAGCCCAAACCACCGCGTGCGCTCGCGTAAAATAGTCCTACCTGGATGTTCATCCAACGATTCCGCACGCGCGCGATTACGTGAGCAACATCACGATCTCTTTAGATCGCACCACTTACCGATTGGGGGATAGCTGCTAATTCGTTGGACGAGTGGTTAGCTCACCAATAATAATAATAATAATAATAAAAGCGATCCCTTTTGCTGCACCACTGTCGCACAGTTAATTGCAGATTAAATGCAACGTGCTCGGAGCCGAGAGTGAAGGCTTCCCGCTGCTGCCAGGCGGAATGTGGGTCAGCGTTGGTACGCGCGAGACGAGCTCGTCTCTAGCACGTAATCCAAAGTGCAATAATTTAGCGGTGGATTTCTAGCGCAAACACACCGGTGGTGGTGGTGGTGGACGATGTTATTGACTGAGCTAAATTACAGCCACCATTGGTTTGGATGGCTGAAGCAGGGATGACTGTGCAACAACAATTTCGATGCCATGTTTCCAAGAACCGCAGTGAAATGTGACTTACCTTAATCATTTGGCTTGATTATGTCTCTCTCTCTCGTTATTCCTGGGTAAACATTATAGATATTTGGTCATTTACGAAGAATCAGGATCCTGCGTTAGATGCTACTACTAATTTAGACACGGTTGGCAATCAAATGACTCCATTTATCACACGTTATAGATAATATTAAATTGCTCGTCTCGTTCTGAGAATAGTTTCACATGAACAGTATTAATCTTAACCAAACAGGGAAACTTCCATAAAATCAGAAAGATTACTCCATAAAAAAATTTCAATCCAAAGTTGTAAACCTCATGAGTCATATTATAAAATGACATTCAATTTAAATGCTTGCGGCAACCGAAGCGTCAATTGTCAGAATGACAGCTGTCAAGTGAACCAACCCGTCGGTACAATGTTTTGAACAGTCTCACCAACAGTCTTCACGACAATTTACCTTTTTCGTCTTTCGTTTTATGAATAAAATACGCAGATAGATTAATAAAAACAGTTTCCATCAATCAGGAGTAAAGTAAAGATAAATAATAAGCAGTTTATCTCGTATATCTCGTATCATTCAAACACAGACTAGAGACTTACTCGAGGACCTCGTATAACGACCCAAATTACCATTTTGTAAAAGAAAACAATTCACTGTAACGTACACCTAAAGTCCTTCATTTAATGACTTCCGTCTCTCCCTCCCAAACAGGTAACGCTCGACAGCTTCACGCTCGGACGGTTCGTGTCGTACACGGAGAATGGCTGCCCGGACGGCTATCTGCAGGTGTCGGAGGCGAAACGCGCCAACGTCGGTGGTATGTGGTGCGGCACGACCTGGGGACCGGCCATCTTCTACAGCGAGACCGATTCGCTCGTGATGACGATTAAACTGTTCAAGTAAGTATTCAACCGGGGCCTGGAAACCCATTTCTCGCCCAAGAAGGCTAAGTAAACGGTCCGTTTAAACGCGACGATCGAATGCTCACACTGACGTTTAACGATGTTTGCCGACGCGTTTGGCAGTTGTAGTTGTGTGTTTTTATAGTTTGTGCTTACTTTCCCGTGTCCCGCAGACTGTCGCGTGACCAGAGCGGGTACAACTTCGACTTCCGGATACAGTACAAAATGCTGGCCCGGGCCAGTGCGGTCGTACGGTACGGTGGCCACCGGCACGAGTACATCCCACCGTGGACGAACGTCACGTACATCCCGAACTATCCGCTGATCGAGGACTTTACCAACTCGACCGCACACTCCGAGCACCAGACATACCAGGAGACGACGGTTGGTGGCGGCCAGCGCAACCGGATGATATCCCTCGGGGCCGGGAACGATTTACCCTACCACACGACCTACGACAATATGACACGAGGCGGTGCTACCAACATTGGGCCGTCCCATCGCGGAGGACCGGCGACCGGTGGCAGTGGGACGATGTTTGGACGCCAGAACGGATCGACCGACTGGATGCCGCTGGGACCGGGCGTTCCACGGATGCCGCTCAACTACACCGAACCGCAGTACTATTTAGGTACTGTGACGGAACCATGGCCGCTAGCACGACCACATTGGCGAATGCGATTGATTGAGTTTGCGTTTCGTTTCCCTCCCCCAACAGGTGACCTCATGCAGGGCACGTTCTGCTCGCGCATATTCACCAACTGCGACAAGAAGGTGTGCCGGCTGCAGTCGCCCAACTTTCCCGGCATCTACCCAAGGAACCTGACGTGTTACTTCGCCGTTAGACAGGTGAGTAAAGTTGGTATAAATTTTTAAAGAAATTTTCACCTCCACCACCGGCTGCGGATGAAAACGGTTGTATCGAACGAGGGGAAGTCTGGGTGGTGGGCCAAAGTGTTAATTGCTTCACTAGTTTACAGTGCATGCCATGTTTCCGCCGAAGGTTTCTCACAGGAGAACTTCCCAACATGCAGTACAGCGCTTTACTAATTGGTTCTACTTGTTGGGATCGTTTTTGTTTCCTAAGACGATTAACCTTCAATATCTTCATTATAAAGTTGGAAACTATAAATCTCAAACTTTGTAATAATACTATCTTTTCCACATAATGTTTGTAAAATATTTCACGAAATATTTCATCAACCACTTTTGTTGGGTTATTTCATCATGATAGGTTGCAATAACGTATAACATAGGTTGAAATACATTTCATACCGTGAGCATAGTTAGTATACAAAAAATGCGATTTTTTTCAAACATTTTCGTGATAAATTGTTATAAAAATTGAAAATCATTCTATAACATTTTAAAGATATTTGCTGTACTACTCGCACACAGTGGAAAGCTTCTTAATTATTCATTCCTCTAACCTTTAACATCTTCTAATTCTATCTATCCTACAAACGAACCAGTGGTGAATGAATTGTTTATGAAAGAATACAAAAAAAGTGACGCACCCATTGGAACTACCATGAGAATGTTGGCAATATTTCAGACTAAACGATCAGATCAGTTCGTCGTGCTGCCAGCAGCGTTTTCGCAATGCATTAATAAACCTTTTTCACTGAAAATAAAATGAACCGCTGGCGATGATCTTTGCCGCCACCGCCTGCCTGTTAATAAATGCTTTTCGCTATCGCAAAGCACTTCCCAAACAAAGCCCAATTATCTTATCTTTTAATAGCACAGACCGACGCAAAGACAGCACATTCACAAAGCAATTTCTGTGGAGCGTTTTCCCGGTTCGCCTTTGAAGTCATCGGATGCGGACAGGACACGGTTTCGTGAACCATTCGAAAGCTTTCATCTTCCGCCCGAGCGCATGCCGGGCGCAGGCTAGAAACGCTCGGGAAAGGGGTTTTCGCGCGAGCGTTTAACGTCATATTTCTAGATCATTATTTATTGCAGCTACTTGAGCGACATTGCGCCCTGCTCCCTGCTAACCTCTTTCCCTCGCAGGCCTACTAATTGGGATTAAATCGTTTCGCCCGTTGACGGTCGTTTACGGAGCGCTTTCCTAGCGGGTCCGATAAAACCACCGTCGTAATGGCTTCATCTTGATCTTGCCCGTGCTCTGCTCGCGTTATCCAGCCCGGTAAGAAACAAGCCTTTCTCCACGCCGGTGAGAGGTGTCTTACCGGTCCGGTGACAGTTTGGCTCCCGGTTTTCCCAACCCAAACGCCGCCCACCGCCCGCTGTGATTAGGGGGTTCAATATTTTACTTCGCAATTAAGGCACCATTAAAAGTCACTCTCACTCACCTCACCGTTCTGGGAGGGGGGGTGGGGGGGGAAGGTGATGCGGGAACGCGACTCGAACGCGCACGGGTGTCCAGTCGGGCACAAAACACACCCCTTCCGCCTTCCCCGGACCGGTAGAGGGAACTTTTAATGAATTTTATAAACGCTGATGAATTTTGCAGCAACGTATTGCAGATGAAATTTAATTAAACTCAGCGGTACACAAACACAAACACCACTGCCGGTGCCAATGCCTGGTCACTGCGGCAAGTGACAGTCTCCAGTACGATCCCAGATACTGCCTGGGAGGGCAAGGAAGGGAGAAGGGCCGAAACCGAAAGGGTCCGAGGGTCGTATAAATATACATTCACCATAATTAGTACCTCCGCGTTCGGAACGTGGAGAAGCGGCACGATCTTCGGCACACTTCTCGCGCGCACACAAACGTTCCGTCACCGGTATGTCCGATCTTTCTCATTCGCTCATAATCAGCATCAGGGATTAGGGCTTCGGATGTGCCGCTTGTTTGCTGATGATTACGATTACGAGCGGCACCGAGCGTCCGGACCATGAGCGCCTTGGCAGAAGATGATTTTTTTCTTCGCTCCTCCCGAGCTTAGTTTCAAAATGGAGAATGCTTGCTGGCGAGTTGATGAGAACATTTTTGATCCAGAGGGTGGGCATGGAGGGCACGGGCGGCACGGAAAACACAACCGCACACCCGGCGGGTGAGTGGTGACAATTTGATAGGCTCGTAAAATGATTATGCTTCCGTGCTCCGGCGCAAACGGCGGGCTTAAAACTAATCCCACTTTTCGGGTTGTGTAAAATGTCCCATAATCCGTCTAATGTCAGGTGCCACCGGATCGCTTGCGCTGTTTACCCGCCGCGTGGTATTGGTGGTAATTAAAAGTTTCGAGAGAAGAATGCGTTTGTGCTAATCCATGTTTAAATCTTGTTTAAGAAATGTTAAAAGGCCAAATAATGGTGATTTGAAAATCAAACAGTATGAAATTAAAATTCCACATTAAAATACCCATATTGCTTGGTATTAGAAATAATTTTCCCAAAAAATATTTCCTTTGTCACAGAGTTTTGAAAAGCCCTTGTTTTAATTTAACGAAAATTTACAGGAATTTCAATTAACTGACATTCAATTAACAATTTCTAATTATGTTTTTATTAATCATCAACTATCTCTAGTAACCTTCCTTTAAAAATCTTCTTCGAAAAGCATTTAAAATTGTTCAATTAATCGAAAATTGTCTTGTTTTCATGAAACTCATCACAAATGAAAGCATTACTATGTCTAATTTTACCGATATTATCAATATTACCGATCACTTAAGGGGTCAATTAACACTTTTACATCGTTAAGCTATTAGGTCGTAAAATGTTTACCAATTTTTAAGATAAAATCTTCTTCGAAAAGCATTTAAAATTATTCAATCAATAAAAAATGGTTAGTGGTTTGTAAAATTCGACAAAAAATTCAATAAATCAAAAATACTAATACAAATCACAATTTACACTTTTATGAAAGCCATGTTATACTCAAGGCATTAAATATTACCGACAATGTTACGTTATTAGGTCTTAAAACTTTTACCAATTTTCAATAGTTTTATGAAATGAAATTTTATTTTTATTTGTTTTTTTGCTTCCTATTTGTACTTTCTTGGAGACCGAATCTTTAAAATAAACAAATATTTTTAAGATGCTGGAAAATGTTATCAAAACAACATTCGATCATTTTCATAAGTCTTAAACCAATTTATTATATTAGAGCTACGGAAAATGTATTTTTCTTTAAAGAAAATACTTGAAAAGGAGCAGCCACAAAAGTACAAATATTGATAGTACAAAAATGAGCCTCAACAGCTCACACCAACACCTTCAAAACAAAAACAAAAAACATTAATTCCTGGGTGCGATAATTAGGTTTGCGCAATTTGCGCCCCAAAATTTCCGCAAATAATTCACTCAACCGCCACCCGCCCCGGCCGCCAGGTTGGCGAGGCAGTAATGAAAAGATAACACGAGAGTACTAATTGAACATTCACTTCCCCTGCACTTTCTCCTTCCACCCTCGCAGCACGACGTCCCGCCAGGTAAGCATGCGTTCATCGTCATCAGCCAGCCCAAAGGGAACCTCGTCTGGATATCGACCGAAGCGTCGGCCGGCGCAACGACCAATGGTGCCCGGGACGAGAAGGAAAAGCACAAACCACGGCTCCAGACGTGGAACGAGTGTGACAGCGTGCAGGTACGTACGGCCGTTAGATGATCGGCTAGTAGCTGATCGACATGTGTGGTTGCGGTACGTTTGATACGATCGAAAACGCGGTTCAGTTCCGCTGTTTCCCTCCCCCCCCCCATTTGCATAACACACCCACACACAAAGCATACGTACACACAAAATGGCACGCAAACAACACTCCACAAGGCAACGCAAAAACCACGCAAACAGAGACAGAAACACACACTAAAAAACTCCCCACCCCAAGCGCCCCGTACCCCCCCGGTGCGGTGGAAATGGGAAACGCATTCGATTTTGCCGGCTGCATGGCTGCGACCTCATTTTCCTAATCCCCAAATACCCTTCTTCCCCAATACGAGCGAGCCGCATTATCAAAGGGAATCGGAATAGGACGCAAAATAAAGTGAGTAAAGAAGGCTGACACAACGAAGAAAAAAAAAAAAACAAAACGTACCAATCGGATACGATGACGGTGCGTGGTCCGTGATGACCACAATGTGCACATTTTCCATTTAGCGGTGCAGGGGAAAAACCAGGAAAACCCCCACTGGAGACGGGGCCTACCGAAGGAAACAATATTCACATCGGGAACTGTTCGGATTCGCTCTCCGATGGGTGGACTCCAATGTGCAGCCTTTGTTCCGCCTTAATCCGATCCGATATCATGAAAGTGAGGGGATGTGTGGAAGTGACGCACTATGGGGATGGGTTGGAACAAAAAGTGACAAATTGATATATTGATCAATTTCACCAAAAGTACTCTAAGGTCTTTGGCACATGTGCTAATTAGGTCTCATGTGTCTCGATTTTAGAACGTAAGAGAAAAATATTCTTGTGATTTTCAAACATTGGAAACCATCGCTGACTTTGATTAAATTCGATAAATCTAAAAATATGAAACCAAAAGCTTTTTATAGCTTACATAGGACATTTTCAACGACTCCGTCGAAAGGATTTTTTTGAAATAATTCTTGTTCTGTTACATATAAAATTATGTACATTTGTGTATTTTATTATGCTGATATTAGGCTGATATAATGTATATTTTATATGTAACAGAACAAGAATAATTAAAGAAAATCCTTTTGATACGGAGTCGTTGTAAACGTCTGGGCAAGCTATAAAAAGTTTTTAGATTTTTTTAGATAAAAAACAACTGGATCCCTTTTTTATTTTCATTAACAAAACAAAAATAAAAATTGGAATCTATTAACTGAAAACATCTATTTCCATTCGATTTGGGATTGAACCAACAAACTCCATCGGGATATGACCACTATTTTCCCGACCGTGCCGACCTTCAGATCATCGGATCGGCAATAATTTCCCCGGAACGGCATGATGATATTTCCCCAGCGACGAACGCCGTCGTACCACGTTGCGATGGCGTACAGGCTCGTGGTCGCCTAACCGGGTGCAGCGAGCTTCATTCAGCGATTTTTAGACGGATATGACGCCTGTGTTCCTTTATTTAAACAAACCTATTGATGAAGGCACGGTTCGCGGCGATACGTCCCATGCGACCGGATGCAATTCGCGCGCGTTCACTTATTTTTACCCATTTCCCCCCATCCCCCCTCTCACTGTGTCTCTTTCCGCTCCACAAACTGACAGCAGAGGTGTCGGGAGCTATTATTGCATTTTGTCCAGCGCTGCGTCTGCAAAATTGCAAAATGCATCCGGTTTTGATGGCATACGAATAGGACCGATCGTGCCGCCAAAGGAAATGTTTATACAAACTCGCTTCCCGTGGGGTTTTCATTTTCTATTCGCTTTTCTTTTTTCCATATGCCATATTCACTTCATTTTCTCCTCGCTCGTTTACAACGTTTCGACGAGGCAATCTTTTACACCGTTTGTAACGCTTGAAACCCTTTTTCCTTCTCCTGCCTTCTCTGCCGGACTTGTTCCGGTCTATTGTGTCTCCCAGCGTCGATGCTCCGTTCCTTTTCCGGTTGGCAATACCCTTGCAAGGGGAATATGAAAAGCAAATCACTTCACTGAGCAGAGTAGGAGCAGAAATATTATAAAATAAAAAAAAAAACCCGACTAACATCTTTACCTTCGCAGAAGAAGGGTGTTCTTTAAATAAAGCAAACACGCGCACGTACAGTCAACCCCATCGTTCCGGCAGGTAGAGATTCTCTTTTGCAAAACAACAAGAAAGGGAAAACATAGACCAACGGGCCAAGTTTTACCTGGGCCGAGGTGAATGGCGTACATTGTTTCTTGTTTTTCTTTTACACCCCTTTATGCTAATGTGGACTAAGGAACTAAGGTGGGCTGGAAAACTCTTAAAGAGTAATTTGTTGTCACTGCTTAAGCGATCAGCACAGGTAACTACGATCCGTGTGTATTATTGTACAAAACATTAAAAAAAAACACACGGAACCAAGGAAACCACCAGCAATCCTTTTAACCGGAACATTTGCTGCAAATAATTGGTCGCCGTTTTTTCGACTTTCCGCGCCGAGTTCATCGTTTTGACAGGAAAAAAAAATCTTCTTTTTTTCTTTTCAAGGTTTTTTTGTTTTGTTTTACTGTATCGAGAAGAAAAGGATTCATTTTTAAGTTTTCAGTATAAGTATTTGGGGCAAAGCAGCCAAATGAATCTTTTCTTCGAATTAATTTGCAAAAACAACTTAATCTTTTCTAATATTTTGAATAACCGAATATTTGAAGTTGGTAGCAATTTTCAAAAATTAACCACTTTTTAATTAAAAGTTAAAAAAAAATAATGTTATACTGCAAATTTCATTCAATAGCTTGAAAGTTTACTCGTGTAAAGTTCAACATATATTTCTTATTTATCCGTACCTTTTTCTTGGTATCATAACATTTTAAAATAATATTCACAAAAAATCGTACCAATCTCAAGTAGCACGAAAAGCCTACCAACATCATCCTCATGATGGCGCTACTCTGCGAACGAAGTAAAAACAGGCTCAATTTTCAAGAAAATCAAAACACACACACTCGGTTGCTTCGATCAGCACGAGGCAAGCGCTAGCGCACTCATTAATCTCTAGCACATCTTCTTCGACTTCCGGCGTTGCTTGGTTCCAACCAACCAACCATTCCACCAGAATGTATCGGCTAAATGAAGGTTCGACATAAAGTCAGCACAATTTCAGCCCCCAATCGTTAGCACGCGGCCAACGCGAGGCCCCGCTGGCATGGATAACCGGAAACCGATAGACGATATCATCCGACGTTGCTTTGTGCGCTCGCTCATCTCACCATTCATTATCTTCTACGTAGACACATCGCAAGCTCACATGTACGGAGTCGATTGGATGCTTTCGTTGCTGGCCGTCGGCTTTTCCGTCCACTCCCAGTTGCAGGAGGAGGTGGGAGTTTCGGGAAAATTCGGTGGAAACTAAACAGAAGCCAAAGCCACCGGTATTATTGATTAACCACCCGCCGTGAGCGAGCGAAGATATGCCTTCGTTATGCGGGTATGCGGCGAATAGTAGGCCGGTTTTTTTGTTTTTTGTTCCGTTTCATTTTGGCTGGGAGTTTCGTTTCGTTTCGAGTGGAAGCAGAATTGCGATATAGATAAAGGTTTTTCGCTTGGTGGAAGAGGTCGAGAGGATTTTTTTGTTTTTTTTTTCGTTCGATACTCTATTTTAAAGTTCACTTGTTTAAATTCGCAAAGGCAAAGGCAGTCCATTAGCGAAACGACCTTTCCATAGGGGGATGGAAAACTGTGCTTTAAATGCAATTATTTGATCGATTCTTTCATGGGAGCCGTTTTTGTTTCTTTTTTTCTGTTTTGCTCGGCTCCAGCTTATAAGCGAACCGGGGAAAACAGGAAACCCCGAAAAAATAAACCAACCGACATAAACAAATTAAGCGATCGTGTTAATGAAAGTACTTAAAGCGACACCGTACTTAAAGCGACTCACTGCCGTAAGAAAATGATTGAACGATTGTGTGAGGAAATGCGGCTCAGTTCGTTTGGTTTCGCTTCTTGCTGCTGCTGGCGGGCTGGCCGATTATCGGGAGTCCGCAAAGCAATAAACATAATTGCACTTCAATTGCATCAATTACGGGTGGTTTCCGTATTTTGTTCTTTTTTTGTATTATTATTTTTAATGCACCCAAATGAGCCCCGTTCGGTGGGAAGTGCGAACGTAAATCGTTCGGTTTGTGCAAATTGGCGCATTTATCGTGCGGTTGCTGCCGGTGCAAATGATTGGAATGCTGGAAAAGAGTGTACTTTTGTAAACATTCCGAACCAAAAAAACTGGTGGCAGGTTAAGTGTGTATTTGTTGCTCCATCTCATATAGTTCGCGATGGAAGATAGTTTATTTTTTGCTCTGTTCACAATTGGTTTAGTTCCAAGTGTCGGTTAATTGTCCGGAAGAAAGGGATGGTTAAAATATTAACCAATAAGAACGTAATTCGTACTGGTTTTGTATAAATCGGATTCATATTCATGCAGTCTCTTATCCTAGAGAGCGATAGAAACACGGAATATCAAAATAATATCTGCAAACCTTCAATTCCTTTATGCATCGGAACGCTTCGAAACCCTGAGCTGGTTTTATGAAACGCATCACTTCGCAATAGACTCAACGGAAATTTCTAATATTTCAAAACCGTCATTCTCTTCCACCACGCTTGCCCCGGGTAATCCGCGAGCGGTAATGCACCTCATGTTGATCGATCGGAATCGGAAAATTTGAGCATGCGAAACTGATTCCCTTGGTGTGGCGTGCGTGTTGAAAAGCGTCCGTCAGCGGATGCTCGTCAATATCCGTTCGCAGGCGGTGTCAAAGGCCAATCCGATCGATGACGTGCAACAACGGCCGTCCCGTTTGCGATTCGCGTTGCAATGATGCATTTTTACGCAGTGATTTTAGCGCATTGCCGCCATGCCGTGCCGTGCGTTGTACGTGGACTGGCAGAGTTCCATCTCCAAAAACCCACCCGTGCACATTTCATCCACACGTCCTGCAATTCTAATCTGGGTCAGGTCGGACATCGGCGGACGGCGGGCCAAAAAATAGAGGCCAACACACGAAACAACGTTTCCGGCTCGTCACACGACTTTTCCCACATCCTACACATCCTTTGGGTGAGAAGATTTCGCATATTTTATTAAGTGACTCTTGCACCAACGGCATCGTTTATTAACGTGACGGAGGTAGTAGGCTATGGAGCTCGAGTTTCCCACAGTGGTTGACATGGATAGGTTTGCTTGCCCGCTTGCCAACAGATGGCGCCACTGGCCACTGTCATTCAATTTTGACAAGCGCCACAGTGGAAGGCACTAAAGAAAATTTGCGAATCACGAATTCCCTCAAGGCATATTGAATAAATTTGGTGAAAAATAGTGCTTTTGTATGAAGCTTATAAATAAATAAAAATGGTTAAAATTCGAGGGACTCATCAGGCCTGGTCTTTACTATTGATGGCGTTTATACATCCTAGTATTATTTGTTCTAAAGAATCAACATATTTTGTTCTGTTTGTTTTGGCTATATACTGTAGCCGTTGGACAAGTCATACATTTGCAGAGAGTTTGATAGTGTGGGAATTTGCATATTTTTACGCAATCTTAACTTTGTGTTTTATTCAAAATATGTTTATTCTATCCAAACCTCTTATTTACTACTCCAGAAAGCCTCAGAACGTTAAAAATGAGAAAAAATGAAAACTCGAATTCTTTATTCTTTCTTAATACTGCAAGATACATAGAAAGTCATGCGCTACGAGTTGAGAGCATAAAATTAACAAAATATCTTTTTAATTTTCTTGAACAGTACAAATTACCATGGAAAGCTCGTAAGCAAAACCTCATACTCTCACCGTTGGGCAGACTAATAACCAACTTCAATCCACCACGACTTGGGATGGGCCCCTCGCAAATCCCTTTGATCCACACGTCCCTGGTGCGTACCACCACGGTCGCCATGAGGCACGAAATTCGAATTGCAAATGACCTTCACATTGTTGCACCGTTCCGCGCCTCTCTTTCCCTGCACCCACCCACCCGGAGTGGAGATTGCAATTTTGCATTTACATGAAACGCTTGTTTTCATGATGTCGATGGTGATGATGATGGTGGTCCGGTGGTTGTGGTGGTTTGTGGTGGTGAATCCATATCATAACTGTCTCACGCGTTAGTAATCGGATTTGCTAAAATATTCAAACCGGAAAACTCGAACGACCTTGCGGGCTGGGGGACGTGGTTGTTCGGGAACAAAGTTAGCCATTGGCTGCCCCCCGGAATGCGGAATGGTGTAGCGAAATCGATGTAAAACTTTGCGGTCGCTGCGGTTGCCCATCGGCGATAAATTATTTTCACCGATTTAGTGCACCGTCGGGTGGGAATTTTATTTACCAACTCGTTAAACCAGTTGCACCAGGGCACGCTTGTTGTGTGCAGGCCAAGGAAGGCGTGGATGGGAACGAACAGAGAACAAAAAGTGGGATGGAAGTTAGAGGCAGCGTAACGGCCGTTTGGAGAAACCAACCACGAACAGAAGCAAAAATGGAACGGCCCAGTGTAAGATATGGTTATGCAGATATCAATATTTACCTAGTGATTCGGGACGATACACCTTCATTATCCATTCTCGAGGTCCCGGAAGTGGACGCACGAAGGAAAGCGAATGCGCTCGTCTGCTAGTGGCATAAATATATTATCTTCTCCATATCTTCCCTCCCGGAGGGTTCCGGACGTAACGATCGCTGCATGTGTTGCATTTGCCGTTGAGAAAGCCCGGCCCTGTTCCTGCCGGCTGGAATGGGACGAATGGATTGAAAGATTATGATATATGCCATGAATATTTCAACTGCGCCCTTCCATTCCATGTCCGATTCGGCGGCAGATCTGAACTGACTTATTCACCGAACTCTTAGTCAACCGGGTGTGGCTAAAGGTAATAAACACAACTGGCTCCGGCCTTCCCCACTCTACCTTCCCGGGTGTCCTTTACGGGTCCTTTACACCCGGACAAAAATCATTTTTACAGCCACCACAGTTCCTGGTGGTGGCATAACTTTTCACTTCACAAATATTTTGTGTTACTTTCGTTGCCATATTCCGGCTGCCCGTGGCAGGTCCAGATCGAAGATGTTTGTCTTTATCTGTGCTTTTATTCCAATGTTTACGAGCGTGGCTGCCTGCTACATGCCATGCATTTTTTATTCCCCGTCACCTCGGCTACCCGCTTTGAAATATTTCAATAAAACAAAGGAGCTTTGAAACATCCGATTGGGTGGTTTATAGTCGACCCTCATTCAGCCGCTTTTGAAGGATCTTTTTTGAGAGGAAATTGTAACATAAGAATTTGTTTTTGCGACAGTATGTATCTGTTCACATATCTTTATCTAGTGATTAGCTACTACCTTCATATCTCTGGGTAGTGATGGCTGTGTAAAAAAAATGGAGTAATTAAAAAAAAGCGTGATTCGTCTAAATCAACTTGTTAGTTTCTTTTCTTTTAATTAGGCGGCGTTGATACGGATTTTAATTCTTTTTCCTTTATTCACTTGCTCGTGGAAAAAGCGTACTATCGAACGTACTTGGCAGCCGTCTGGGTTTTGACAACGCGATCGTGGGCTCTTGTACTCGAATTTTTTACTGCTCGACTTCGTGCCGTGTGACAGGCTGACATAAGTTTTTATTTAAATCTTATCTAAATCTAACACTGCTTGAAAACTAACAATTTTTGTACCAGGATCGAATGCTACTTGGAATTGCTGCGAAAGAAAACCTTTAAATATTTTGAACATATGCAATACTTAGAACATTTAGACAAAACTTTTTTTTTAATTAATATGTTATGGCAATGCATTGCCAAAAATATTCGATTACCAGTATACCACAAGATAAATAAAGCCAAAATAAGATTGAAGATTTCAAAAGTCGCAAAAAACCTTTGTAAAAATATGAACCTGGTTTCCTTTCTCTTGTGCAGAAAAAATTTACACTTTCACTAACTTTCTCTCCCCGCACGCTTCCAAGCAGTTCCAAAAGTGTATCTAAAAAAATCTGATTGAAATTTCCCGTAAGTTAGTTCGTTTTTTTTAATAACTAACAAGCCACAGCGCCTAAAAGATGCGGTGCTTCGGGGGAAGATGCCAGACTTAAAATGTCAATATCATCCGACAGCGAGTCCTGAGCCAAAGAGAGTGTACAATAAAACGAGGATGGGCCGTGGGACAAAGTTTGGTGACAGTGAGAAATTTACGAGCCGCCTCAAACGCCCACCTTCTCGGTTTATTAAAAAATTGTAACCGGGATAAAGTTTTTTTTCCATCCACTGCTCCCCTTGGCCATTTTGAGCTCCCTATCAATCCTGTTTCGAGGGAAAGGATGGGGAGTATTTTTTCCTGCACCTGAGGCTTTCGAAAAGTCGAAAAGGCTATCGAGTTTTTTTTTTTGTTAATTTTATGATAAAGACACCCTCAAGAGTTTGATAAAGACTCCTTCATCCAAATAAAATCCTACCATCCCTTTTCCAAAACTAAACAAAAAATCAGACAAAAAAAACACTCACAACTTAAAAACCATAAAAACACCACACTACCACTCGAAACACGTGTAAACATTCCAGAATCACGTTGCAAATGGGTGGGCGAAAGAGAACACAAACACACACATTTATAACTATTCGGGTTACCGTACAAACACCGATTTTCTTCGGGATTTTTTTTTTCTCTCTCGTTTCGATGGACGTAGTTTCGGCGCGGGGTGGTCGTATGTAGAATGTGAAAATCAATTGTTATTTTTTTTTTGTTATTTTCGTGTAGCCCGCAATGTGTGCGTTTTCTCATTTTTGTCGAGTGCGATTCGTTCCAATTCGTCTGTACTTTTTTTTTAATTTGCGCATAAATTAATCGACCCGTAGAAGCTCGCGCCGCGTCTCAAAACACAAAGCTCACAAGTCTACCAGAATGTGCTTTGGGCCACACACACACACACACACTGTAATTTCGTTGTGTGTTGCCTTTTCTTTCGGTTCCTTCCTTTTGTAAAGCTCACACTAGTCGTTCTGCCCGAAACCTAAATCGGAGTGTACATTATTACCGTAGTCGAACTTTTGTTTCCGTTGTTTATGAAGTGTTTAAATAAAGCGCGAAACAAAAAAACTCACAATCGGAAACGCCTTCCGTTGTAGAGAAACATCTCATCGCTGAATTGGCTGATTGATTTGGTGCAAAACCGATTACTTCCAACCAAAACGAAACATTAATCGAGACTAAAAGTCAGCCCAACTGAACCGCTCGCTGGGGGCATGGGTACAGGGTGCGCCTCTAGTTACCCTTTACCCCCTACCCCCTCCCACCCACCGCCCCGCATTACCCGGAGCGTTTGACGAAGGGTTTTGCTCGCTCTCCCTCGCTGTTGATTTCTTTTTCTCCTTTCGCGTGTCTTTAGCTCTCATACGACCATTTTGTTTCTGTGTCTTTTTTCTCGTCTCTCTGTTTTTTTTTCTTCTCTCGTTTCTTGTACTTTCATATCATCTCACCACCGCTCCCTGTGCGCAATAATTATTAAAACACGCGCACAAAAAAAAACAAACACAACGTGCGCGTGCATCTGTGTGTATTGCTGCGTTTGCTGCCGCATGCATTTGATGCGCGAAAAACAAAACAAAAAACCCCAAACAGGACAGCACGAACCCGAAGTGGAAATCAACGGTAATGTTGTGTTGTGTTTGTGCCTGCTGCATACTACTACCTGCTGCCCCCTTTTTCACTAGCTCTATTAACTCCCCTTTCACCACATCACGCCGCTTTGTTACCGTTTCCGTTTATCCTTTCTTTCCCTTTTCCGGTCGGGTTGCGACTTTCACCCATTTTTCGAACTAATACCACGTAATGGCTTTTCTAACCCTGGAAACTGCGGTCGCTTCTTTCTTTGAACCAAGCTTGCGATAATTAGTCCATAGTCAACACGATTTTAGCATAAAAAATCGAGCACCCACCCGAAAAGCATCTCCGGTTTGCGGAACTCTCACATTTCCCACCAATTTAGCGACCCAATAGCATCCATGTTTAACTCGTTCGTTTGTTTGTTCCGCTCAATGTGAATAGATGCATTTCTTTCCCCCAACCTTTCACACCCACCGTTAGAAAGTTCTTCTCGTTTAGTCGTTTTAGTACTTTAATTTCATTTGTTTTTCAAATTATTTATATTAGTGTTTAATTAGTTATACTCCTCTTTAGAAGCACTTCCCACCCCAACGAACGTCGGAAAAAAATTGGTTCAAAATCGTACACATTTTCCGGTTTGTTTGGCTCGTTTTGAGTGCGGAAAACGGACGGCGGTGGCGGCACCTGTTGCGATTGGCGGCTTGGCAAACGACGTGCATCTTTTGGTTTATTCATTGCACATTATCGTCGGTTTTCTTTCTGCCTCCATCCCCCGGAAGGAAGGAAGCGTTTTCTTTCGGGGAATGATTACAAGCATTTTGGTGCGGCCTAGCAAATAAATCGTTACAAGTGGATTAATAAATATATTCTCATCGTGGATTGCATACTTTCAGGCGCAGGGGGCCAATTTGCACCTTACAAAATGCAGCACAAGAACGTTTTCACCCTTATGACAACTAATTATCACCCATTTATGACCAACATTTCTTTTTCAATGCTGTATTAAACACTCACATATAAAATTATGCTAGTATGTATTTAGCGACGAAAACTGTAATGGATTTAAAAGAAGCTAGTTATGTTAAAAAAGTATAGCATTTTAAAACGATCAAATAATCAAGACAAATCGTAAAAATAAGCCAAGAAATGGATATTTGGGGATAAACGGATCGCCGATTGCTCGACTTAGCAACGACATGGCCTACTTAGTTGGCATGTTAAATCAACCACTGCATCCTAAGGGTTCCTCCCGTATCAAAACAGGGTGTGTGTGATAAAAGCGAAACCCACGTCAGCAGCAGCTCGGCCCGATTCGCATTTCATTTTCGTAATTGCTCCAGCCCTTTGTCTTCCCCGTGGGGTAGATGCCCCGGGCAGGAGAGGGTTTACAAACCACGGGCCAGGGGCGAGGCGAAGGTGGTTATGAAAATTAAAAAATCACCCCATCACCGTCTGCTTCCAACACGCGCTCACTCGCTGAATGCTGATGAAAGCTAATTTATTTTACATTTCATCATTGTTGCGTTTTTTTTCTTTATACCACCTCTACCTCCACTCCTATCAAACACGGTCCACAGTTGAGTTAAAGGCATTCTTTTGCCTGCAACGTTTTGGCAACAACGCGCATAAATCAAGCGAGTCTGCATCGCGCACCAGAACGACACGCGTTGCATCGGGTTCGCGATTCCTCGCCCCACCCCCTGGGGAGGGTTTGGCATTAAATTCCAACTTTCACATCCTCCAGACGAACCATCATCATCTTGGCATCAAGCGCACCCGACGATGTAATGCATGGAAACGAAAGGGGGAGGAGAGGCACGGTTGCGAGAAGACCGACCGGCTCCCTCTCGCGGCAAAACGTTCAAATGCGGCTTGTGTATGCCGCTCTGCTGTCATGTTCCATTTCCCAATAGGGACACGGGTAACGCTTTGCGTTTTTCTTTTACATCCTTTTTTTTCTTTTCTCTAGTACCAACCCTCGTGCCATCTTCTCGGCTCGGCACCGTCATGTTTCTGTTATCTTTAAGTTCTTTCCCGTCCATCGTACCCTGCTGCAGCTCTTCACGACGCACGGGCAGGCACTAGACAATGCGACCGTCTAAGTATCTCCCTGGTGTCTCGAAGGGTGATGCCCGAGCGGTGTCGAGTCTTATCTTATCTCGCGTTGTCCCCTCTCGTTTGCCCGCTGCTGCAGCGCCCCCAAAACGGATGGAAACGAGAACACGATGTTAATACGCACCCTGCAGATTGTGATCTCTTACTCCTGCTGCACGTTCGTTCGTTCGTTCCTTTGCTCGTTCGAAAGATGCACATCCTGGCGCATTGGGGAGGCAGCTGTCACATTTTTCAGGCCGCTCAGCTCGCTCCCGCTTTGTTTGCAGCAAGACGTGGGTGGGTGTCCCGCTGGAACGGAGCGAATTGAATTAAATTACGAGAAATGTGTCTGGCAATCATGTAAGGCCAGTCGCCGTTTGAAAATAATTTAATTAAAACTCACCTTTGCTGGTGGGAGCGATGGGTATTTACATGCACGAGCATTAACTAGCACTTGCAACGGAAATTTCAAGCTCGGGGGGGATATGGAGGACCTGAAACGACCGTATATTATTACTTATTCACCGGAAGAGGGATTTTATAACCCTCGGCAATCGTTTTATTAGTAGCCGTACGGTGTGATTTAAAGTTTTCAAGACTCAATTGCTTAATATTTCCTCAGAACTAGCCTACTACGCCGTGCCAGGCACAGGATTGTCAGACTCACTTCATTTGACAGTTAGGAACTGTTTGTTTTGACAGTTGGGAGCTGTCATTTTTGACAGTTCTTTTAACGAAAGCATTTTCTAAATATAAAATTGATCGTGTTTTAGTTGTTTGATAACAGGTTTTTACTTTCTTTTCGTTCTCCAGTATCGATTTGCCTGAGGTAATGTCCATTCCAAGAGGAATCCCTTCCGCCGACCGAATTCGATCGAGCACGGCAATAATGTTCGAGTAACCTCAATTCGGAAAGATTTATTTCCGAGCACCACGAACGTCTCCCCGATCGGTCGCCGTGAATCAAGTTAATTGCTCACTGGAATTGAGCTGTAAAAGTTCCACATCCCAATTGCAAGCCCCCGTCTACCACCGTATCTGTATCGGGACTGCTTTCCTCCGATCGGATCACTCTAAATTGCGGGTCAATGGGAGCCATTCCGGCCAGAAAAGCTCTAGTACCATCTATTTTCGTTTTTCTTTTCTTTCGGGGACAGGGAGGGATTTTCGGGACTCGACCACAGCATCTTCGAGTGCGTCTGCGGTTTCCGGGACATGGATGTTGCTCACACCAGCCACGCAATAAAATCTACCCGCACACTTTATTAGGAAATAATTGGAAAACGGACCCAAACCCTGGAAGCTTGGGACGATGGCATTAATCACCCGTGTGAGCTACTTAAAGCGGCACGCACTGTCAGTATCCTTCTCAATCCCGGGGAACTCGTTTCGGGGCAGGGATTTGCGTTTTGCGCCGCCACAACTGCTCCACAAATCCCACAAACAGCAGCTCATTTAATTTAATCAGCTCAAATCGGGTGATCCACGTGCGTTATCTAGCTGCTGGAAAGCTGCTCGACTCGGCTCGGCTAAACCACTCGTTTAGTGCGGCCGTGTGTGGCCGGGGGGAAGGATATACACCTGCTTGGGCGAAAAACGAACACGAGTCACACATACACACACCTGCGGCTTTCGTGGCACGCGGAACGAAGGCGATACATTTTCATACATTATTCATTTTCATTTCCCGATGAGGTGTGGAGCGCTGCTGGGGGAAGATGTGGCGGATTTCCCTTTGCCAAGTAATCAAGAAGCTCGTTTCGTTTCGGTGTTCTTGTGCCTGTCGTTTCTCTCCGTGCGTTTGTATGATGCGGTTCAGGGAAACTGAGGCGGTACGAGTAAATCTTACGGAACTGAACACAAAGATGGAATGGTGCCAGTGAGTTTAGTTTGATTTCTTCAACCATTTTCCGTCCTCCGGTTCGAAAAAGAATAAATCTCAGCTTTAAGAAGAGCTGGTTAGGGTGTGTGTGAGTGAATTTTTCTTCCAAAAATACCCGCTTTCTATACATTTCTGGGCAGTTTTTTACTTCGTGCTTCAGATTCTGTCCAAGAAGAAAAGGAAAATAAAGAATTAAGTGTTTCTGTCGTGCTATTTCAAAGCTTAAAGACTCATAGTATACGATGAAAACCAATAGTCTCACCAATAGCACCTTATTTTTTCACATTCAAAGCATCTTTACTTGAAAAAATCGAAACAATCTGCAAAAAGGCGGCGAAAACTCCTTCAACACGTCGTGCTCCGGTAACATCAAAAAGCCATCTTCAGGCAGCTCTTCGTGCAAGAGTTATTTCCAATAATTTCGCAAAGAAACTCACACTTTGTACGGAATTGATGAACTCTTGGAAATTCCTCGAAATTTGAAGAGCAAGGATGGGCAAATGACGCGCTACAATTGACAAAATTGGAAAATTTGATTTAACAAAAAAAAACACAAACGCTTCTTCGTACTTCGCACCATGGCGAGCCAAGCTCTCCTGAGGAGGAGTCTCGTTTAATGAACGATTCGACGACATTGTGCGAACGCGTGTGAACGAGTATGTCAACACGAGCGAAGCGCTTTTGGGTGGGGCAACATTTAAAACGGCAAGTGATCCGTCCGTCCCGTCCCCCTCCCAACCATTGCACGTTGCTCGTTTGCGCTTCTGATTATGAGCGTTTGGCTTCCATTCACGTCTCGCGGGAAATTGAAGCGATTTCCCTACGTCGGCTTCCGCACCGATCGGGCTTGTTGATCTTTCTCGCGCTTGTGTATGTGGTTTTTTCTTCTTCTTGTTCTTCGGCTTCTTCGGGATGCTCGGTCGCCACCTGCCAAGATGGAAGCTGGAAGGCATACTGCAAAACCTCGCGGAATTTGAATTTAGGTCGGTGTTTGTGTTTGAGCTTGGCCGGCTTTAATTTCGCTGATGGTATATTTTTATCCCTTCTCCCTTTCTTCGGCTTCATTTAATTCCCAACCATATTTGCTATCACTTCGTCGTCTCTTTGCGAGTAACAAAAAATCCCTTGCATTCCGGGACGTTCCGGGAGCTAATTTCAATTCGGTGTTCCACAAATCGGGAGTTTGCAACAACCAAAAAAAAAAAATGACCACAAACTTTGAAAGCACTTGACATAGAGTACTGCGGGAGGACCCTGGGTACTAGGGTTGTCCTTCACGGGACGGGCACCACAACGCACGCAAAACCCGAACCCTCGGACGTTTTCTCGCCAAACCCACGAAACTTTGAATGATACGGGATAATTTATGCAGGTCGTCCAAACAACTCGCTGTCCCATAAAACCGGAAAGTTTCCTTGTTTCTGGTGTTTTGGATTTTTATACTTTCTTTATAGCACCCCCTCCCTCCCTCACCCCCGCCAACACATCATGAGGGCGAACGAGCGTGCCACTTAATCTTCGATCCGCAAAACCCCAAACATCCGTACGAGACGCATCCACTTTCGTTCGGGTGTGCTATGTTTTTAGCAATGAAGCAAATAACCAGCGTCACGATAAGGATGACAGATAAAGGCACCATTGACGGTGCCATCATAGATTGGAATAGTTTCGCAATAGGATTATCATCGGTTTCTGTTCCTGCAGGAGCTAATTAAAACTTTTTAATTGCTTCCATTTTTACACCATTTAAGAAAACGTCATTTGAAATGGGAGGTTTGGAAGGTTTTTAATAAACATGCAACCAAGTTACTGCAAACTTGTTTGGATGCGGTTGTATTTTGAATATGACAGCTTGTAATTTGTCAAATGCAAAACATAACTGACAACACCGGGGAGCCATCTGGCGGCAAATGAGCAAAACCATTCAAGCGGTATCAAATAAATCTTGCTTGCACAACTTTTGCTATAACCAAATTTCAAAAATTTCTAGAATGATAAAAGTCTGTTACGGTTCAAAGGCACGAGACTGGTGCAAGACTCGGTCTTTACGGCGACGAGCAAGACGACCCGGTCTAATCAGTGAGACAACCCAATGTAAAATCCGGTCGAAACACACTCTCCCCCCATTTGTTCCAGCTGGAAGCCGCATCGCCCAGTGGAAACTCGAATAAAGCCAGCCACAGCATTGAAAGTCGACAAATGAAGCGTAAATTAATGAAACGTGAAACGAACGTCCCCTTTTCGCTGTCCTGCAGGCATTGGGAGGACAGACAAAAGGCACAGAAAGTCAACCGGCCGCGGGGGGGGGGGAGGAGACATAAAAAATCCTCTTCCCAAACACTTTGAAACTATTCAACCCGCCGATCTTGCCGGTGGGTGGCTGCACATGATGCCTCGTGGTGAACGGCTCGCGTGTGCGTGTGACATAATGCTCATTAAAATTGTAAATTCCGTGCTTTGCATGGGCGGGTGGGTGGGTGGGCGGGTGGGAGTACTCGAGCAGATCATCCGACAGGGGAAAGGGTTCCGTCTGTCGCCTTCGAAGAACGCCACGGATGTAAAGCCGGTTGGCGCAACATCATTTCGAACGAACGAACACAACATTGCAACATTGTGTTTTTGGAGAGGCTCCTTTGGATGGTGGACGCTTCAAAATCCGTCCGCCTCAAACTAATCCCCAAACTTCGGCACATTACGAGAGCGTGCGCTCAGATGAGCCTTCATTATGTGTCCTTTTCATCGAACCGCACGCCAGGCGTCCGTTTCAAACGAGCTTAATTGCGCACAACATCAGCACGTCCATTGTGTGTATTTGGTGTTTTGTTGGAGCGTGCGAAGAATGGCTCAATTTTTACGAGCATTGAAAATCCATTTCAGCCCACGGGCTGAGAACCTGAAAGCGGACTTTACAACCGGCCAGTCGCAGAAAGGTGACAAAATCATCACCACGCGACGGTATAGCCGATACGAGGAAGTTTAAGTAAAGGGATAAAAATTGACGCGAGGAAGTTGGTTCCGTTTTTAGAACGACCCCGGGGAACTCGCAACGCTGGCGAGGGGTTTTACAATCGCTGCTTCTATGGCGCTGGAGATGACATCGCGCACAGTAAAAACCACACAATGCACGGACAGCTGCCGGTACTGGAGATACGCCTCTCAAAAACTTCCCTTCGCTGGAGGAGGGATAAAATCGATCGATAAAAATTTCATATCCGTCAACCCGGGCCTCCACCGGGAGCCGGAACGTCCACCATTCTCTGCCAGGCGCACTCACTGAACGGAGCTGGTGCTGGATGCTGAGGGAGATTGGAAAGCTGAATACAGCCGCACGCACCGTCCGTAAGCAGTTTTTATTAGTTATTATCAGACGTTCATTATCTGTCGTCCCGGGTGCCTGAAGGAGGCCACCACCATGGGACGTATAGCGCGTCAGCGTATCGATAATTCATCGATTCCACCGGGGACCGTTCAAGTAGGGTTCCCCCGTGGTGAGTGCTTTTCGCGGGTGGATCGTAAATAATGTCAACCACCCGACGGACATTTCGATTCGCTTGTCAGCGATGGTTCCATGTTCGTTCGGTGCGGTGGTTTGAAACAGATTTATGGTCGGAGATGCCTTGTCATCCACGTTGATCCATACCCCGGACGCCACTAACCGCTCACACAACCAGACGGTACTGTTTTGTCTTCTAATGTACGAGCAACTCTTGCATTGCTAAGAGTTTAATAGAAGCACAAAGGAATTTAATTCACTTAATCTTCGCTCGATCCGACCGCCGGTCTCCAGACTTTGATGTTTTGCATAGCTAAAACCCCACCAAATGACGTCCAGGAAGGTCTCCCGTAAGGCGACCGATACATCGGCAAGCTTCGAGCACTCTTTGCTATCAATTAATCTCGTACTCGCTCGCCGTGGCTGTGTTAATTAGCTTAAGCAAAGGACCTATTTCCCGCCTACAACTCCCGATTCCGTGGGAAGTACGTACATCGTCAACAGCACTCCAGCGCTCGAACCTGAAACTGAACGCAATTGAATTGTTGAAACGTCTGTCAGGCGGCATTGCATGATTTACTTGCCCATTACCGATTACGATGTCCACTCGATTGCCCTCGGTGGCTTTGCGGACATTGGTCACCTGCTCCGGGAGCCATCCCCACGACGCCCGTGTGCGTTGGGCTGTAATTACAAATTCAATAGGTGCTGGTTAACGCATACCGTAGTGGAATTGTTCTATGTTTTCCAGTTCAATTACCTCGTCCGATGTGCATCGATTACTACGAATCCGATGGATTAGATTGATACCTGCATGACACTTTGCACCGGACATCCACATCCTCCGTTTTCCGACTTTCAACTGCAGATCAATCGGGCTTAATTGGAGACACATTTGTTGATGGCCAGAGAAGCTAGAAAGACTTCAAACAAAGAACAAAGAATGAAAAACGTTGGAACTGATGTGACTTGCCGCCTCGTTTGCTCGGACCTAATCGAATCGATAGTACCGTAGACACAATCCTGCACCAAACCAACCTTTCAGACGAACGAATGTTTAGTAAACCGCATCCGCACTAGATGAACGAAGAGATAGTCTTCGGTGTAGCTCTCTCTAGATGTACTTAGACGTAATGGTATCTGGTTGAATCTGCTCGCATTCACTCACACACTCACCCTTGTTTGCTCTCTATCTCTGTTGCGCTCGTTTGCCTCTCGCTACTATCTTTCTCTCACTCTCTCCATCACTGTTTCGCTCTAAGCGACTTTAGTCTATTTCGAATCAAAGTAGCGTTCGTGTTTAGCTGATGTGCAGCAGTTCGTGGGTTAAGTGTACTAAATGTCCCTCTTTGTTTTTGGTTCGATTTCACTTCCCTCACAAACAGGACTACATCACCGTGTACGATGGTTATACGACGCGCGATCCGATCATCCTGAAGATCTGCGGCGGCGGTCAGGCCATACCGCAGGCCATCTCGAGCGGGCCGGAGCTGCTGGTGGAGTTCACGACGTCCCCGTTCGGTACGTTCAATACGCCCCAGACAAGCGGACACTCGCTGCACGGTTTCCAGCTGGAAGTAAGTCGACCCAGAGCGCCGTTGTGATTTACGAAACGTCAAACTCACGTACGTCGCCATGTTCTCAGGTTTCGGTGCGATTCGTGGACATCCAGACGCCGACGTACGCGAAGAGTAAACGCATCTGCGAGTTTTGGCTCCGAGGTACCGGGCACGGTGTGCTCCAGAATCCGCTCCACTCGCTAGCTCCGAACACAACCTGTCTGTATCATCTGCAGGTAAGTAGTACGCTCTGCTAGTAGATATCTCCACTGGCTCACTCACTCGTGACTCACTCTCTCACCTAGGGAACGGAAGCGCGCGCCCTGGATGCGATAAATATTCCACGCCGTTCGGGAGCTCTCTCCACATCACCGACGCGGTTCAAGGTTTGGATCTCGGTCATGAAGTTCGAGCTAGCGCCGGAGTTTGGCGCCACCGAGGAGCAGATGCTGCAGTACCAGACGAAGGAGGACTGCAGCGGGATGTTGCGGATATGGGATGGACCGCTACGGGAGGTTCCGATCTGCAAGGACATTGATTGGTAAGATGTTTTTGCTTTGTCACGTTGCGAATGAGAGCACCCGGTAGCTATTACCTCCAACACTTCCAGCCTTACCACCGACAAGGACGGCACGCAGCGAAGTAGCATACGGTTCGGGGCCAACACGACCAACATCATCGCCCGGTACTGTCGCGGATCGGTACCGCGTTCGTGCGATCACGGTATCCTCAACATGACCAGCGCACGTCCCTGCACACTGTCGGAGAGTTTCGTCTCGAGCAGCGACTTTGTGACGCTCGAGCTGAAGACGTCCGACTCGACCGTGCTGCGCCCGCTGCAGTTCGCGCTGCGGTACGAGTTCGTCGATCTGCTCCAGGATGGTACGGCGATCGGTGGCGAAAACGAGTGCCACCGACGGTTCGCCAGCAGTCAGATGGAACGAAAGGGACCGCATCCGGTGCGCAGCGTTCGCAACATATTCCTCTTCGGGCGCGGTGGAGCAAAGCACTTGCAGTGAGTTCAGCAAAGCGTCACCGCGGACGTGGCAGAGCTAATCGACTTGCTTTTTGCTTTTCCCTTCTCCAGCTGCATCTATCGCTTCGAGGCCCAGCGCGGCGAGCGCGTCCGGATCGAGATCAACCGGGCGATGACGGGAAACAGGACGTGCGATTCGCGGATCGATCCGGACACGGGCCGATCGTACTGCTTCGGGGACAGCACCGCCCGGGTGGAGATCTTCGAGCGTCCCTGGCACGAATCGATTCTCTTCCCGCGCGGCTGCATCTGCAACTCGACGAACAACTCCTTCCTGCCGATCGTGTTCACCTCCACCGGCCGGGAGGTGGAGATCCACTTCAGTGCCGCCAACATGACGAACGGCGACGATCCGGACTCGCTCAGCTTCGAGGCGTCGTACGAGTTCGTCAAGGGTCCGATGATGTGCAAGGACGTTCGGCGGAAGAACGCCATCACGGGCGTTGTCACCTTGTCGTCGGGTGAGGTAAGTGAAGCCATCCGGGACGCTCCGTTCGCCACGCAAGCTAACATCCCTTCCCGTGGGGGTAATTCCAGATCGAATGTCGCAACCGTCCCTGGTTGATCGAACCATCGTACGATCGGTATCTCTACATCCGCTTGAAGGGACTGTTCCTGCGCAAGTTTAACCCGGCCACTCCGCTCGCCTACAACGCCAGCTTTAGCACGGTCACGCCGATCCGCTGCTACACGAAGTCGCGCGTCATCATCACGAACGGCGAGGGTATCTCCGTCACGGCCTGCCCGCTGCCGGAAGAGACCAACCATCGCCACATGGTGGAGGTGTTTAGCGCGGGATGGGGCAGGAAGCATCCGTTCTTCGGAGCGGAAGCGTCGCGCGTCGTGTCGGTGGAGTTCCTCAATCCGGACGAGGGTGGCCATTACGCGTTCAGCTGGCTGGAGCTAACCAAACGACCGTCGGCAAGCTACGGTAGGCAGGACCGCTCCCTAAGCTCAATTTTTTCGTGGCACTAAAAAGAGAAACTATTTCGGTTTTAGCTCTCGTGCAGGAGGAGTGTCCTTACCTGTGTCCGGATCTGAACGCGTGCGTCAATGCCTCGATCTGGTGCGATGGCGTCGAGCAGTGCCCGTCGGGCGAGGATGAAGCTTTCACGCACTGTTCGGCACTGCTGAGACTACCGGCGGAGATACTGGCCGGGCTGAGTGTGCTGCTGCTCGTGCTCTGCTGCGGTCTGTTCGGGTATCTCTACAGGTACACCAACCTCGCCCAGCTCGCTTACAAAACACCGCTCACTAACACACCCACTGTCGGCTCTCGTTCCCAGGAAAATCAAACGCAACTGCCGGCGGACGAGCGTCCTCCAGACGCGCCTCAAATCGCTCAGCTCGATGGATACGGCCGTGTTCGAGGACAAGGAGGTGATTTGCTGACAAAACGACAATTCTGTACGGTACGTTGAGATCGACCGGGTCACCACGGTCTGACCGCATCGTCGCGCAACACCGAACGCCGTACAGAATTGTCTTCCCACACAACCAAACCAAAACCAAACCAACATCATGCCAAACGAACGCCCGCACGCGGGTACCAGTGAGCAGCAGGAACTCGATGGACTGAGCAGCGGCGGCAGCATCAATAGAGTATCGTGTATTTCTTTTCTACTCTCGGCTCTCACCAACACGTCACTACTGGGGTGGTGTGTGTCACCACCAGCTGACTGAAGCATCATCACTGCTCGTCGCGGAGGCGACGACAAACCAACAGAGAGAACCCACTACTACACTAACTTTACTACTTATTAGAGCAGCCGTAGCGTAGAGCGTGTTAGCGAACTAATCATTACTACTACTAGGAAAAACAAGAAAGAAAAGCGCAACAAGAGCGCATTACAGCTGTTAGTTCATTCGAATTCTACAATTTTACTAGACCATTAGGCCGGTGGATGATGGAAGGGAAAATGAATCAAAATGGAGGATGGGCCGAACGCGGGAACGAACACAACACTACTATGTACTACGTTTTAGTATTACTTCTAGTAAACGATACAAATCATAGCAAAACAATTAGGAGGAACGTGAAAATGATAAAAGGCGGGAGAAAAACAAAATGATGTACCGGAACTGCGGGAGTGAAATCAAAACAAAACGGAAAACATGTTAGAAGAATCGAACGGCGGGAAAGCTAGTAACATTCTCCCTGCCTCCCTCGGATTGTTGAAGCAAGCAGACAGACAATTGCAGAGCTTTTAGTGGGGTTGCGGATTGAAACGAAACCGACCGGTGGCACGGGAAGGTCCCCAATTCTATGGCGGACTGTTGGAGAAGTATTATAGCGGGCAGGTGGTTAGCAGATTTATTAGCAAATGGTTGAACTTACCGAAAGGGCACGGCGGTGGGCAGGAGAAGATTTACCAGTTGACCGATGGGACGCGCGTCCGTTCCGCATGGATTGAATTGAAGTAAATTATAACTAATCAACGTACACCGGGGGAGGGAGATAGAAAAAAGGAGAATATTAAAACCGATACTAAATCAAAGTTTAAAGCCGAGCGTGCGAGCGGAGAGCAGAATTTTAAACACCTTCCCTCCCACACTCATTAAATTAAATTGAAAATCATAGAGCATAAATATGCGAACAAAGCGATTATTAAAATAAAGATGAGAAAGGAAAACAAATCATTCATTATATTAAATAACCAAACGGGCGGATGGATTTCAATCCCCTCTCTCTCACTCCTCGTTATGAAGAAGGCGCTTCGTGTTGGAAGAAAAAAAACCGAAACTTAAATACAACACGAGAGAGGGAGAGAGCGCGTGAATGTTTCATAATTATTAGGTCTGTTGAACGGTTCGATTCAATTGTTAGCCTCTCGACGAACCCGGGTGCGGGTGCCCGCAGTAGGCAAAAGCACAGTATTAGCAAAGACACAAACCCGAAGGTGAAAACGCGCAGCAGCTCTGCGACGTGTGTTACCACGTGGAAGGCGGAGAAGGAAAACGAAAACGGAACGGACCAAAACACTAATGATAAATTGGCTTACCGGATGTTGTAAGACGACGAGGCTTGCGGGGCAGGAGTTGTTTTTTTTTTGTTGGTGTTTTGCTACCATTTTACCGACCTTTTTAATGTCAGCTCGTTTCGTTTTGGTATTGGACGAATTTCAACCTTTCGGAACTTCGGTTGTGTTGAGGCAATCGGGTGCCGGACGCGTAAGTGTATAAGTGCTTATCGAATCAAACCATTAGAAACTGCCAACTCGATCGATTCCGAACGGGTCACAAAACCCGCCCGCTCACTCTCGGTCAGCAGACTAACTGCCAGTGAGTGCGTTCGACATTTGCGTTATTTTTTGACACTTGCGTTGGCCCGACACGAGCCAAGACCGGCCCATACTGTCCACTCAGCCCGTTCCGACGATCCTGCGTTCGAATCGGTTAGGCTAAGTAGTAATGCGGGAGCTTAAAATTAAACACAACCAAAACTGCCAAACTACTGTTGTAAACATTCCCCCCCCCCCTCCCCCTCCCCCTTACCGTACCGAGACGTTAGACTTCGCTGTCCGGCTGTTTCCTTCGTTCATTCGTTCTCTTTGAAACAAAATGGAGATTTGTTGTAGGTTAACCTTAGTGCAATTCGATTAGTGTGCGGGCCGAAACGGAATGGGAAGGCGAACGGGGCGCGCTGACCCATGTGGCAGAACGAACTCGAGCTCGTCGTCGAGCGTTAGTAGAACATATATAAGAATATTGTTAAAACAAATCCAACATCCTGATATCTGCATAGTAGGTAATGTGAGAACGCGTTTGTTTCGTTTCCGAAGATACTAATAGAGCAATGTAAAGAAAGTTAAGCGAGAGTTAGACGTGAAAGGTAAAAAGAGACTCAGAAACACATAAACACACACACCTGTTAGCGAATGCAGAACTAATGAAACCACTTGTTAAAACTGCAGCAAGAAAGTCAAAACAAGCAGACACTACGAGCCGGTTTTTCTTCTTTCATTTCTGTGCTTGCTCTCGGTGAACCACGACTTCGACTTCGATGTATATAAATGTGTAATATTGTAATCTTAGTTCCGATCGATCTAGTCATCAAAGTTCCGGAAGGGAAAGGGCCGGGTCCTACTCCTACTCCTCCAGCTCGAATTATCTCGATTTCCAAGAATAGCTCTCCCGATCGCCACTGTCCGCGGAAACCACCAACAACAAAAAAAACTCACACAAACACACGCCATGACGCACACTTGAAAGAATCTTTAAGCAAAAAACAAATCAAAAACCCATTCCCACGCAATGCCAAACGCGGTGAAGGAAATATAGAAAGCTATAAAACGGTAATAGACACACTCGCACGCACTACGCTCATATCCGAGTTTTCTTCACGAGTTGTTAGTGTAAGAGATAATAAGCAAACTGAAGAAAGATAAAAACCTTACTAAAAAGCAGCAAAAGACACGTTCTGAGTAGATCAAACAAGCGGTAAACGCAAAAGAAGAAATAGAAGTAATAAACAGGCACAAAACAAAAAAAACACGAAACCACTGCACTACACCGTTCTTATTCCTAAAAAAAAAACAAACAAACAAAACAAAACAAACCAAAAACCTATAGAGCGAGAGAGAGAGCAAAACAAGCAAAAGACGAATCCAAGACTTCATGACAATAAATGGGCGGGTGGCGAACGAGGATGCAGCATGCTGCGGGTCGATTACGTTTGCGGGATATTCTTTAGGAGCTCGTTGAGAGGTAGTGACGCATGGGGAATGTGTAGCTGTAAGTGCAATAGTCTGCGTAAAGCAAGCAAATAAGCAAGCAAACAAACAAAAATGCTAGAGAAACAAACATAGATTTGTAACGGGACGCGGGAAAGAGGCAAAAAAAAAGGGAAAAAGATTTAAGAAATGCGAAACTGTGACTGGGAGTACTTAATGAAGCAGGCGGGAGAGAGCGCAAACACCTGACCGTGGACTGGGGACAGAGAGTAGGACAACGTTTTTACACAGCATTGCAAATGGGAAATGTTCCTTTCGTGTTCCCCGTTTACTTTCCCGTACCCTCTACTACCTCCCAGACAAGGAGCGGATGGTGAGCAATTACGAGCATTATTTTCTTCGATAGAAAGCATAGCGGTGTGCCGAACCTGGATTCGGAAATTAATCTTCAGATCTTGTCAAATTAGAACGAGCGGTAAGAACAATGGAACGACGCGTCCGTTCCGCTGCTGGGAGTTTGTTTTCTCAACCGGACGCGATATGAAAGGGCAGATATGAAATTAAAATACGCATGGAATTTACGATAACATCTCTCACACTCTCTCACTCTTGATGATATAAGCGTTTGGCGAGAAACCACTAACAGCGGACACACATTAGGCAAGCGATAAAACAAGTTTATAGGGCGAGGAAAGGAACCGGAAAAGGAAAGTGTAATTTTCGCCGCGCAAAATCGTTATATTCTTCAAAGCGAAGCGCGCAGAGTCGTAGATGTAGACCGAACGAGAGCCGAAATTATACCGTATGTGAAGCCGATGCATGACGATTGCGAAGCTGGTTAATAACGTGATCCTCCTAGACATTCGCAAACTGAACCGTAGGAAAGGGTTGGCAGAAAGCAGCCGAGGAGATACAGAACACTGTAAGAAAGGAACCTTTACTCCGCCAAGCAAATTGGGCAATTTCAATGAAATTTAAAAACTGAAAAACGAAAACATTAAACCGAAGGAGGACGATGACAGAAAAAAATACACTTACACATTAAAAAAAGGAAATAAAACAAATCAACCATATCATTGAATTTCAACAAAACTAAAAGAGTGGAAAACAAACTAGTAGCACACTTCCCCTGCTCCCGTTTAATTATGTGTTTTTGTGCATATTTTTTTCTCTAATTTGCTGATAAAAATAATTTTGAGTATACCATACGCCAAATGTTTGTTTTGATATTTTCTAAAGGGCCATTTAGTGATCAACTGAAAGCGAAATACAGTTTTTTTGGAAATTTAATAAATTATACGTTTAATTCCTTTAAAGATTAATTTACCGTATCTTTTAGCGTACAGCATATCAATTTTGGAGGAATATTTTGAAAATTAGAATCAGAAAACCGATGCTTCACGTTCACTAAATGGACCTTTAGAGAAAAAAGATTGTTACTTAAACTGTGTTTCCAGATCATTTATATTAGGATTAACTATTGTTACTTACCCTCACATTCGGAACAACATTTGGCTTCGGAAACATGCTCTCTGTTCACAGCCGTAAGCTTCGCAATCTCACATTTTTTCTGTGTTCATTTTATTACAGTCGATCAATTGCCGCTTCATCAACTCCTTCGCCAACGGTTCTGCGTCACACGTTTCGAGGGAACCGGAGAACGGGGCTGTGGCCGTTTCAGCCAACCGCAAACCGTATCGCATTTCAAATGGGACAGGCCGTTTTAGAAGCAAGGAAACGGAAAACGTTCCCCTCGGGCGGGTTTTGGGTAGGGAGGGGGCGAACGGGGGGAATCGCGCGAGGAACCAATGAAAAGAAAATGAGAAAATTCAACAATTCCCTGCGTAGTTCGCGCGAAAAAGCGTTGCCATCTTCCCGCGTGCCATCGTGCCGTTCTGCCTGACGTGACGCCTTCGCTTAATCCTTTAAGTTTTTGTTTTATCAGTTCGATTCGTTGGGATTCGTACCACCTGCCTGCCTGTTCCGCCATTCTGTGTGTTATTCATCTTTTCCCTGTGCCGCCCCCCATCGGACCTTTTTTCCGGATTTTTCGTTTTCTTTTCTTTACATAATTAACAATCTATTCCGTTGGATCACTGAAAAGAAAAAGCAAAATAAAACAAATGTTATAGTATTGGAAATCTCTATGCAAAATTTTCAGAGAAAAATCCCTGGGAACAGGTGAGATCTATTAAATGCCATCCACTATGTTATTTTTTGTCGAAGTTCAATCTAGAGTGCATTGCTTCGCGATAAAAACAAACCCTACAAAAATAACAATTTCAGTGCACATCATCTTACCTGCTGAAAGCCTTCGAATTACAACCGATACCATCATCCTCCTGGTTGCCAAACGATTTTTTAACAAACTGGAAAGAAAAAGCACCCGGAATTAGCCACCTGCAAGGTGAACCTTCGTTCGCATCACATCGCACTCACCACTGGGTTGAGCATTATCTCTTCGTCCATCTTAAGAATCTGTTTGTTCAGCCCCATCACTAAGCCTATCTGATGCTGCACCATCTCGAACACCTCCTGATCGTTGTACTCCTGCGGATCGTCCTTGAATACGACCATGCCGTCCTTCTGGTTGATGGTGGCGAATATCTCACCCGATTTGATCTGCCCAGAGTGGAAGGTGGAAAATGTAACATCGTATCGAAGCAGGCGAGGAGAACTCGAACTGCGCACCCGGCACAACTCACCATATTGAGAATGTACTTCTCCGCCTCGGCCGGTCCACTGAGTTGCACCCGGCTCGCCACATCCGCCAGCGAGAGCGTCAGGAACGTCTTCGTCAACCGCTGGATGTTTTTCTTGTAGAGCGAGGCGACCACCTGCTTCACCAGCCCCATGTTCGTGTCGCGCTGGAACGTGTCCCGGAACTTGTTCACCACGTTCCGCACCTCGTCCGCCAGCGACGTGTTGTACGCGATCGACAGATCGTGGTACGCGTGGCTGAGCGGCTTCATAAACCGCGTGATCACCTGTGACGAGTACTTCGGTATCGGCAGCACCTTGCCGTGCAGGATCAGCGACACCAGGATGTACTTTTTGTACGACTCGAGCATGATGTGCGACATGGCGAGGGCGGGCGTCGATACGGCCACCTCGAAGAAGTACAGCGCGCGCTCGTAGTTCTTGACCGCGGCGTAGATCATACCGCCGTAGTAGTAGTACAGCAGGAAGTACTTCGTGTCCGCGTAGTTGTCGTCGGTGGTCGCGATCGCGGCGATGTCGATGTCCAGCACGCGTATCGCCGGATTGAACACCTTCGCGCACAGGCACAGCTGACACAGGTCGGCATGGATGGGCGTTAGCTGCGTGTTGAACAGCCGGATCTTTTCCACGGCCAACGCAAGCACGTGTATGCCCTGAATCGTGCGCTGTTTGTTTTTAACCAGCGCGTTCGTGAGATGATGGCAGAGCTCGTAGTCTGATGATAATGGGAATGGGGTGGAAAAAAAGAGTTAAACAGATCTCTTGCACCACCGCCAGAGAGGCCGCAGCGACTTACAGACTTGTGGTGCATGCCGTACTTGTTCCCCATTGCAGGACGTAATGAATTCCCGTACACTCCGTAGCACGTTTTCTGTGTCATCGACATTCTGTGGAGGGAAGGTAAAGCGTTCGGTACGGATTAAACAGACCTAGTGGAGCCCTTTTTCCCGCCGTGTAACCTACACTCGAGTCATTGAATTTTGCCGCCAGCACGAACAGGAACCCCAACGAATGCTGCTGAATGTCTAACGTTTCCAGCACATTGTCCAGGATGTTGCCATTCTTCGTCACCAGTTCGTTTGATTCAATTAAATATTCTGCCAGCTCGCGGAAATTGCCTGAAACCAGATGAGATAATGAGAGTGTCTTTTACTGAAGTTTAATTTTGTTTACATCTCTCGCTGGGCTACCTACCTGCGCTGCTTTGGGCACGAACGTGATTGACATAATGTTCTAGTGGAGAGGCCATTGTTTACACCTGACCTCCGGGTAAGAGGCTCGCACGCAGGGACGAAAGAAAAAAAAACTACTAATCGGAGGAAATTTGTCGCGAATTCTATAAACAGAAGCCTGTTCCGTTCTTTGGGGAGCTTTTTGCTAGGCGTTTCGTTTCAGCAGCTATACCAGAACATCACCGAGGATCTTTCACGCTGATGGTCTCAGAATAATACCGCTCTGGTATCTGGCCGTGCGAGGAACTTACAACACGCCGCGTTTCGTACGGATCGCTAGTGCCACTCGCTAAGGCCACAGCTGTCCGGGCCCTGATTACACTTCCGGTCAGACAAAAAACAATAATCTAGGATGAAAAACACGCACTACGAATGAATTACCGAACACCAGCGATGCCTATTTTTGCAATACGTTTTTGGCAATCGGCAATCATTGTGAATGATGGAAGCGGTGCGTGAAAGGGGAAATCGAGAAACGTCAGAAATGTCAAACGTTCGTTCAGTTTTTTCGTCAAAAGAAGGATGCCCGGCTCGTAAAAGTCGACATAATTTGGTCGATTGTCGAACCAATTGTCAGGGGGAACACGCCTTCTTGGACCCTCACGCACTCATGCGCGCTTTGTATATGTGTGCACGTCATATTTTGCGCGTAATGCATTTATGTTTATCACATAGTTTCATTCTATGGCGACATACCCTTCAGATAAGAAACTAGCTGTCAATTGTTCGTAGGGTAGCATGTTTTGGTTAATGTTTCGTTAAAAGAAAATACAAGCAGGCGCATTTAATTTCAAGCAAATTCATATTCAAAACAAAACATTAAATGTAAATATTGGCGCAGTATTCGGAAACTAGCAGATATTTATTTATAAATCCGCCACACTTTTACCATGTTTAATGAAATTAATCGCTTAATGTTATGTAATCACAATTCGGTGCCATTGTCACAAAAAGGGCAAAAGAAAAATTGTAACAAATAGGGGCTCGGATCGATTTTGATACATTTGTGTGTGATGAGTAATTTTGAATAAACCAAACCTGCGAAACAAAAATGGAACCAGTTTCTGAACCTGCAATTTTAACACGCTTCAATGGTATGATTCCGTCACGTTTAGTGAAAAGGAACATGCAGCCTGCAATGGATCCGCTAAGACCGAATCCAAACGCCGCAATCATTCCTTCACCGGTAAGCGAAAAGTTATCAACCATTTACCATCTCATTATTTGCTGTTTAATTTTTATAGGCAACCAGCGGTATTGCTTCCAGAGCTAACTTACCAAATAAACCCACCAAGAAACGAATCCCAAAACCGAACATTCCAGTTGAATGTAAGAGATGCAAAAAGAAACTACCTTCTGTGGCCGCTCTCATACGGCATTGCATTTTCGAGCATCACACTCCTACCGGGTGGAAAACTCGCGCAATCCAAAAGAAAGATATCGAGCAGTACAACCATCTGAAGCGGAAACTAGTCTGCGGAACGTGCGGAGTTTGTGTGTTCGACACGAAGGAAGAGGTTAGGCAGCATATGATCGACGAGCACGGGCTGAAGTGTCATGCCGTGCCCGATGATACCGCAGTAAAGTCGGAAGACGAATCAAACAAGGAGCCTGAAGTCGTCCAATCCAAGTCACCCAACGCGGTGCGTAGCAACTCGCCAGAGCCTGCTCAGAAAAGATCCTTACCGAAGCCAAACAAGGCAGAACCGCGGGCATCGAACTTCTTACGAGAGGATATGCTTTCCGATGTGAATAATGGCGACCGCATGGAAGCGTTTTGGCGCACCATCACATCGAAAACCCTGCTCGAGTGGTATCAGCACGAAAAACCACACAAATGCTCCCGCAAAGGCTGCCAGTACAAGTTCGCTTCGTACGAAGTGCGCGAACAACATCTTCGTTGTCACGCGGAAAACGATCCGGCACCGGATGCGGGCAACGATTCGACGGGCGGTGCCGGGGTCGGCCGAAAGCGGTTCACCTTCAAGTGCATTCGCTGCGATCGGAAATTCGACGCGTGGAAACCGTGTCTGGCTCACCTGTGGCACGACCACCAGACCGATCTCGGTATGCTGCGTTGTTTGCTGTGCGAAAAGCGATTCACGTACGTCGTGCACGCACTGAAGCACCTTAACACGCACCGTCCGAAGGCACTGCGTGATGTCGCCTGCCGGTACGGTTGTGGGCAAAAGTTTGCCAACGCGGCGCAACGATCGGCACACGAGTCGGGCCAGCACCGGAAGAAGGAAACCGGTAGGCACGGTGGCGAGGAGCAAGAGATAGAGCAGGAGAAGCTGCGCTGGTACTCGGAACGGCGGTGCAACATCTGCAAGCACATGTTTTCGAACACGAAGATTCTCTCGAAACACATAAAGACGGTGCATCTGCAGATTAAACCGTTCGTTTGCAACGTCTGCGGTTACAAGTGTGCCCGGAAGGCGACACTGAACGTAAGTTTGCTAGTTTTGACAGCTGAATTTACATCCGTTAACATGCCTTCCCTCATCTTTCGCCAACACAGATCCACATCCGGCAGCACTCGGGCTTAAAACCGCTGGCCTGCAAAAGCTGCCCCTTCCGGACGGCCGACCCGAGCGCACTCAGCTACCACGAGCGGCGCCATCGGTTGGATAAAGCGTACCGGTGCGGGATCTGCGGCAGCCGGCACACACAACCGAGCACGCTGCGCCATCACATGCAATCGCAGCATCCGCTCGAGTACCAGCGGATGAAGTGTACGCTGTGCGATTTTGCTTCCATCAACGCGCAGAACCTGCGACGCCATCAGACGAACCATAAGGCGGGTTTGATCAAAACCAACGACGAAGACTCACGTCCAGAGGCAGATGGAAGCGCCCAGGAACGTCAGGGTGCGCTTCTCCATGGTGGACGGCCGGGTGTCGCTGGTGTGTCGGCGATCGGACGCGTCCCGGACAATGTGCCGGAAATTTCTTCCGACTGCTTTCTGCCGCTGGAGAGCGTCGACTCCATGGTGCACGATACGGGCGGAATCACGATCCCGGCGGCGGTCGTTACGGTACCGGCCGCGCTTTCGGAGGAAACGCAGTTTCCTATTTAATTGCGCTAGTCTAGCTTTCTAATTGCTTTACTTCTGTCGGCACAAGAAAAATCGATCATACAGCATCATGCATAAATATCAGAGAAGTTAATTGGATTCACTCTCCAGATTGATTCATTGTGGAATGAAAGCAATTGAAAGTAATTGAAACCAGACCGGAATGAAAGTAATTGTGTCGTAGAAACCCCCTTAGTGAGGGGGTAAAAGTCACACTATTGTTTAAAGCTAACGTGCGACCGCGTGGGAAAGTTGCTGTCGACAAGAAAAAACTCGCTATACGAGCATGTAATAATCATCCAAAGCCACATGCTAAACGCATTAGCGCATCAGTCTCCCGTAAGATGGAGCCGAGTGAGTGTTACCAGTACGCACTGGCAACCGAATCGGATCGCGACATCGTCCGGCACGCGCTTGGCAGTTACTTTTACCCCGAGGAGCCACTAACACTATCCCACCGCGATGGTCCCGACGCGACGGAGGACGATATGGAGAACTATCTGTCGTTTCTCGCCCAGGGTACCGTCACGCTAGCGCGCACGAGTCCCCAAGGCGAACCGGTTGGTCTAGCAATCGGAGGACCATCGACGAACGCCGTCCTCGTGCCCATTCGCACAAGGAAGCTAACCGATATCGTTGGCTTTCTGGAGCTCCTCGGTAAGCGTGCTTCCGGTGTCGTTTCCTTCCCGTCCTACAACATCCACGTGTTGGCCGTGCATCCAGCCCATCGGGGCCATTCGATCGGACGTCGGTTGGTGGAGCAGCAGATCGCGTTGGTGCGACGGCTTTGGCCGTCCACGAAGTCGGTGACGGTGGAAGCAACGAGCGCTACCCCGCTGCGTCTCATGAAGCGTCTCGGAATGCGAGAAACGGCACGGCTCAGCTTCGCGGAGTATCGGGATGCTGATGGGGAAACTGTTTTCCATGGGACGGGTGAGGTGGTTGCTTTGGAATTAAAACTCCAACAGGGTGCAGAATGAGCAGAAAGTGTTGAAGCGGTTGTAAATTGGTTCGGCTTACGGTATTGACAATAAAAAAGGACTCGCATTTGTCCTGCACGGAGTGTACATTTAGATTTTTTTTTGGTTTGCTGTTGTTTTATTTCCACTTCGTTCACATGCACACGCTCCTACGCTCCCTTCCTGCCTATGTTTTGTGTACTACACCCGCTCACCTGCTCCTCCTCCTCGACACAACAATCCGCCGTATCCGCCGGTATCACTCAGACATTGATTAAATCCCGATTAAATCTAACATATGATAGAACCAAAGGACCGATAAGAATTCACCTGCTCCGCCGCATCCGCTGCTGTTCTGGCGCCAAAACGGATGCTTCGTTAGTATTTGTTTCAGTAGTGCTATGTGTGTTTACTGCATCTATGCTGTTAGAAGCTTCTGTTGGCTAGGCTAGGCTTCCCATCAGCTCGGTGCATTTACCGAACGAGTTTGACCTTTGAAAATGTTTGTGTTTTTTTTGTGTTCATCAACCCACCACGCTACATTACAGCCATGAAATGAGTTTGAGAGGGTGGAGTGGGTGTTGGAATCGATCGATCGAACATGGTTGTAAACTTTTTTGATTTCTTTTTCCATCATCAACGCTCCCTAGAGTAGTGTGAAGCTAAGTTTTCGAATGATTAAACTATACTACATTTGAAGGAACTATACTAAAATGAACAAACCACAAACCGGATGGTTTTTTTTACTCTCTTTCTATCTACCTCTGCTAAATCGCATAAAACAGACACTAAGGGAGGAGAGAGGAAACGTTGACAAATCTACTAATTGGTGGTTGGTGTTTCCCAATTTAATTCTATTTCCTAACGCCGCGCGTTTTCTCCTAGTAAGCACGCGAAGTCAAACCGTGCGGGTAGAAGAAGAACCACAACCGGAAGCGAGATTACAGAGAAAAGTGATCGTTCTACGGTAAATTTGGCTCAAAATGGGAGTTGAAAAAAAAATAATCCCTTGAGATGGGGATAAGGGCTAACATTCTACGCGTTCCTACGCTTTTCAGATATCTAGCGCAACATACGCACGAAAGCAATTTAATTTCTACGATCGATTTTTGTTGTTTAGCCGCTACGATCTTGGTCTTCTTCTAGAGCTAAACGCAGAATAGACTCGCTTATTTCAAAAACAAAAACACATGTCCGTTCGTTGGTAGAAATTGAGTTCACTAGCACTTGGGTTTAAGTAAAAGCACCTCGTATTTTCGGCAGCAGATAGGGTAGGGGAAGCAAAACGGGGTTGAAAGGATCGTTCCTTTCACTTGGTGCGATGGGTTCTATCGATCTGAGAGTCCGTGTGGATGCGTGTTTGTGTACGGTGTGTCGGCTATCATATTGACTTCTAGAATAAAATCTTAGTAAATTGCTCTCTTAGTGTACCGTAAACATGCCATAAAAAGTGTTATCTTCGTTCAGATCGTTTTGGGGACACGATCGGCAAAAACAAAAGGGCCAGCCTTTGCTCGTCTAGAGCGTAATTCTTTAACTATGTTAGCGTTCGGAGGCATAAGCTTAGCGCGTCGTCTCTGAATTAGCTCGACACGATTATGGTTTTTAAATAATAATGTCGGGGGTTGGTAGTTAGTAACAGAGCTCCAGTGCACTTGTTTAATTCGAAAGCAAAATAATTGAAGCAGTCAACAGCTTGTTTTAAAACATACTTCTCTGCTTCGGATCGTACCTCGTTTCCTCCTCCCGGTGTGTGCTTCGGTGCTACCGTTTATGTCCTTTCTTTATTTTTGTTTCGTTATCATCATACCGTATCGGTCGCTATTACATTGAAAACATCTCATACAAGGCAACATCACATCATAATGAAGGATCTTATCGGAAGGATATGCTGGCGAGAAAGAATCGTTTGGCTGTTCATCGTCGGACGAAACATAGCATTGCGCTTTTAGGTGTGCCCAACAAGTTGGAGTTCGTTGAAATATGTTTCAACCATTTAAAAACGAGACTCCTTGCTTAGAAAACTCGACACACTAATGTTTTCAGTTACATCAACACCATACAGACACCGAACAGCTAAAACCGTCGAGAAATTGTTATGTGTTTACCTGTGTTTGGTTCCTGTGTATGTGTTTTCTTCGGGAAGCGATTTCTCGACTCACTTCGATTCCACTTCGATTAAGTTTATGTAATATTCTTTAATTGTGCTGCTGCTGCTGTTGCTGTTGCTGCTTACCACTGCTAGTTTGTCGCCAACACATCAACTTTCGTTTAATTTATTCCAGTTTCGCTTTTGTTTCCATTCGCCTCATATCGTTTGTCAAAATTCATTTCATTTTTCTTGCCAATTGTTACGAATTTTTTTCCACAAAGTGCCTTCCAAACAAAAACTTGATACAAAGCTTTATGTTCCAATCGGTTTCCGACTGTGTTCCTCATTGCCTGGTTTTCATGTATTGACACAGCGCTTCGTAACTGCTTCTGTATATCTGTTTCTCGTTTAAATGTTTATTTATTTTTTGTTATCTTTTTGTTAAATTTTCCCCATTTTCCTACGATGGTAGCGTATTTTTACACAAGATGCACTTTTTCTGACCTTCATGTTTCTTTTATGCTCTATTCGCCTCACTTCCCTTTGCTCCTTTAGTTGTATGCCTTTTACTTAACACAATGTTTCGGTTATAAATACTTAACTTATACAGTGTCCATTAATTTATGATGATGAAAAGTGTTGCTTTTTTTGTTAAGACGTGAAAATTAACGCTGACAAACTACCTCGAATACCTATACAGGCAGTGAGGGGCGCGAAGGGCGCCCTCCTCCGCTAGCTAATATTTCTACATACATTTCTTCGCATCGTTTGTCGTATTTCGATCACCCTTAACACACAACTTCCACCCGCGCTTCCGTCACTCTCGTCACATTAATACGTTGCGTTGAGGAAACAGAAACTACCTTCCTACCATCCCGTCCCGGAAAAAGTATCTTTTTTTACGTTTCCATTTCCCACTCTTTTAAGTAAACAATACAGTACGTGGCGACCAAACTGGACCACACCGATTCCAATCGAATCCGGTGAGTAAACGCATGCATCAGTTGAGCGATCGTACTTCCTTTTTTTCGTTTATCTCCCTTCTTTGCAAATGATATTTTCATGCACCAATAAGAATTGATTCTACCGCGGCAGCGACGGCGAGAAGGATACGACCAACATGTTCTCCTTTCAACTTTTCAACGCTCAAGAAGAGAAATGAAGCTGCCACAAGGTAAAAAAATGAATGTGAAGTGAATAAACTGATCAGAATTGAACAATAACTGCCAGCGTGAAGGTACCTGTCGCACTCCAAAGCACGGTTCGCTCTCAACAACATCCACTCCCGGAAGCAAACCCATCTGATCTTGCCCCTAAATGTTAGAAGAAAAATGTGCGGCAAGAGCCTGCGCAACGGTCTGCCCTTTTGCTACTGGTTACTGACAAAAAAACAAACACACACATCAGTTGTAAACCCCCGTCCGACACGCGCTTTAAACGGACAGTGAAACGAAGCTGTTGTACTGGGTGATGTTGCGCTTGAGAATGTCCGCGCACAGACCGAGCACACGCTCGAACCGAGCCCGATCGAGCTTGACGCATTTGAGCGGTCCACGGGCGATGACGGTGGCGGCACGGGGTCGATCGAGCAGCAGCGCAATCTCACCGAAGTAATCGGACGGTCCGAGGCGGCCCACTTCCGCCGCTTCTTCGCTCTGGAGAGGATGACGGGAGAGTGTGGAAGAAAGAAGAACACTATTAGTTTAGTTCACGTCCAACAACAAGTTAATGGACATTCGTTACCTCTCCACGCTTCTGCATAACGGTGGCGCATCCTTCCACGATGATGTAGAAATCGTTACCCGGCTCGCCCTGCTTCACGATGGTTTCACCATCCTCGAAGCTAACCGGCTCGAGCGCATCGGCCACTGTCAGCCGCTCCCATTTGTCGAGGCTCTCTGCAATGGGTAGAAGCAAACGTTTAGTAAAGGCAGCCCTGCGAAACGAGCACGCGGGAAAAGGTAAACCTACCCAAAATGGAAACGCGCGACAGGAACTCCTCGTACATCTTGCGCTTCCGGATGGTCGAACCCATCAGGATGCGGCGGTACGAGTCGCGATCGATGCCCCACAGCTTCACATCGGTTTTGGCACGGACGGTCGCCGCACGGGGCGTACCGTAGATCAGGGCGAGCTCACCGAAGCTACCGCCCTCGCCGATCGTCGTTACCTGTTCGTTATTTACAAACACCTGAAAGGAGGCAGGAAAAGTGTTAGTGATGTTAGTTAGTTTCCAATATTATATAATTATAATTTGATTTGCCTAGCGAGGTGCAAAAGCTAACCTCAATCAAGATGGTTTTCCAATTGCCTTTTAATGAAAATAGATTTTATAACTTTTCAAACAATAACTAGATGGAGTCGGGTTGCGATGCTTCTGCTCGAGATGAAATATATCAAACTATATCAATTTCGAAACGATTTATTTCTTTACAAACTTTGCAACCCAGACACTCGGGCGCTTTCATTCGCCAGAGCGATGTCATTAGACTAGCATCAAATTGCTTGTGTTTAAATCTACCGGTACAAACAACTAAAAGAACCTAACCCCAATCATTGCTTGCTCGTGAAACGTCGAGACATACAACGACATACCCGTTTTAATTCTCATCGAAGGATAATGGCCGATAACGAGGAAATTTAACTCGAATGGCTGAATGCCCGACCGAGATTGTGCGCCCGCTCCAACGTGCTCCTTTGTTGAAGGATAAGTTTTAATTAGGAAAAGTTCTTTTTTTTTAACTGCACACACTCTCTGCACACTTTCGCCTCGTTGGCAAGTTCCTCGTCGAGGAGTACCGCCTTCCAAATGCATGTACGCTGGAGTTTTACTCATACAAAGACACGCTCACATATGATGAAATAGCTGTCTGAATATTAACTACGGAAGCGTCCACCGTTCCGAAAAGGTCAAGGATAGTATGCGCCGAAAGGTCACAACAATGCAGACCGAGGGAAAGGATGAAGGTTCGAAAATTAAAACTTTACCCGCATATTCTCTTCCCCCTGAACCGGGACAAACTCCCACTGTTTGCGTTTTCCTGCGGTTGCTTTATGAGGTGAGCATTTCAATATAACACACCGTAATCAGCATTGTAAAAGCGTCGGTTTTGACGGCCCTTCACCAGCTGCCCGGTGCGCCCTTTGTTACAGAGGGAAAATGAGAACACGCAAGGGAGGGAATCCAAATTAGACAACGGCGCATACGAAGCGGCACAAGTTGCAGGGTGGTGGAACAATTCCCGCCATCATGCTGCAGCCTCCGGGAGACTGAGTGGAACCGGAAAGTTCTAATTGAAACCAACGCAACATCAAATGACCAGCATCATATGGCATGTCGGTTGTTCCCGCTCGGCCCTACACGCCCTACACCCACCCGTGCTGCATAACTTTAAGCAACGTCGCACCAATTGGTATCACTCTAGGTCTCTCCCCAAAGCATCATCGTTGCGACGCGCCCGTCTGACAACCCGTGGCAATATTAAGCGCAATCGATTACCACCCTCATCAACCTTCCCACCTTCCCAATGCTGTCACGGTCACGTTTTAGTTGCAGCCTTCTACAGACAACACCACCAAGACACAACCGCAACACGGACCGAGAGGACGTACTTGGTTTAAATTTGTGTGGCTTTCCCGACAGGACTCTGGCTCGTGCCGTGGGCCGCAAAACCCCAAAAACAATTTGTCCGTAATCTGTCAGTTTACGGTGCGTTACTGCGTGACTGCGTAACCGAACGGGTCAGTGGGTTTATCCGCTCGTTCGGGCCACTTAGTGCCGGCCACGGAACAACCCAGCGTGTCCCGAGAGTATTAAAAATGCAGATCCCATCGTGTGTGGTGTTGTGAAGTCGAGTTGATTCGTCCAATTATCCTCTTATATCGTTTCGATCTTAAACTAGAGAAGATTCCGCTCGCAAGTAATTTCGATCGGATCGAGAAGGCACTCCCGACATTTAAAACTAAGGCTTAGGTGGTGCCGTAGTTTATCATTCCCTATTGCCAGAGACAGTGGTCTAATATCGTGTTTACAACCATCTTCCAAAAATGAAAAACTGACGAGGGTAGGATTAACTTTTAAGCTACTTTCCCGAACCGGAACGTGCCTGCCGAGAAATGTTTCCTAGATGCTGATTGATTTTGAAAACCGTATGTCGTGCGTTATAGAAATTTCGCAACATGCAATCAACTAAAGCCTGCTTACAAGCTTTACCCGGGAAACCATAATGGCACGTCGTTCATTTAGTACATTAAACAGTCTATTTCACGTCCATCATTTCGTGCTCGCGAATGGCATTTCAGTACATTCTTCCGGCGCAGTAACTTCACCACAGTACCGACACATCGAAAACGGAAAAAAAATGCTTTTTCTAAATCCCCCACCCCCGGGCAAAGCAGGGTCGGCTATAAAATAGCTTCACTCCGATTAATTAGCCACCGCAAATAATCCCGCAACCGCATCGCGGTCGGGGTAAGCCTCTCATGCAGTCTCCCGCCAGGTTGCTCCCCTTCCCGTTGCCGGTGGCGTTGGTAGTGGTTTGGGATATTAATTCCGTTCGTGTTTATTTGTTTACACTGCGTTACTGTTGCTCCCGTTGATGGTGTTGCTGCTGCGCGGCTTTTCGCTACTGAAGCTGAACCGCTGTGAAATTTGAGCACCGGTTCTCGTGCCGTCTTTCGCTCCACCGAACGAATCCAACAGCAAGTGGACGTACTGAAAACTACGTACTGGGTTTGGTTCTAGCTAGTAAGCACACCGTGTAACGCAACGCCAAGCGCGATGATAGATGTAAAGGGTTTCCTTCGGTAAATATTACAATATTCCGTCGAAAAACATTCACCAGAGCGAACGTTCCATATGCTTCCTTTCGCTTCGCAATGAGTAAATTATCAACTCGCATCATCCTCTGCCTCAAGTGATCCGAACGCACGCACGCACCTCAACCTCGCCAATGTCGATGACGTAAAAGTTGTCACCCTCGTCGCCCTGCTGGATGATCGGTTCGCCGGGCAGGAAGGTGCAGGGAAACATCGCGTCGAAGATGTCCGACCGTTCGTTCTCGTCCAGATGGGAAAACAGCACGTTCTTCGCGATCGCCTTCGACAGGGCCGCCATCGTCTTGTAGTCCTTCGGTACGACCTTCTTCACGTAGCTGGTCGCGTCCTCCTCGGTGACCGGTTCGGCCGAGATGCCGCCCCGGCGCCTCACCGGTGGCACCGCCGTCTGTGGCATTGGGCTCAGGTCATCGAGATCGTCCGGGGTAGCCGCCTGCTTGCTGGCGTCCAGCTTTGCCTGTTCCTAACGGTTGCGAAGGAGGAGAAGAACGAAAAAGAATCAAAATATTAGTCACACTGGCCAACTTCAACGGATTCAGGTTAAGAGTTGAATTTCTCTACTCTCGCACTCAAAGACCCAACACGTCTTTGGAGATGTTACAGATCTCCAGCGATAGGAAGTCTTATTTCCTGAGCTCTGTCGCAAATACAATTACCACCCTCGGGAGAATATGATACGACGGTCGCATAGCCCTCCACTCGTGGCCATTTTTTCCCCATTCTCGCACTCGGTGAAGAAACGAACCGGCGGCATGTACTTATCTGAGTCTTCCGTTTGCCGTTCGGACACTGATTACCTTTGACAATGTTTACCACGAACGTCCACCTTCCCATCGAATGGCACGGACAGGCGTGTAATGATAGGTTACAAGTGCTGCCGGTGCTAACAATAGACATTCTATTTGCGGTCTAGTTGCGGAACATAAGTCGCAAGTATTTGCTGTTCGGGGAATTTGAATCGATGCCGTTCGTGCAAGGTACCACCGAATGCCGGAAAATGCTCAAGCAAATAAAAAAAGATTAGTCCATCTAATTTTTCGATTGAAAACCTGAAGGAAATAGACACACGCGTATCAGAGTCCAACTCTCTGCAATAGATAAAGACAAGCGTAATAAATATTATGAGGAACACAAAAACACCACAGCAATGTCAATATTTTAAGAATTATTAAATTGCTAAGAATGTCAACGAATTACTAAGAATTACTACAATAATTACCAAACCTTGGTGAGAGGAATGCTTGAGAAGATGGACTGAAGTTCTATTCTGGAGCTTCTAATCCATTTCTTCCCATTATTCTGAACATGTCTTCGTTTCAAACAACAATTGGTTCAACTCCTTCGCAGTTCATCATGCAATCTTCCCCTCTGTTCGCCCTTTTTTATTGTTCAAAGCTAAAAATAAACCAATCAACACTTGCGATTACTGCCGATAGGATCTTTGGAAGCGTTTCATAACTATTAGACGTGTAAACAATCGCAACACATGGGGATCTCTGTTTGTTTGTCCGTGTATCACACCACTTACAGAATCTTCATGAATGGATTCCCGGGTGGATCCCTCTAGCATCCATTCTTATACCTCCATTTCGCAGCAGCTACCACCGATGACAAATCAAAGCAGTAGCAGATTCTTATGCTTCCCCGAAAAAACAAAAAAAAACGACCGCCACGGTTACTTGAAAGTGTGTGCTCGAGCGTAAACAAAGCTGATCCAGAGAAGTGGATCCTTTTATTCACGCGATACCGCGCATTATTCTTCTCGCGCGTCCTAAAAATAACCATCTCAAACGTTCCACACGAACTCCCCACTCCGTGTCATTTCAATGAAAATCTCCGTGAAAAATGGGTGCTTCCCTACTGCTCCAGCCAGAACCTACCAGTTGAACGAGTTGCTTTCGCTTCCTACGCGGTCACTCTAAAACCCCCAATCGCTCCAGGAGTGTGCGGCAACCTTGACATATAACCTTCCGCGCACTAGAAAATCTGCTCCCTGTTTTTCGGATCGCGTGACTGGGTACGATATTGGCGGGTAAAACGGTAGTTTTTAGTGGTGAAGAAACGCGTCCGTCCAGCGCAGACGAGGGCAGCCAGGCAGATTTTCCATCACCTGGTGGTCAAAAAAGGGCGCTATTATTAGCGCCGTTCGCGTACGAAAACGCGCCGGGGTTGTCGCACCCAAAGAGTGACGTTTGAATATTCATCCACGTGGATTATTTACATCCCGTGTATTATTTACATCCCGTGTATTATTCATTTATCGCTTCTAAACTGGCACAACATGTGGTAAGTTTCCTTTCTTGGGATCCTATTTTTAGCAGGAATTATTCGTTCTGTTTTATTAGCTGTGAAATTGCTGACAACAAATTTTTATCCAAAATTACGCTTTCAGAACGAAAAAGCATGTAATGAAAACCATAAACCCACGTTTGCAGAAAATTAGCCGCTTCTTATCAGTACAAGCACGTATTTACCGTACAGAACGCTAACCTTTCGGAAGCAATGAAAATTGAACGACATGGCATTGCCAAACAAACATAGAAACACTGTGGAAGGTAACACCCTTTCATGAATATCACTGCCTTCCGAGGAATTCTAATGAGGAAAGCGATGCTACGTTATCCCTCAACACATGCTCGTGTTCACAAAACATCACAAACAGATGTACATCACCCAATAGAAAGAAAAGCAAATCATTGTATCACAGCTGTTGAAACGACCACTAAGTGTCATTGTCTGAAATAGGGTTCAAACGTCACTGCGCGTGTATAATATATGGTTTAGGACTTGAGATTGAATACGGCTTTAAATGAGCATTGCTTATGAGAGTATGGGAGCTCTCTTTAAATTATGCGTCTGAAACACATACTATGAACATAAAATATAAGAAAACAAATGCGATATAAGTTTTTCACAACTTCTTACTTTTTTCATCGTTTGATAAACGGCTAAATCATATCAAATTTATGTTTTATTACAACCCAAACTGAACCTTTCTACCGACAGCTTCGTTTTTCATTTATTCACATTTTTTTCGACAATACACAAAATTTTACAGCAACCCCTAAATCCTTCCATTCATGAGTGAATATTCACTGCGCGGAAAACAGATGCTTTCCATCGCGTTCTCCTTTTTTCAGCATTTTGTTGCCCCCAACGGATTTGCGCGCCCCGGCGCCCGAAAATAAATAATTCACACTCGAGCGTCCGAAGTACCACCTTCATTCTCACTCCTCTCCCACTCTCCTCCACCCAGCGGGTGACGGGAACCATCTGTCAAGCTTCTTGCCTTGTTGCCACCAGCACCGGCGACACCAAGCGCCACGCAGCTTGCCTGTTCAAATATCGCTAATTAACACGTTACATTAACAACGTCCGACGTTAATTACTCAAAACTCGAATCGTCGTCACCTTCGCGCCAAGGCATGGCCACGGGTTTCTGTCGACCCACACACATGTTTGTGTCCTGGGAAACACTGTCTCTCCCCTAAACGAGCTGTCAAGGAATGCCCAAGAGACAGTGGGAAGACGCCGCACGATTAAGCCAAAAGGCTTTCTCTTTTGGTGCGTCCAAGGATGACTGCTGGTATTTTGCCGTACCCTTGCCGACGAACGTAGCAAGGATCGCACCGTCTATTATTCATTTGCTTACGATTTGCCCGCGAGTTGGAACGTGGCGAACTGCTTCACCGGTTCACGTTCGATACTTGTTGCGAACCCTTGCGAGCTTTTTTACAATTCCTTCACCGTAGCCCGACGGGCGCGCGCGTGGAAAACTTGTGCAGCATCTTAATGCGCTGAAAACCGGCACGGCTATTTATTTTCCTTCCGACGGTACGACTTCAGGGCAGCGTTCGAAAGTTCTGCAGTGAAGATCTGCGCGCCGTCCTGAACGTGCTTGAATACCTGATTTTCCAAAGGCTACAGGGCATTCAACGTATCTGGCATCTGCCATGCAATCAATCACCGAAAGTCTTGCTTCTGTTTTCGCACAATTTTATCTGCAATAACGTAAAACAACGACCGTAACATCTTTCCTCCGTACGTCCACCCGGGAGCAGAAAACCTTCCGAAGAAGAAAGATTGATTTATTAGATTAATATCCTCGTGTGAGTGAACGCGTCTCCTGCATCCATTTTCATTAACCGAAACCGGTAAAGAAAAAGGGGTTAAAATTGGGAAAAGAAAACGAGGTGTGAAAACGAGGGCGGGCTGATGATTATCAAATTAGAATAGGATCTAACGGAAATTAATGCTGTTGAATGTGTTAAAAGTTCATGAAATGTTCGCTCGATAACGAGTAGATAAATCAAGAACTAATAAAAAATATACTTCTGATTGTTTGAATTTTAGTCAGATCAGAGCATGAAGTGAATAATTTTTACTCCTCGAAAGTATCTAACTAGCCGAAAATCAGATCAGATTGTAAACTTCTTCTTCAACCGAAACACGTGCCCTTATAAAGAATGTTTCCAAATTTAAAAACCTGTTCTGTCAGATTTGTGTGATATAATGATGGATCGGTACGACTCACCATACACAGCATCCAACATGATTTACGAATTTGCAAACAAATAATTCAAGCGCAAACTAAAAGCACTCCGGAACGGCTCGATCAAATATGTTTCGCTCGCCAAGCAAAAACAAAAACAAAAAAAAGTACGCCCTCCATTCTGCGCCCCTATAAGGACAAGCAATATTCAACCCCGGCGGCTTAACTCCTACAACGATAAATTAGCAGATGTCACTCGGCTGAACGTCTCGGCTCGGGGTGGAACGAAACGAGCAAGCATGGCGCGGGATGATTGTCGATGAGGTGGAACCGCTCCAACGCGTACATACGCGAGACACCGTCGTCTCGGCAGGGAAAGGAAGCTGCCGTCAAGAACTTAAACATGTTACAAGTGTGGCCACTTCGGCGGTGGAGGCTGTCGCGCTTCTATCGTGCACCTAGACACACCCGTCGTCATTCATTACTCAATCACGCTCGCCAGACTCGCTCGTATGTCGGTGCTCGCTTGTCAAAGTTTTGATTCATGATTCGTTTCGTTCCCTTTCGCTATGTCCGTGGTGGAACGAAGAAACATACGTTCGTTTGTTTGCTGTAGGTAAGAGTGTTTGTGTGCTTATGTCGCGAGTGGAGCTTACCCTAGTTGCAGTTGATTGAAAAGAACGTGCAGCACGGCAAGGTTGTCTGGAAGATAAGCGGCAAATCAAGACCAAGTGCCTGCTGCGAGGAGGGGAGAGAGGTGCCAAGATTTACAATTTAGCCAAAGATTTTCGTGGCTCTGATTGGCGTCCAAAAATGATGGATTGACTAGCTGTTGGCAAATCAATTTACCAGCTACCGATACAGATGTTGTCGGAACGGATTGCGTGACCTACTGACGACAAGACGGTAACGTGTCTTTCAGACATTAGTCTAAGGATATTATCATGTAACGAACCAGATATTTGCAGGGCAGAGCAAATTAGTTACCATGCTGAACGGCGGATCATCCAGTGTAATTTAATAAAACCAAACAATGAGGAATCGAAATACCGCTTAATGTCCTCATGTTCTTGTGCTCTGGACATAGTGCCTACCTATGTCTCAGTTAAAAGTTCGTACTGTATAGTCGACGTTTCCATTTACCGATAATTAGCTAACAAGGGAAGCACTACGATGTCTTCACCCTTGTAGTCCAGCTTTTTTTTCCAAGTTTCCGGACTGTTTTGTACCATTACAATTCCATTTGACCCAGCCTCAAACAAAGCACAGCCGTAATGGTTAAATCCGACTGTACCATCTGAATACCCGCAGCAGGCAGATTGTTTAGCTATAGTTACGTCCAACAATAGCAAACAATTTATTTACCGTCCCCTCCCACGCCCCGGTAGCTTTCACTAAAACATAAAAGTGAAACCCTTAACACGCAGGACTAACCCGCGTACGGACAGGCGGACAACACTTGAAGACTTCCGCGTTCTGCACAACAACCGTGCGAAAGAAATCCTAAACCTAAACCTGCTCCTGCGCCCGCGCTCCAGAGAAAACCAAAACCATAAAAAAAAACACGAAACGTTCGCGCTTGTGTTCGTTGATGTTTATTTTTACTTGCGAGCTCTCGAATGGCCGCCACGCCAAATGGAATAAACGTAAGTTCATTACACGATCCGCCAACCGGGTCGAGTTATTAAAATGTACGTATTTACGTACGTAGTACCAGAGGGGCCAGGGCGCCTATATTTAGTGGGAGGTTTGGAGTGGGAACGGGGAAGACACTCTTGGCACGGGCCGTTCTCAAGTGGCCGCCAGGAGGGTGTTTTCACGGCGGAAGGGATGACACATCCAGCGGCAGTTGGCGTGCGCCGTGTGTCCGCGTAATTGTGTACACATTGCGCCCGGAGCACCGAAAGGAATGCTTGGTGGAGCTATTTAAGGAACATCCCAACCGTCCGCTTTTATTATTGTTACAGCAGAAGCTCAAGAGGACAGGGCGCAAACTTGGACTTGGAGGCACTCAGGAAGCATTTCACAATTAATGGGTCTAGTGATTGTGGACGAGCAACACCCTCCACATTTGAAAACTCGAATGTGTACAGAAAAAAAAACTATTCTAAGGACATCTTCTAAAGTCTGAACTTATGAAGAATCTCTCACTACAGCTGTAGAAACGGGTAAGGACATCGTAAATCTGCTATAGAACATCATCATTAATCGTCCGCCTCCCGATGGAGAACTATAAAATCAACATTAGCAGATATTGCATGATGATATGGTCACGCCATATGCGTCAGCACCGCGTGTTCCCAAACTACCAAGCTCGCCCGTCACGAATCCCATCCGAACTGCCGAACGACTTCCGCTTCAGACTAATCGCTGTGATAAGTGATTAAAATATTTGTCCATAATCATCACGGTATAAAATGCGTGCGAGTCGCTTCGTCCGCAACATTTGTTGCCGCCACCGCTGTCGCAAGCTATTTTTAACGCCCAAGAAGCGTCCCCGTGGCGGAAGCATTGCATGAACCGGCGGTACGGTCCACAAATGAACGTACGGCGACGTTCGCGTGCCATGAGCAGGGACGGGTCTTATCCATTTGGTGGCGCTGTCACCGCCATCACGACACACGACTGGTGTGGTGAAAAAAAAATACCATCAAATTATAATGTTAATGGCTTCCTACCGGACTGCCGTCATCCGTTCGGTCTGTTGTGCAGGGGGAAAACGTGGTCGAAGCGTCGTTGGTGCTCGGCTCCAGTTGCTTTTCCCAGGCTGGACCTCTAGTGGCCCAGCACAACAGGTTCTTCCGGCTTGCATCCCACCACGCTTCTGGGTGGTTTGGCTATGCTTCCGCAACTATAGCTTTCCGGACGCCCGGAAGATGGCCGCTTAACGCGGACCAACTGAGCTCTCTAATTTTGGCTTGATTTATGATCCACGATTACGACCGTGTCTGCGGCATGAGCAATCTAGCTTCCCTAGCTGTATTGTCCCATAACGTAAGGAGAGTACGACAAAAAAAAACGGTGAAATTAAACTATCTCCTGCTGAGATGATCCAGTTCGGCTCTCCGTTACAACGTAGCCCATGTGCGTCTAATCAATGTGTAGTGTCCAACATTGTTGTTACTAGATTTGTTTCCACACGTAAAAGGGCAAGTGATATGTAGGCCAACGTTTGCGGAGGAACGGTGATCATTAATAATAATCAAACCCATTGCCTGCCGGGCCGGACAGCACAACAATGCTCGAGAGACACGTACGACAGGATCGGGTAGCCGATGACAAGCAAAGCCAAATGTTCGTACAAAAAAGCACCTATACTAATCCGGCTTCACTTATTTCGGGTATGGCCGCTGTAACAGCGTCAACAGGAGCGAAGGAAAATATTCGGGAATAATTTATCGCACACCATATACTCTTCTTGACTAGCGTTCGGGGGAGTCGTCAGACGACCATCGTTTGCACTGTTGAATTTATTTATTGATCCCCGCAAGCGTTGAAAACGATACCGGGCGTTCGATGAATAAAGGCCTCTCTATCTCGACATTTGGATCTTGTCCTGTGTAACGAGCGAGAAGAACACATTCGCTGAAAAAGTTTTTCACATACACAAAAGTGAGTGCCTGTTTGAAGATTCGATCAACGTCCTCCAGCGTGAGAGTGCAGCGGGCCGACGAATAGACTAAAGAGAACGTATGACACGAGCGCACTAAATTGTTTATTTAATAACGCACCACGACTTCGATGTCAACAAGCGTGCTAGTCTGTTTGACCTGCTAGGAAACAAACATGTTTGCTGCAAACGAGATCCATGTTGTGTCGTCTCCTCTGAGATCGCGTTCGAATTTCGTAATCATTTAGTTTAGTTTTCCACCGTCCGATAAATATTCGGACACTTCGGCTGTATCTTCCTACACAAAACCTGCAAGACGACCCTACGCACGCACGCACAACGCAATCTGAGACCGTCCGTAATGGGATGCAATTGAAACTAATTTATGGCCGTGCTCAAACAAAGTACTGCGGAGCAGTGAGCAGAAGTTTGTTTGCGACGGCGTCAATGATGGGTCACCGGACACCGTCGGAGGCTTTGTGCTACAGATAAGATCCGTACTAAGCATCACGTAAAAACGATTGTTTTGTAACCACTCGGTAAACATCGATCGTCCTTCCGCGGGAGAAGCTCGCTAGATGAAACAAATTAATCGTTTGCTAAGAAGAACGCTCCGGTTGTCGCTATAGAAGTTAGTTCTCCACGTTAAAGTTTAACAAACAAAGCGTTCCCCCTAATTGAAATATCATGTAACACGGAAAGTTGGTTCTCTACACTGTCCCTTCGCGCGCAGTAAATTTAGCACGCACTCCCCGAGAGCTTTCTCGGTTTTCCTCTCTAGCCCCCAAATATTGTTTCTTCTAATAGAGAACGCTAACGGGCGACCACGTCGGAACAGCTGTGAACAGCTGACGGCAAGCAGCGCTCCCGTAACCATTTGTCCATGTCAAGTCCATCACCGGCCGGCAAAAAGGACAACGAGAAGCAGTGGGCTCATACCAAAAAAAAAAACAAAAAAGGGGGCAAAACTGTGTGCACTAAAAATACCTTCCCAAAAAAAACCCCGAAACGGCGGTGTACTCCGAGCGGTACGGATACGAAGACTGACAACTTCACAAAAGACCGGCGATGGTGCGGCCGTCCAAGGAAACCCCGAATTTTCACCATTGAAAGAACCATTTCGGTTCGATTTTGGATCAGTGCTAGATGTTTTTTTTTTCTGTGTTCTTCATGCTTTGCCACCAGCACTACACCGTGAGAGAACCGTGCGTTACGCAATATATCGGAGCACATCAATAGGCCAAACGGCCGAACCGAACGCTTTGCGGAGGTTAATCGGATGATCATGAAAGGTAAGAGTACATTATCGAATCACGTTCGTGCCCTATTTACCCACGGAGAGTGTAGTGAATGCTCCACGGGTTGGCTCCTTCTTTGAGATATTTTCAAGAATTTATCCAAACGGACATCACACACATGTTTAATCCGCATATCAACTTCTAGTGAAGCAACTGTCACACAGCTGTCAAGTCGTAGCGTGCTCTATTCCTGCCTCCCTGTGGGGATTAAAATAATTTCTTGGCACCGTGCCGGATTCGAACGATCAGTTCTGTGCATTCGCGAATCGAACTCGTAGTGCGCCTGGCACATATATTACAATCTAGTGGCTAACCTCCCACTCCCTGCAACCCTATCATCCTACACGGTTGACCTTGTCAAGCACGTGGTGCATCAAACACACACATACATACACACACACACACAGGAATGACAAACTCGTTCGCCTTGGGTGAACGTTATCGGGATGGGTTTATCAAATTACACAACTTCCTCTTCCCCAACAGGCAAACCAGGCCTGACTACGTCGCGCCAGATCGCGCGTGAAGAAGGTTACTACTTAATCTAATCAATCCAAGGAAAGCATCAATGATGGACACCGTCGTGTCGTATACCTCGCTCATTCCGGTGCGGCTCCAGGTGTTGGGAGGGATGACTTCCTCGACGGGGATACGAATGTGCCGATTAGATCCCGGAACCCAATTCTCCCTCGGGATACGGGCTTAAAGATGCTCGTTTGGGCGTGGAATCACTCTTGTAAATTCGATTTGTCTGATAACTGATGCTGGGTTTCCTGCGCGCTTGTTAAATGGTTGCTTTTCATACACACTTCCACACACACACAGATAAATTGATGGGACGGATTAATCCCTTCTGAGCTCACTATCTTCGAATTGGCACCTCGCAAAGGTGATACGGACCATAAACCACCAACACAGAGACTAGAATAAGTTGCAACAAACCACACAATATTATTCTGCTTATGTAAACACTCGACCACAATGACTCAAAGCATATAAACAATCACTGCTCACGACGCAACTAACCGCCCAAAGTGCTCCAAACTCGCCGGTTCGCACGGAACTAATTTCCCACCACAAGCACCACCATTTTCCAAACGCTCTCAGTCGGATGCCGGGACTGATCCCGAGCGAGACATGTTCGAAACGGGTGGAAACATATTTTTAGAATCCTCAACCGGTTCGTAAACCGATCGTGTTGGTCAAATGCCCTTTGGCCTCTCACCGTGTGCTCTTTCTTTGGTACTCTCTTTTCTGCTCTGGGTGGATAGTTCTCTTGGGTTCGAGCAAAGTCTCCTGGTCTGCTGTCACAAGTGCCCCGATCAAGACCGATCTTCCGCCGACACGAAAGATTTTGGATCACTCACTCTCGCTCGCCCCCAAAATGCAACAAAACCAACACCGCGCCGCCTAGCAGAATGAGCAGATAAATAAACGCTCACGCTACCGAGGGCGATTCTTTCTTTGATTCGGGCGCAAATTAACCGACGGACAGAAACAAAAAATAAATATTATACGATCACTTAAAGACCGGCGCGACACGTTGGTTTAACGAGCACACCGAGTTGAGAGGGAAACACACAGCGAGAAGGAATGGTGCTGGAGATGAAAATAACAACACACCCACGCAAACGAGATCCCCGCGGTCACCAGTCGGTTCGAACTGACGGGCTTAACCTGCCACTTGTTCTACACAAATCACTCCACCGACGTCCACGGCCGGTTGCCTCCAACAAGTAGAATCCAACTGACGTCCGAAACTCCGCGCCCACCCGCGAACCATTTCTTTAATCCCTCTCCTGCAGATCACACCGAATGCAAGGAATTTAGGACAATTTCTCTGACAAACAAACGCGACGGATGCGTCCAGTTGAACGATTTTTCAATTTTCCACCATTTGCAAACGCGACCACGGTACGGTGCGGCAAATAGAAACAAATGCACCTACACATTACCCAACGACGGTAATTGAATTTACGGCAATTGCAGCTACTTCCTGTGCGGTACTTGCGTCTCTTGCGGCACGTTTTCTACGGCATGCAAGTCGAAATCTAAGAGACCACTCGTTAACAGATCGGCACGACGAGTTAGTCTCCTAAAAAAAATGCTTGCAAGAATAGAAAAGATTCAACCACGTACGGGAAGGCGGTTCCTCCACGAGCCTTCCAAAAGAAATCAACAACAAAACCTCGTCTCACCTACGAAACAAACACGCACCCGAGACAAGGGGAAGTTAGTTCGGAAAGCGCGCGGATTGTTGAACACGCTCGAAAAGATCCGCTCAAGATACGCGCCAACCGACGACTAAAGGCAAACGGGAGAGGCGACCAAGAGTACCACCGTAGTGGTGACGCTAGTAGCGAGCTTGCACACTCACACATACCACCATCGTAACGGCTCAGTAACGGCAGCAACACTGCGTTACTGCCGGTTCGAAAAATCCTCCCGACGTACGTCCATTTACTTGAGCAAGAACGTCTGTCTGTGTACGAGCGGGCGCACTATGGGATTCCGGTGGGCATCTTCGAACGAGTCACACCGGAGTGTGTGTGTTGGTAGGAGTTGTCGTTGGCCAGGCGTTGTTTACGACTTTCGATGCCGGGCAAGGGTGTGCGCCATTCCTCTCGTCGCCGGTACTGCTGCTGGGCGCAAATGGGTCAGATGATAAGTAATGGAGGGAAGCAATCTCTTTCTCTCGTAAACGTAAGATGGACCGGCCAGACGAAACCTCTGGCTGTTATCTCTAGCAAATAATACTTCCGAAAACATATTCACAGCGCAAATGTCGAGCAGCTACAGAGCAACTATACTACCCTAATGATGCGTTTGTCGTAAATTTTCAATCACCCAACCTTTCCACCTTTCCTTCTTCGCCACTTCTCCCGACCGAGCGCTCGATGATGTAATCAAAAATAAGCAACACCGCTCGTCAGAGAGGAGACCGAGCTGACCCATTTTAAACGCGCACGGCGTTATTAATTGACCCGTGCCAAATTAGTGCATCAGTCAGTCAGTCGGATCACGCCGGCAATCGTTAAACCACCACCACTGGATTCACCAACTACAGCGTACTAAGCCGCCTTGCCGTCGTTTCCTATCGTGACCGGAACAAATTTATGGACGTTCGTAAATGGTGCTTAACACATTTTTGCAATACGGCTGATATGTTAGCATGCAATATGTTCGGTTCAATATGTAGCGTTGGACATAGGTGGACTAGTTATTGCTATACGGCTCACGCATGTGAAAGATGTTCCCGAGAGTTCGGAACATCAACCGAAAAGATGTAATTTTGCTTAACAAAATCCCATCTCATCCCGCTATGCAAATAACTATAATAAGTGAAGCGATCAACTGCTTCCCGGTCCGATCCGACAGCTGCCAGGGTTGTAAAAGCGATATCGAGTTTCTTCAACTTCAATCCAGCCATAAACCATATCCATCAAGACAAACGATCCATCTGCTCCAACGAAAACATCAAAATCAAACACCACCGACCGTTGGCAGCCAAAATTGCATGAGAATTGAAGAGCAACAAAGGATATAAAAACCAGTCATCACGCCCAGCAACATCACAGCGCTCGGGTGGGAATAGCTGCAAATCATAATACGACCGGAGGGCTCCTCACTACAAAAAAAAGGCGGAGAAAAGAAGATGAACACCAGCAGCATCAAGCATAGCAAACAAATCACCAACACCATAAAATCATCCCCCACTGGCTTGAGGGAATGATGACGGGGTCGCATGAAGGCGCCAGACAGATGGAAAATGAATCCTTACGAGCGTGGTACCAGGCGCAATCGGCCGCTGCGGGATGGTCGTGCCCTTCCGGGCAACGGATCTACTCACGAGGGTAAAAGGATATCAACGCACAAGCACGAAGAAAAAATCACCATGATCCGCCGTGCCCGGATGGGCGATAATAATGTGGCTGGTGGACAGGAAATGTGTAGTTTCGCAAATCAACCGGATAGATGGGATAGTGATCATTCGGAAAGTATCGGTAGAATTTATTGCGCTTTTCCGGCTCCGCAGGCATGTCGACGCTGAAGTGTAGTGTTGTGATCGGTGCGTGTTGGGAGCGTGGCAATGAACATCAATCCATATTGCGCTAAGCCGCGATGGATGAGCATTGAAATTGCGCCTAAATGTAGGCTACCGGTGAGACGTGCGATAAAATAAACAATGCTTAAGTTCATACAAAGAGGTAGTTTACGGCGATTGGCTATATCTTTTTAAATAGAAATTGATGCATCATATGGATCGATCGGTCTAACAGGAATTCGAGTGATAAATTACAGATTCTGCTGCGAGGGTTTAGACAAGCCTCTTTTTCGAATTCGTATACCTGAAGGATATGCAAAACTGTTTACCAGCGCGTCTTAAGATGGTAAACCACAATAGCAAGACCGTGCTTGGCTCGACCATTGATCACACTTTAAATGACCTTCGGAGCACTAGACAAACACCATAAATCCAGCGTAATCCACCGTCATTTTTCCACGCGGTCTGGTATCTCTACCACTATCACACGACGCCATACACAACCTCGCAGTATCTCGCCACCGGAACGCGCCAACATTCGGTTCGGGATATCTTTTCCCGAGCCGCTCGACCGGGCCGCGATGGAAGAAGAATCAACCACAAACCACAAAAATTCGGCGGTACCGTCGTGTACCTTTCCGTATACCGTAACAGTGCCTCTAGCCGTTCCGTTCCTGGTCCGTCGCTAGCGGTTGGGTGTGTGCGAGAAGAGTTTTCTTCGTGCGCGACGCTTGTGTAACGCTAGGTCAATATTTGCTCACGACCTGGGACTTACCTGAAAATGAAGAAAAAGAGAAAACCGAAAAAATGCGTTATAAAAAGGGATACTAATAGATTTGTGTGCCGATGGCAGTCGAACCGTTTATGGAATTTTCAATAAAAACCGACCGAAAAGATGTTACACGAAATCGTTTAGATAACCTTTAACCGATATCCAAAACAAATAAACAATTTGGTGAGAACTAAATGTATAATAACATATTAGACATTAAATTTTAATACAGAAAAACAGTGCAGAAATCAAAAAGACAACGCCCAAGATCAACGCCCTTATAAATAATGTAAAAAATACACTGTAACATAAACGTTATTCTGAGAAAATATATTTTAGCTTTAACAATCCTTAGCTCGATAGCAAAATGAACATATAAAACCAAAAGTGGCAACCGAAAGACCTTCCATCGTTCGGAGAATCATTCTCATCGGGCACGCCACTTAACCAAAGAGCTTGAGAAACTAATTGAGCAAATTTTCGGTGAATTTCGTAAGTAGTTTTCCATCCACAGCTTTCCCCCAAATTAGTAACGCTTTTCTTGCAAGTAGATAGGCCTGCCGCATGATTGCAACCGTCATATTACCTCCCGACGTTACTCACCAATGGCAAGGTCAACATGTTGACGGACTCGATGCGGTGCTGCTGTCCGTGATTTTTTTTTTGTCTCTTTGCAGCTATCCACCCCCTAGGGGGAGTGAGGGTGGATCGGGTGGATTAAATATGCAAAACAAGTGCCGACGAGATCCCACGTGGGACGGTAAATACGCACAAAAATACGTCCTTTTAACTCCGCCCGGTGCGGTGCGGAACACGCGAGAGATGAGATTTTCGGTTCACGTTGTGAAGTGTTGAATTATGACGTTTCCATCACTGCCGTGCATCGAATCAAGGCGTGGCGGGGGACGGCAAGTGGGCAATGAACTGGAGCGTGAAAATGGCCATTTAAATAAGCATTGGGATGAGCCTTTCAGGTTGTTCGGTGGTGTATCAATCGGAGCATGTTTCTATCAACTCGCACCCAATTTATTTTTATTTAAGTAAAAAAAAAATATTTTTAAAAAACAAATAGCAATTCATTAAAAAGAACCATCACAACAGCGAGAGTATGCGAGAAAGAAAATTAATATCCCTACATTCATCAGCATGAGCGTCCGCGACCGTCGTGCCGTTGATTAATATTTTTCCCGTACCCATCGTCGTCGCCCGACCGAAACCAGCGGCCGAATGATAAATAAGGGAAAATAACAATTCCCCTCCCAGCGAGCAAATATTTCAATTTCACAGCCGGCCGACCGGTCCTGCTTCGCGCTCGCCACATCACATCACACCGCGTTTGCAATCGGTTTGCAAATCATTCGTGCGATTCCGGTCCGCAGGCGCTATCCAGCCAGCCCGGAACAGGATCTGTTTTCCTAACGAGTACTAAATTATTCGCGATGCCACACGCCACACGGACACGATGATTTGTTCGGTGGGTTTATTTGATTAAAGAAATTTAAATTACCTTCGCCTAAGCGATGGATACATCAGACGATGGCGTCGCCGTCAGAACGTGGAAGCCTTAACTACCTTAACTTCTTTTACACCTATTTCCACAGTTTTCCATGCTGAAGGTCAAAACAACGTTCACCCATGGAACCCATTACGGAATGGAGCGCGGCACAAAGTGTTTTGTGAAAAAAGAGGGCGACGAAATTTTCTAGCGAATTTTTCAGCGGCACGCAAAACACAGCCCAAGGAGCTCACTTGTGCCCTTTTCCAGACGATGGGAGCAAATCGATCGGGAGTCCGTTTTGGGAGCGAAATTAACTGAACCGGTTGAAGCGAGTCGGTGTAAACTTCGATAGACTGGTAGAGTTAATTAAACTGGAAACCTTTCAAATTTTTGGAATGTTGAAAATCTGGAACACCGCGTTCATTGAGTTTCAGGACGGGCGCTTTTTCTTGAGAGCATCCTTAATTAAATCACTTTTAAGTGATTTAGAGGGTGCTTACGAGAGGATAGCAACGGAAGAGAGCTATTCGTGATGAAGATTGAATTTAGCTGACTATGGCTCTACCGAAACTATAAAAATCGTTCCAGCACAACAGAATTGTAAAATCATGAAACAATACATTGAAAAAGTACTGTGTGACATATTGCATACATTTAGGCGTCATAAGGTTTCGTTAGACCGTATTCAGCCTATTTAATCGTATTTTTAGCTGTATCCTGACGCAATGAAAATCTTGATTGTTATCGGATGCCAAAAAGCTTTTAAACGCTTTTCCGTCTCATTTCCATTTAACATTCTTTTATCCTGAAGCCGGCTGGGCTTAACATCATAATCATTCGTCCGCCTGCCTCGTTATCACCTTGAAGTCGCAAAACGTCAATACCTAATCATTCGTTCGATTCAGAACTTTTTCCTTCACCACTCGATCAATCGGTCCCCAGCCAACGACCATCAATCAAACGGTGTTTTCGGTGTCTCTTTTTCAGCAAGCTACTGCGCCAGCCGTTTCCAACCCCTCGGTGGGCTTTACTTTGTAAAGAGCACACCAAATCACTTCCCTTTGTCGATAAAGAGCACACAAAACCGCCTCCCATTGTCGAGCCTTGAACACAGATGCGAACTACAATGAAACATCTCATCTGGATTGAACAATGATCTCTAGGGATCAATTGGGGCTTTTCAAGCTGTGAAGCGGTAACAGTCGCACAGTTTTATTTTTGCTGCGTTGATTCCGGCAACTTTACGTGAGGACGAAGGCAAATAAATTCATAAAAACGGTTCTAAACTGGGGGATGTGCTTTTAAAATAGCAGATAAACGTTCAATTGAAATTAATTCCACAGGGAACAAGCGTTCGTTATGTAGATAGTTAGTAAAAGATTAGATTTTTTAAAATAATGTTATTCTCTTTCTCTGTTTTTGTTGCATCCACTGTGTTATACAGACTTGTAAAAAATGCACTTATTCAAATTGATACGGGCGGCTTTCATCCACACGTTTCCAACACGCACACACTCGGCCCATGTAAAATAAAAAACAACCTGCCACAGACCTGCATAGCTGAGAGGAGGCACCAGCAAAAATAAGCAGAAATCGATTTTCTCGTTTTGATCCGATTAAAATGAGCCTTCTTTTTCTGCACCGAAGCGCAAACAAGGCGTGATGCCTCAAGGACCCTCCCAGGAGGAGTAGGGGGAGTAGGAGAAAATGTAGCACTTCATTCACACAACGTGTTTGTTGCATAAACACGCACACGTACACGTACAACCACATAAATTGCAACTCACTTTAATAAAAAAAACACACACACACACAAAAAAGCAGTTTTTCTCTTCCCCCGCGTGGTGTGAATAGAACGATGCATTTTTCTCCTGTCCGCAGCAGTATGCAGCGTTTGCCACACATTGCCTCCATCTGACAGCCATACGGCGCGTTTTTAAACCTCGCAACACACGCGAATATGTTCGTCGTTGGTACGGCGAAAAGCGAACCAACCCAGCGAAGCCAGATGGATAAAACACACTGACACGATTATGCACTTTTGCCGATGCAGCAGGAGTCGCAGGTCGAGCGAAAAAGAAGAAGGATATCAGCTTCCTTTCTGTAGCAGATCCTGAGAAGGTTTCCTTGAAACAGCGCAGGCGATGGTAAGCCTTTCAGCTTTGCACTCGATGCACTCCACGGGTAAAAAAGAACTCACTTTATCGGAAGCTTTTACAAACAGTTTCTCCCACACACCGAAGGGCACGGTATGTACTGTTGTTTTAGTGGCTCGAGAGCCCACCCAGATGCATCGGATGCCACAAAAAAAAGTGATAATGTAGCGGAGCTTCCGTTCATTCCATCCCGAAGCCATCCACGGATGGAGGTTAAAATTTAAATTATTATTTAATGCTGCTACATGAAGGGCTGTGAGCAAAACTGTGTTGTGACGTTCATTCCCGGTAGGCTTACACTGTCTCATGTGATAGGGAAATGTTTATCCATTTCTAGTTCTTTCGAATTCTCTCCACCGATACAACTCACCAATGTAAATCATCAATCAGATACTTGTAACACCCAAGAGAGCCTCTAATTCTCGAATAAAAGTTGTAAATTGGGTGGGGAAGTGCGGAAACTGTTCAGAAATGGTGAAAATAAACGTAACTTAGTCAGAACAGGTAGCATTTAAATTTTGCATTTAAAATTCCCCCCCTTTGCGATGCAAAACAGAGGCATGGCGAACATGGAACAATAAGCCGCGAGGCCGAATTACCATTCATCGTGAAGTTTTTGACTTTCGAGTCTTACCAAACGCTTTGGACGAGCGGAAATGAATACCATGAATACCGAGCAATGAAAGGCATAACTTCACAGCGAAACATTTCATGTTTTACTCTGCTAACTTTCACTGCTCTGCATTGTAGTGGTTAAACAATGGAAAGAGTATCAAAAATGCCTTAATAAAATTACAAACTGGAAACTTTCTAGCCACATAATTGATAACTGAGCCTGAAATGTAATTTGTACGAAATATGTTTTATTTAAAAAATATACACAATTTCTTTAGCCTGTAACAACGAAGTTTGCATATAAAACATGAAAAATCAAATTATCATTCATGAAGCAAATTGCATACTTTCGGGGGCTATATCATATTCGTACCAGTAACTGTGCAATGTATGTAACACTGCTTTAATAAATAATAAATAATACATAATAAATATGTCCACCAGGATATAATTTAAAATCAAATCGCTCCATCCACCCAAGGGCACAATAGATGGCAGACAGCCAGAAGCAACATAATCTAAACCGAGTGAAAACGGTTTCCGATACAAGTTAACCTCATTTCACGTTCCCCAAGTTCACGGCGTTTACCTACTTTACCAGAGGCCTCGATAAAAGATCCCTCCCCTCCCGCTGCAATCGCCGGTGGTTGTGATATATTCGATTTAAAATCATCTTATTTCGTACAAACACGCCAGTTGTATCCAGTTTCGCATTTTCGCCAACGATTCGTTCCGAAACATCATCCAACCCCCGAAGGGGATTGACATCGAACGCACCAACGCAAAAGAGGATGTGTAAACGACAATAATGGCCGCGGTTGTGGCGCCATGGCGTTCCACTTTCCGCTAGCCGCTGTGGTTTCTTTCACAGTCTCGATATCCCTTTCCCCGTTTCGCTCTCTTTCACTCGCTTCAACCACAAGAAACAAACAACCACAGCCGTGCGAGTAAGCAACTGTGACAAAAACAAAGGACCAAAGGACCACACGCGCCTCGAAGTGTAATGTAAATAGAGTGGAGCCACTGTGCTTTTTTTTCCCACGCGCTGAATCGATAGATTTCGCATGGTACTGCTAAAAACAGTGCAAAATCGACACCCAGCGAAAGCAGCAAACGAAAACGGAAACGATCAACGGGTTAGCCGATGCCCCATCGGGACGAAAAACAACCGGAATCGCGCATCCTAAACCATACCGGGCCGTTAAATTAGCATACAAATGGAGACCCTACAGGGTTACCTTTTTTTTGGACACCAAATGGGCAACCTTGGCTCCTCATTCAATGCATTTGGGACGGTGGTTTGACGCTGGTTTTTAAAAATTTATCGTTATTTTATTGTACCATTTTTATTGCTCACTGTCTGTAATCTGTATCGCCTACATTTGGTCGGATTACGCAATGGAAAGCCACTACTTTGTCGGTAAACTTTATCAAGGATTGAACTAACATACTTTCGGGGCGATTGAAGCGAAATTCGCGTCGAATTGTGTGCAATTTACATTCATAAATAGAAAAATAATATTCAATTTGTACATCAATCATTTATTATTAATAATTCAGGGTAGTATTTTGGATTTAATATATTTTACTCGGAAGTATAACATAAATGAGATCAAGGATCTACCCTGCGAGAAACCATAAAAGTAAGTATTGTCGCAATTAAACACCACTTCATACGGATCAAACAACTCGATTCGTGAAACACCTTCCATCTGCCCTTTCCAAGTAACGCATTACGCTTCAAACAATGTTCCCCAATAAAGACCCTACTTTGGATTAAATATTCCGCACCCCTTCCACCCACCGCGAAGAAACCGCTGCTGCAAAATCAGCTTTTCAAACAGAAACAAAACAGCAAATTGGAACCGGGCGGAAATGGCTGCTGAATTATTTAGCAGCCCCACGGTGCCGGCCCCTGGTCGTCCTTTTTCCCGCAGGTACGTTTCTCCTCCCTCGAGGGTACCGGAAATTAAAATGAAACCCAACAATATCAATACCGAACCTGCCGTTTCCGAGAAGGGAGATACGTTCCCACCGTAACGCATTGACAAGTTGTTGAAAAGGAGCACTAAACGTGTGAGAATCTTCCACAATGGTGGCTTTCGGAACGATCATGATGCTCCGTTCCCTTTCCCTCGCGATTGGAGACTACAAACGAGCAGATCTGATCGAGCGGAATAAAATATAGCTGCCATTCATACAGTGTGCAGTATACATTGTATGCATTCGTTCTGACACATCGGAAGCGTTGGATTACATCCACAACGTTTGCTTTGTTTGCAAGATTTTTTTTTTGTTCCAGCCACATGATCTTTCCTTTGTTGATACAAAGCACCATGCGTCTCCATGAGTGAAAAAGTGATTTTTTATACTTTATTTCCTCATTCGATTGTGTGGTTTTCTTCCGATATGTCCTCCCGTTCTAATTATTCCATTCTGTTCGTTCATTTCATCCATCCCACCCACAGTGGCTGAAGCAATCAGGAAAGCGAACAGGTGAAACCGATGGCTGCATTTTCCCACGCCACGCCGCGTTCGAAAGAAACGAGCACGTGTGGGAATACGTTTGCCCTGTGCGAGCCTGACAGCTTCTGGTGACAACGGCCGCCATATGCTATCGTTGATAAGTCAAGTGCTTTCGGTTTAATATGATGATAATTGAAAATGGTTCGGAAAACATTGAACGAACACGGGTCGTTGATGGAAAAATCGCACCTGGCGCGATACGCAAAGAATTTTCTAGCAATAGGTATTATTTCCTACACCAGATGGATATTGAACATAAGCAGTCAAATATTGTACGCGTTAAAATCGACAGCACCATTCCAAATTATCAATCACACGAAAGGTAATTTAATTTTCTAAGATATTTTTGTTGGGATATCCATTCATTCATTTCCGAACAAAACATATCAATGTCATCCGTATCGGTGTCTAGCTTCCGAAAGAAAGTATGAATGCTCATCGTGCTGGAAAATTATATCTTATTTTTAGCAGCAGAAGCAGCAGCACCACCACCATCAGTCACTGAGTATCGGAAAACTCTTGTTTGCGCACTATGCGGGCATCAAAAGCATCCAATATCTGGTTCGTTCATCCGCAGCAACGAAGCAGATTTTGTTCGCTTCCCAGACTTTGTGCGCGTTCTCAAAAGCTCCCCTCGGATACGGAGAAAAAAAAAGTTCAACACCAAAGACAGGGAGCATTACCCAAGACAGGTGTAGCAGCAGCAAGAAGCGCCTTCATCTCCAGGCCCGGGTCGCAAGCAAATTCAATTAAACGAAATGCAAACAACAGCACAAAGCCCGAGCGCACAGAGTAAAACAAGCTACGAAAAGACGCCTAGCCAGTGAAGAGTTGAGCAGATCGGGTGAGTCAATAAATCACGAGTGTTACCCTGGATGTCCCCGGACACCCGAATCTCCCAATCCACTGCAGGAAACACCAGTGACAGCGATACATCAAAACGAACACACACAAAAAAAAATACTTCGGACGGAAAGTTTGCACCACCGACTTGCAACGTGAGCTTTTCAAGGAAAATGACCTCCGGAGCCGTGCCGTACAGTACGATTTGTCGGATCCCACCTCCTCGCTTTCTTCGTTCGAAAACAGGAGATGCATTCCAGGAATCACTCAGTAGAAGTGTTTTTTGTGCGGTGTAACATTCAACTTTAACAGCTTTGACCAGGTTGCCTGGGGTAGGTGAAATAACCGTCTCATCTTTCGATCTTTCGCTATTGTGAAGTACCACCATTTAGATATGAAAGTTGGCTCAATTGTTGGTGTTTTTTATTTTAATTGCTTAGCACCTAGTATTACGAGAATAAATTAGTTTTGTGTAGTTATATTTTATATTTTTAATGATTATTAGTTTGGTGGAACCAGCAGAATGTTGTCTATCATATAAGCTGCTACAACCAACGGAAAAAAAATCAGAAAAAATAGGACCACCGTAACGTTTTCTGTAACGTTCAAAGGCAAACGGTCCAACATGTACTTGCCACGCAAAAATCTCTCGGTACGAAAATGGGACACCATAATGAGATGATCGATAATTAGAGTAATGAAGCAAATTCAGCACAGCCCATTAAGACGTTAAGGGATGTTGCCCATCGCAGGTTCTTCCGTGCCCGGCGTGTCTTTGGGAAGTTTTTTATTCGATAACATTGAAGCGCATGTTCGCTTGCGCTGGAGACGGCAAAACTTATAATAGAACGATACGATACAGGAATATGTACGCCTAAATGTATGCAAGAATGAGCAGAAATTGTACATATTCTCAAGAAATAAGGTCCTTCGAACCCGTGCAACCCGAACACTTGCCAAAACGCCTTACGGAGAAACAATAAAATTCCTCGTAAACTATTTAAATGTAACCGGAATGTACCTTAATTTATTTTGCAAAAAATATAATTATTTCCTTACTAGAAATGAACTCACTCCCAACGAAATTCACGCTACACAAAAAAACCTCACAGCCACAAATCAAACCCTTAGCTCATTCCGCCTCGATTTTAGCCCCACGTACGTCAAATGAGGCTCCCATAAATTAATTGTGTCACCGGAGAAGAATGCCGCACCTAAGGTTACACTTTTGTCCTTTCCTTTTGGCGCCATCTGGCTTCCTAGCGCCGTTCGACGCGACAAAAGGTGACACACTAAGTAATGTTGGAAAAAGTCACCATCGCTTGGTCCGCACCAGCACTCCAATTTCCGAAAAAAGTATTTAAAAACACCCACACCCAGGAGTGCCGGAGAGCGGGAGAGGCCCACCCGCGGCGGCAGTGGTTCATAAAACGAATGATTAATTACCATAAAGCACCATAACGTCGAGATAATTTAGCCGGGTGTCATGACGAAATCCAGCCCCGAAAGCTGGTGGAAACCGACCAAGGGGAGAGGCCGGTGGAATGCGGGCAGGACTTTCAGACCGCAACCGCGGCTCTGGTGTCGATACGCGGGGCAACAGGGTGTTCCATCGCGTGGTATGACGGTATGATGGGGAATGAATGAAAAAAGAATGAAGAAAACATGCCGTAAATGCGTCACAACAATGCGTGCCCGCCCCGCAGGTCAAGCACTGCCGCCTCGTTACACCACACTCGTCCTGATTTCGATTCGAAATGGAAATCTGCTCCTACCGACCTACTCTACTTGTGGCTTTCTTGAGGGGGCGTACAAAGAAATCAGAACCGAGTGCGTTGTGTTCCAGTGAGGGACGGAGAGCGCGATGTAATCAATAACACTCCTTTCGGAACAGAACAGCTGGCGCTGATGTGGAGGACCTATCGAAAGACGTCAAGCACAGGAGCGACATAAATGTCTGCTCGAGGAGGCAATGTTGGTCAGCGGTTTGAAAAGCTTACTGCCGGCTAATGAATGCTAAAAGAATAAGCGTCCTCTACCGGGGGTACATTCTGGTGTTGATGCTTGATATTGCAAGGAGGATTTAGTAGCGTCGCTCTAAGTATCAATATGGAAAAGATATTAAAAATCTCTGAAAAGTTCCGACAATATACGATCCGAGAGGAAAACATTTCATTCCACTGGAAAATAAATAGTTTGTAGAACAATTATGAAGCCTGAATGCTATTCACATTGCGTACCTTTCGGCGCAAATGTTTTCTAAGTATATATCCGCCCAAATGTATGCAATTTTCTCAACAAACACGCTTTGAACGCTTCACTATTGCATATGGTTTTTGTTTTCGATTCAAAATTCAAACGAACGCTCCAAACCATGCTCATGCTTTCTGTTGCGCCTAAAATAATGTTTTCATATGTTGGCGGGCACGGAATATGTACCTCCCCAGTGTCCCATTATAAATGTTTGTTCAGGCTTCATGTCCGCACATCCTGCTCGTTACACAGGTTCCGCGCCATTATCTCATACGTGTTCCCGATTAGATAACAAAAGGTGGTACAAAACGATGGGAAAGCTTCCGCTTTCATCCCAAAAAAAACCCCATCCGGTAGCTCCGATTGATACACACACGCGCACACACACACCGAGACCCTTCCGTATACGCACAATAGCAAAAGCGTAGAGGGACAGAACACTTTCGATCACTAAACAACACACTCCGGTGTGTCTCCGAACGGACACCGGATTTTCCTGCTCGCGCTCGCGAAAAACGCAAGCGAATCGAGTGGAGAAAACGAAAATCCGCCACTGTGCGCACACCGTTTCCAAACCGTTCACTGGCAGCGTCACTGGAGAACTGCCGTCAACTCCCGGCAGGATGCGCCACACGGACGTCAACCGCGAAAGATTCGTGGAAAAACATTTTCCCAGTGGACGGTGTGAGTTCGTGCGAAAGGAATAAAAAAAAAAACAAAACAACAGTGAGACAACAGTGAGTGCGAGTGAGCGCGACGAGATGGTGCGCGGGTGAGCAGGAATCCCAACAATGCGAACCAATTGAACTACGAGCGAGCGAGAGCAAGCACAATGAAGCGAGACTTGATCGGGCGTCTTTGGTCTCGCAATAATCGGTGGTGGGGGAGGGAGGTAAGAGCGGAAGGAGGTGAAGGAGAAAACATCAGCAAACCATAATCGCCCCAACAACTCAATGCTTTCGCTTGATGAAATTGAAGCAAAAAATATTAACAACACGAACGCGCGCGTTCTCGGGGTTCTCACAGCTTTCCCACGGGCCAATCTTCGGGTTTCCCTCGCGTTTTCAACATCCCTTCGCCCGAAAAGATGGGGACCGGTGGCAGCTGCGAGAATGTATTGGTATTGCGAGCTTCGGGTCGTGAAACCCACCGTACACTACTACGCGGTGTGAAAACCACCCAGTGCCCTTCAAAACATTGTCTCACCAACACACCGCAAAAACAATCGGCACCCACAAAAGGCTCACCAACACGTGCGTTTCTGCAAACGAGGATGTCGGCACAGCACGGCACGGTTGCGTTTGTCTGCGTACAATGGCCTTTACAGTTCATGCGTTGGTGACCTTCAGAACGTTGCCAGTGAAGAAGGGATTCGGTGGGCAGCTAGGCTGCTCTCGTGCACAGGACTTTGAAGAGGCTTCGCAACCGGCGTCGAGCAAACCATCGGCCACACTAACACAGCTGCACAGTAGGTGCGCAAAAATCATTGACGTCATGAAACACGCTTAGGCAGTGGTCTTGGCAATTTGCAAACCATAACCATAGTATACTAATTAAATTATAAAATATTATATTAATATTATTGTAATATTGACATTATAAAAATTATGTTAAACGATAAATAATCATAAAATTTTCATAAAATGGTTAGTAAATCTGCTGAATCATCCCGAAAGTATGCAATTGCAATTACATAGTTTCAAGCGAATTGGATTACTTTTTTGCCCAAAAGTATGCAATTCGCACAAACATTAGCTCTAACATTGCTTTACTACCACTGTTTTGTTCGAATGAAACAAATTGTTCAAACTGAGTTATTTTTCAAGCATGTTAAATTATTAAATGAATATTTGGTAGTGATTTTTATTTTTTGGTGGTTTTTGGTATGCCTCAAATCCTAAAATAAACGCTCTAAACAGTAAATTATGTTAGCCTGTTGACCATATACTGTCTAATGTTTTAAAACTACTTCAAAAACCTTGAATCATACTACATAAACTTCTCAAGATACAGTGAGAGTCAACTCTTCTCACTACTACTTCATTTCCTTTGCTCATCATCTCGTCACTAACACATTGAAATCCATGCATCAGAGATTTCGCTCTCGCCATCGGAGCACCTTAAGCTTTTCCCCACATTCAACACTGTCTCGCTTGGAGCGGACAAAGCTTCCCACCCCGAAAGCTTTTATCATCACGACACGAAGCAGCGCCACGGAAAGTTTGCGCCCACTTCATCCGAGATTCGAGCTTTCCATCGACAAAAGGACGACCGACGAAGCACGGGGAACGATGTGACCTGTGCGAGCTGCGTAATATGATATGCAACAGGTTTCCACTACACCTTTCGTGTGGGATTGAAAGCGGTTTTCCTGTAGAGACGACGCAATTTAAATATATGCTCGGGAAAACGGCGTTTGCGCGCATGGCGCGCTGAAGTGATAACGAAATCAAGTGTCATTAAAAAAAGCGCACAGTTCATTATTATAACCATATAAGCGAAATCACTTCGCCGGAATCTACCAAACTGGAACTAAGCCAAGCGTGTGTGACTCGTTAGCTTGTTAAGATTAATAGGACATTGTTAGAAACTTGTTGGAAAGATAGCACACAACCAGCGAACCATACTGTGGACGTCTAAATCGCGATAAGCAGATCAAGATGCTTCCAAACAAGAGAAAACTTTCCCATTCAAGCTTCCCTTTCAAGAGAAGGTTTCTTTTTTCCGGCTTCACTGAATCGCAGGGAAGCGAGTCACTGCGAACTTTTCTTCCACCGAGCGCCCCCGCCGTTCCCTTTTCCGACACAGCACACAAAGACCCGTGAACTCGCTGCGCGTGTTTCATAATTAATTGCTTCAGAGAAGGTGGCAAGAAAAAAAAAACCCATGAACACAAGCAACAGGGAGTGTTCTCCGAAGGCGTTTTGGGGCAGCGAGCAAGTTTGCGAAACAAACACGGGAATCGAGCGGGCAGATGCCAGTTGGCAATGTCAGCAACTCGTCGCCCATCCAAACATGTCAAACAGGCAACAACAGCAGTAACGAAAGACGAAATCGAATGCGTCCCTTTCAAGGGGAGGAGGTTTATCGAGAAGACAAAAACACCACGCCAAAGTATACCTGGCTCGAACAGGACGGTCCAACTGCGACGTCACCAAGCTGCCCCGGTTCATGTTCGCGCGGTAGATGATGAATCCACCGGTTGGTCCTTTGACCGCTCGCCGTTCCCACGAGGAGTAACGATTCGTCCCCGTCAGCTTCCACCGCAGCGTCACCTTTGCTCGCGTCACTTGTATCCTTTGCGTTTGATGTGTGTGATGACGTCCCACCACCACGTCGACGAACGGTGTAGAAACGAAACCTTCTTCGCAGGCTGCCGGACGTTGGGGTCGGTTCCGTTCCCGTCGTCGCCGCCGTTCCCGTCCGCCGAACGGACGCTCTGGACGTTGGCAAGAAAAGCGAACGAACGCGGCTTAACCGGGACGTCCCGGGAGGGGACGCACCGACCTCGATGTCCGGCGAGCGGTGATTCGTTGATTCGATTAAATTGTGCTTCTTGGACGATGATGACCCGCCCGTATCGGCGCACACGCCACTTCCGGCGGTCGACTTCTCGAAACCGAACAGCGCACCGAACCGATTGCCCATCGGATTTCACCACACCAGGTCGGCCGTCAGGTCGGGGGATCGGGTTTTCAATTTAATCACTTCGGGGACCAACAACCGAATCGACCCAACACCGGGCAAACACACGCGCACACTAAGAAAAAACAAAAAGGCGACAGTTTCTTCTTCCGTCCTTGGATCCTGCGCTCCCTTTTGGACGCTTCAATTTCAAAACTAAAACCAAATACTAGCACGCGTTCCGCAATTAATAGCGCTATGTTCCCACCGGGAAACTTATAACTTTGACTGCCTTTGTGAAGAGCGAAAGCTCGCTTTTCCCACACAAACACCCCGTGTACTGCAAGCGAGCGTCAGTTTCCGTTTGCCATTACAGATTGCAGTTGCCTCTTTAAGCATCCAAATCACCCGCTGGTTTGCTATCAGTTTATCTAATAATCGATACTTTCACCACACCGTTTTGGAGCGGCTGGAATAAAGTATCGATTTCCTACACGTTTCCGTGATTAGATAGAGGGCGTGTGCTTCTTCCTCCACTGCTTCACTGCTCAGCAAACATTTACCCGAAAACTTATCCGGCGGTGCAAACACGGTGGTTTTTTTTTGTGGTGACGAAGGCTAGGCTAGAGCCGGAACGTTGGAGAAAATCCCAGCCCAGTGGGAAGAAAAAAAAAACAATGGGTTAGTGATACACGGCCAAGCAACACGTGTGTGAGTGTGTGGGATTGTTGTTTGATTCTATACCCAATCCGACCGCCGCTCGTTCGTCTAGCGTTCTGCTTGCTTCAAGTATTAATTTGGTATCGATTTCAAGCGCACAAAAGGCGACGAGAGCCAGCAGATAAGATAGGCGGCCAAAGGCAGGCGAGATAATCGACGAAACGAGACCAAAACCATTCTATGTGCGCTTCCGTTACGGGGAGCGTTACGGAGTGTTACGGAGCGTTACGAGGAGGTCGTTTTGCAATATAACCGCGCTGATTACTTTCGTCTAGGAGAACACTCTCCCCCCAAGAACAGCAATGCAATCATCGTATTTGACTCTTTAATATTTTCTGTGATTATCAATATTAAATTCCGACTACATCGTTTAGCCAACTTAACTCTGAATAAACGAATTGATTGCTGATGGTTTACAAGATCCTACTTTAGGTATAGGTAGCAATACTTGAAGATAAACTAAATTTGATCAAGCACCATTCTCTCCGTGAACTTCAAATGATGTCCATACATCGTTCGGAAGTCAATTACTTCCCTCAAGCTCAAGCTGATATTACCCCCACTCAAATAGTTGGTGACCCGGAAAACACGATAAGCCTTTCACGCATCACCGCTTTTATAATCCGCGTTAGCCGGCGGGGAAGCTTTCATAAATGAGGTGCCTTCGACGAAACGCACGCTTGCCTGCTTTCCTGCCTGCAGGCACCATCAGCATCATCGCCCACGAATCCTGCTCCTGTATCTTGTTCCGCACGTACCCGAAGGTATAAAGATCAAAATTGGATTGATTATCCTCGCCTTCGATAGGTTTTCTCGCTCCCGTTTTGCGTGAAAATGTGTAAAACGTAAATCTTCCACCATCTGCTCCGTTCGATGAGGACCAGAAGTTTATGTAAGTCCAGCGTCTAAAGGTCGGTGGAAAATATGATACATTTTTAATGCCATCGCTTCGGGTCATAATGCCACCCAACGCGAGACCAACGCTGCCGGTGGAAACCCTGGACCTTAATTACCTTCATTTATTACCAGTGCGCCGTCGACTCGTCGCGCGCACTGTAACAAATTAATTTTTAATATCAATTTTCCGCGAACGAAAGATGGTAAGCATTGTTCTTTTTTTTTGACGTTCCCTTCCCGGAAGGATGAAAAGAAAACGTTACGTAAAATACGGACATGAAATCCCTGCTGGTAAGGTTCCGGGAGAGGAAGAGAGCAGCAGCTCGTTGCAAGAAAAACATTATGCTACCAGTAGCTGTGCTGCTGTGTTTAACATGTCGAACAGCAATCCTGTCACAACGAGAACGTACTTCTGAGCGCGCATATGCATCTGAGAAATCACCGAGTACAGTCTTTATTAGCACAGAAGCACAGATGTTTTCGTTTTCCTTATTGGATGCACCGGACGAGCACGGCCACCCAGCGCCCACGATAAATTTCCGAAGTTTTACTCCATTCAAGCGACCGGTAAACGCCCCCGGAATAAAGAAACCACTAACCCTGTTGCATGTTGTTGCGACGCAAGATGAAGGAAATGTCGCTTTTCCTTGCATGAAGCACATCGACCATTTTACTCACAATAGGTGAAGCCACCGGTAGAGCGATCCAGCGATTATCCTACCCTTTATCCTCCGAATGCAATCGCGTTCAATGGAGAGCATTAACCGGTGCGGTGAGCGAACAGTAATCTTAAAAATCTGCTCCGCTTACGGTTTCATCAAACGCTGAAAGGATATGGAAGCCACCGCACCCTTTGTAACCAGCAATAAAGAGCCATCTTATCGCTGTGATAGCATAGCTCGAGCCACAAACGAAAGCTTGGACGAGGGTTTATCTCAAACCATCCCTCGGTCCGTTTCGCCTACGAGAGCAGCCACCGGTAGTTAAGACGTGGTCATATAATAAGCTCTCCACAGCCTGGGAGTTACCCGGGAGAAGTCTTCTCACCGCTTGATGGCCTCACGCTCAGCGCAGGGAATGCCGGGAACTAAAGCGACCTCCGTTCATTATATGCTCAACGAAGTGAATTATTTCCAAGCACAAATGGACTGAGTTTGCATGACACGCAACGCCCGTGCAATCTAATTCCGATGCGGTTATAAGTGATACAGTTGTAGGGATTTGCAGGGCTAATTATAGGTGCACGACACGCAGAAACAGCAGCTTATCATAAACATTTTATGATCCACAATAAAGCTTGACGAAAAAAATGTTAACAAAAATAATCATTACCGTTGATGAGGAACGCGAGTAAAATTTTTGGAATCTTTTCGTACATATACTGAAATATTCAATGAACAATGAACAAACAAATTTTTATAACATTTTTGAATAGAAGAAAATGTAGAAATGCATAATATTGAGTTCATTAAACATTTGTCTTGCGAATTGCATACCTTTTTTCTCGGGCTACGTAAATAAGCCCCTAAAGGTAAACTATCCGCACTACACCTACACACTATCAATATTTTAATTATGAAATATCCGACATGTTACTGTATAATACACTAATAATACACTAATAAGTAGTACACTAATTGTTCACTAAAACATTTAAATATTTCAATAAATGCTCCCAAAAGATGACAGACTTATTTAAGATCACATAAAATGCGATGAAAGCAATATTTTGCTAAATTAAATAGGAAATTCTTTTTTTTTGTCAAAAATATTCTGGAACATTCTCATTTCATTTTTAACCACATATATTACCCCAACCCAAAAGTATTGTGTCTTTCTCTCCCAGCACATCGCCCTTGCATCCGGTAGGTGCGGAAATACTGTAACAAATCGATTTCATCTTGTCCATCGGCGTGACGTCATCGCGTCGAAATTGCAATCTTGATGGAGTTGCGTTCCGATTGGCGGCCGGTCGGATGTGAAGAGTGCACTCGCGTCTGGCGAAACAAGATCCGCGAGCCGTGATAAAGGCACGAGGTACACGAAGCCTTTCTCTCCACTCAACAGGCCCTCGTCCTCGTCGTGCAAGCCACCGCCACCGGTGGCCCCGCAAGGCCAATAAAACCCTTCCACCGCTCCGTGGACACCTGCTCCGTGATGTTGGTTTACTTATTCGGTGGCGAATATAAGTCGCTTTTTAAAATTCGACTAATTCACACCATCTGTTCACTGCTGTCGAGGCTTTTGGGTCGATGTCGGTGATTGTAAACCTGGACTGGAATGTGATCGATCACGATGACAGCCGATGATGATAATCTCAGGCAGAGAGTAGTCCACCTTCCTACATGACCATCTCTTCCCCCACCCCCGCCACGGTCGTAGCGTTAAAATCGTGCGGAACTGAAGCGCCCGAAGCGGTCAACCCGTTTTCGTTGCTTGTTGTATTTTTTACTTATTTGCATATTGCCACCCTCCCCCGTACTGAACTGTGCGCAATTACATGCGCAATCGTCGTGCGACTGGTAAACAGTGCTTCCTGCGCAACGGGCCGGGGTTGTTTGACGACGAGGTGCGCTTGGGGACACGGCCTGGCGACGGAACGTACAAGGTCAGCAGCGACGGACGGTGCGACGGCACACGATCAACAGCACAAGCAGCAGCAGCAGCAGCATCATCATCCATCATCAAACGCACCGGACCTAGGCCGGATCGCCGTGAGATATTTCAACGAACGGGAGAGTGGTGTTTGCAACAGCCGGGGGATTGCAAATAAAAAAATAGACCAATATGTCGATGCTCCGACGGGAGGTTTCTAGAAACAGCACGTTCCGTAGTGTAGATGCATTATTTTTTTAATGCAGAAAACTGGAGAATTTATCAGTCCCATTATCTGCCCTTTCACATCACATCGAGAATAAAGTGAACTTTTTTTTGCTATCTTACAATGTGTCTTTAATTACAATCTAGCTCCACCGATTATTGTGTTCCCTTATCTCGATACGTTAATTTAACCAATCAGCTTTACATTTGCATTGAAACTTCCAATGAAAGTTGATGGTGCGTTCCTTCATCGCGTCAGCGATTTGAAGAACAGATTCCTCTCCAGTTTGAGAGCTACTAAACTAGGTAAAACATGGATAATAAATATATTTCTTCGATTGATTTACGTTGCCAAACAACCTCATGTTCCTAAAATCGATACCAAATATGATATAATGCTGATATCGAATCGATGTTAACCTCAATCTGCTCCAAAGTAAGCAAAAATAGCATGGAATTGCAAATACCTGATGGGTCTTTTCTAATTTCTCGTGTGTTACGATTCGGTGTTACATTTGACGAGAAGGTATACAATAATGGCATAACTCTTAATGAACGTTAAAAATGGTCCATTCTTCTAATCAGAACAAACTCTACTGAACTAATTCGACCTAATCAAACCGATGCCGGATAGGTCGTTTAACATAGGAATGTTTAACATTCGTACCGTTGCCCGGGAAACCAAAGTCCCTCCTCGGCCAGACTTACCCGCTCAAGCTTCTGGAAGTACTGCCGCAGAAAGACGATCGGGTTCTCGGGCCGGGACACGCACAGCTGCACGATGCAGTCCTTCAGCAACCGCTGGATGCGGTGCGTCTGGATGTACGATTCGCATTCCCGCAGGTGCTGCTCTTCCTCCTGTGCGGTCGACATCATGACGTTGGGCGGCTTGGTGGACGCTTCCAATCAATGCGCTCGTGATACGTGATCCGACGCCGGCACGGGGGTTTTGAATCACGCAAACACACACGCTAGCCAATAATCAATCGCACGCACCCGGTGATGATGATGATGGTGATGGTGGTGGTGAAACTGGAGAATAAGATCACACGGCGGGTGAGAGGTTTCGGGTGGCAGAGGAATGTGGCCGGCAGGGTTGTATCCTGCCGAGTGGATCGATTTGCTTGTTAGATTGGCTTCTGTTTCTAAGACACGTCGTCCGCCACCTCCGTGCGACTGACTCCGTTTGATTAGCGTTCAGACTGAATCTTTTCTCCCAGTAGGCGTTGTTCGTGCCAAATGTGTTGCTTTGCGATGAACAGCAGCTGTTTCTATGTGACAATTACAGCGTCTACTCGGATGCTGCTGGATGACCGCACCTTGTGCTGAAGATCGATCTATCGTTTCCTACTAGCGATAGTTAAATCACAGATCCTCTCAGTTGTTAGCGTATCGTTAGTTATTTGTGCTGAAAAATGGGGACACTCGACACCTTCGTGAGTGGATGAACGATAGCCGCCGATAGTAGATTGGATTCCGATGAGTCACTCCACAGGACACACGGCATACACGGCGCGACCTTCTCACCTCCGGGGAATAATTTCAGTGCACGGCAACTACAACACTTCCTAAAAAGGTGCTCCACCACCACTCGGAACTTCAAAACGCAACGTAGCACTTTTGCAAACGCGAGAAACGACGTACGACGGACAGCACGCACTTCACTTCACGCGACGTTAGCAGAAGGTGGATGCACACAGTTTAGATACGAAGCCAGAGGGCGAGGAAATCGGAGGATGAATGCACAATCTGCACTGGGTGCAAGCACTAGGATGGATGTTATAAAATGGGGTATTTCTATGCACGTCGACGTGAAAACAATTGCACATTTCAGCTTCAGCTAAGTTGTGGTGGTTTCTGTGCAGGCAGTGGTGAAAACCGAAACCAACGTGAAACTCGTCCGTCCCGCAGCTTCTAGCAAATAAATGCACTCGTAACACCGCGAATCCCGCACACGGATAATGGATTATTATGCTTCCAATGCCTACTTTTGCAATTATTTATTTACGAATTTTCACAACATGCGTCCGTCCCCGTTTCGGAGTCACTACAGGCGTTCGAGGCTAGCTCGCAATTCACACCGTGGCGAAAAGCAAGCAGCACCGGGCGAAAAGAAGAGCGAGATACATGATTGGCAAATGGATGGCGTAATGCATGAGTGAAAGAGCAGGACTGTCATTGTAGTTTTCAGGCTATCTAGTGGGGCGAAAATTGTTTGTCAATGCCGAATCGGAGATGTCAGTTCGACAAAACATTACATTTACTGAACAAGCGTCCAAGTTCAGCACTTATGTAGAAATCGAATCAAAATTGCAATTAACATTTTTTTCAATCTTTAATCTGATTGTTAATGCACAAATACACCAACCGACATATGTTTTGAAGAACATTCCCTTCAAAATAGATTTAAAAAAATTTTTGATGTAAAAGTCCAGAACTAATTCCTAATAAATGAGTGTTATAGACAGCACGAAGGAGGTTTTATTATAAAAGAAAGAAATTTCCGATAAACTTACAATAGAATCAATAAAATCAATAGTGCAACAGTGGTAAGCAGCGTTAGTAACAGCGTTGAAATTATTCCGCTTGTTCAGATATGGAACCGCGACACAAACGTCGATTTCTTCACTTCATCAGCGTACAGGATGTAGAACTGTATGTAGATGACCAAGTATGTCGTAATTGCACCAATCATCTGTATGATGAAATTTAATAAAATAAGGACATTACGAGCGATTTATATCATGCCTTGTACTTTGCTACATACCCCACAAAGCATGTTGCAATCAATCAGGAAAAAGCCCATCGCTGAGAACTTGAACACCTTGTTCGGGGCTTGGAATGGAACGGTCAGTTTGATGACTTCCTGTTGAAATTGAAACCAAAGAATGGTAGCAATATAAGGCACTATTTTAAATATTTCACCTTACCTCCGAGGACATGTGGCGTGATCCGCGCAGCTGTAGATCAGCCAGCAAGTCGTTCGCGTGCTTCGTTTTGTTCGAGATCTTCTCGCAGAGCAGCACGATCGTAAGCAACACTCCCAGATTGATGGAGATCGTGTTGATGCATACCATCAGCGACCAGATAGTGAACCCATTCTCACCCGTAAACCAATACAGAATGGTATAGCTGTAGTACAGCTGGATCGTCGTCACGATAAAGATCGATGTAAAAGTGAGCAGAAATAGCAGTCCAAAGTACCGATCGAGCATTTTGCAGATGTCGTACAGATCGTTGTATCGATACAGCACCTTCGGCAGCTGCAGGTGTTTCAGCGATGACTCGTCCATCCCACATCCATGCACCTCGATCACGTGGAGACTTATCTTTTTCGGAATGTTTCCTGTTGCGACCGCAATTCGGCTCGAGTTGTCGTAGCGCTTTCTGCCCGCAATCGGATGTTGTTCCTCCTGCAGCAGCTCGTTGAGCGTCCGAAAGCGACCGTTAATGTGCAGCAATAGTAGCACCGCCTGCGTTATGGCAATTACGTTCACAAACTGCGGCAGTATCGTGATGATCCAATAGTCCACACGGATGAAACCTCGAATCACCGTCACGTAGCAGTCGAATCCGGTGACGACGAGCAGTAAAGTCAGTGTGCCCGCCACGATACCAATATTCCATCGCGCCATCTGCCGGATATTACACACGATAGCGTCCTCCGTCGTAGCCATCTGTCGGAGATCGTGTTCCAGTTTGCGGAGCGCGCGCGTAATTTCGGCAAAGTTGCGCAGCCTAAACGCAGGCATGAGCAGTATGGCCGACAGCATGATCGCGTTCGTAATCAGTTGAAAGTAGTTGGAGATGCGCGAAATGCGATCGTTGGCGTGGTTGCTTGTCGCAATAGACGATACCATCGACGTCCAGTAGAGTGCCACGAACCCACCGACGGCACAGCACAATGGTTTTGAAAGACGCACTCGGGTCGTGTTCAACTCGAACGGAGCTAGCCCAATCAGACGGTAAAACTTGATGTTCATCTCGATGATCGAGGTGATCGAGTTGAAGGACATTTTGCTCTTCATGACCTCTTGCTCGTCGAACCTACCGCGATACGGTACAAACAGCAGATTCACAATGATAAGAGCGGTGCGGTTTGATTCGTGAATGCTTTTATAGGCGACTTGGTCCAGTAGTAATTGACTAGCATTACCCAACAGCTGTGGGAACCGATTCATGCGTACCGAATGCAGTGTCACTTTAGTCTAATGGTGTGTTGAACATTGTCGCATAATTGCGAATAAAATATTCATATTCAACGAGAAGTACAATTAAGGAGGTGAAACGATTCAAGAATCTTTTTTAGAGAATCATTAGGACTAGCAACGGCAATGTAGGAGTTTACACCGTATTTTTTCGGATCCAAATACCATCTCACGAACCCGCGAATAGAGCCACCGTTTGCTATTTTTAACATTTTACTGTTCGAGCTAAAATACAGCAAGGCTAACGCTAATGCTGATGGAACATTTTTCTCTTAGATAACGTTTGTGAAAACATTAATTCGGTATCGAACGGACGCACACGGACAGACATACTCTAAAACTGTTAGCAAACATACAATCTCATCTAAAACGACACAAACGACCACTTCCACCTTTCAATACCTTCTGTTTGCACTATAGTTAATGTTTATAATTGCACAGTACCATTTGCTAAAGTTTGGTTTCAGTTCCAGAGCGACACCGGAACATAACCGCTACTTACTAGCAAAATAAAGTATAATTATTTCAGTTCGAACTGACCTCACGAGCCGAGGTTTGGTTATGTTGCGCCAGAGGATAGTTGGCAAGAATGAAACTCCTACACTACCGATCAACGGATCGTGCGTTGTTTGTAATATTTACTATTTGTTTTATCTTTTAGTTTTTACTAACCCTGTATACTTGTCGCGTGCAGCTGGCTGCAATGGTTTGAAACGCGGTGCTACTATCTTTCTAACCCCTACCAACTGACCCAACTGGGTCCACTACACTATTAAAACCATCCACACGAACCGTCGGTACGCGCAATCTTCACAGGCATGAGAATCTGCAGGCTTGGGAGGAGGCTGCTGCACGCAATGCATTGCGTTTCCCCCTTCCGTTTCATTCAGGTAAAAGTTTGGGTATGAGTATCTTCGCATCCGTCGTCGGAAGTCAATAATTGCGATATAACATATAAACGAAGGGCATCACATACAGGAAAATAGAAACGAGTTAACGTAACGGGAGTCACGCACATAAGTGGCTAGATAAAACGAAAACGGGGCGCGTTGAAAAACACTACTTAATTTTAATTTTGTGAAGTTTCAGCTTGAAGCCTAACATTTCACTCAACACGCCAGACAGGGCGGACAGTATCACGACCTTCACGGTGGTGTAGAGATATGGGTTTGCACTAAGACCGGAGATTTTGAACGGAGATTCCAGCTCCTGTGGCGAGAGAAGAGAAAATTCCATTTGGAATTAAGAGAGTAGTCAATTTGAAACATTAATTACTGTGAAGGGTTAATGTGAGTGACCATTTTCCTCAAAGTGGGCCGTGATATTTGCTTTTACGCATATTTGTAAATGTTCGAAAAGAAAGACGCCAGGTGGCGCTTTTGTAACGCACTTTAACATAAAGTTGTATACATACCTTGAGGAGATCAGCTGCTAATTTCAATACGTTGTTAGATATCATCAGTTCTTCTTTTTTATTTGGTTTCTGTTCAATCTGAAAATAAAAGAGATATTTCAATATTTATTCATATCACAGACCGATTCCCGCCCATGCACGCGCCCACCTGAACGTATAGATTAATTTGCTCCGTAATCAGCACCGAAACGCTCTTGTACTTTTTGTTAATCTTCGTACCGAGCGTCATGAAGCGCAGCAGGAACGTGCCGAACGCGCAGGACCACGCCAGCGCCTCCAGATTGAACTGCGAGTGCAGATGCACCGAATCCTTCAACCACTCCACACTCAAAAAGGCCAGCAGTAGCAACGTGATGATAAATGCAGCCGACACAATCACATCCACCGAGTTCTGGGGTCCGCGTCGCTTCAGGTAGGACCGTACGCACAGCCACGTCTTGATGTTGCGCACCTTGTTCAGCCGGAAGTGCGGTATGCCGGACTTTTGCGCACGCCGAGACGACGTTAGGTGTGAGAAAAGCTTCGCGTACAGGAAGCGCTGCTTAAACGTGCGCTCCGCTACAGCGAGCAGGAAGAAAACCAAAAACGTCAGCACCAACCGCAGCAGAAAGCTTAGCACCAGCACGAATCGCTCCCAGGTGCTCTCGCCGAATGCGAACCGAAACACGGCCAGCAGCGAGAAGGACGCTTTTTCCAGCAGTATAACCGGCATATCGAGAAAGTTAACCTCGGTCGAGTTGGTCGCATCGACCGTCGCTTCACACAGCCGACAGAAGGCGGGCACCAGCGAGAGGAACACGCTCAGCACGACGCCGATGTAGACGTAATCGCACGATTCGGGCATCGCTTCCACGCGCTCGATGATGGCGGACGAGATGTCTAGGACGGACATTTCCGCCTTCTTTGCCTCGCGCGCTTCCCAGATGGTGCAGCTGATCCGATCGTTTGCACCGCACGCGGGATTTAGGATGAGGGTCGGTGCGTCCTCCAGCTCGTAATCGTCGTCCGAGTGCTCGTTTTGAGTGTCGGAATGATCAAGCTCGGAGCTGTAGCTACATTCTTCACCTTGTGAGATAAATGGAAGGTAAATAGGAAAAATATGGTTTATTTTTGTGATAATCTAAGGAAAGTGTCGTAATACGACGCTCGGAGAATATCGCTTACTATTCAACTAATCTTCCGATAACCCCTATTTGTAATTTAGAATACCCTGCGCTCGAAAAAAAATCGAAAAAATTCTAAAAATACAATTAACTTCAAATTTTATACTAAGATCTTATTCATTATTTTAAATTCACAGAGGTTTCATTCAATCTGCTTCACAAGTAAGCAAATTAGACTATTTTTAAACTGATTATCAGAGCTCAGCTCAGTCGATTAACCGACGGTATTCATTTCGCAACTGCTTTTGTTTGTTGAACTGGCCATGAGCACAACCCAAACTGCATGGATTGATGAAATGAATTAGGTTTCAGGCTAGCAAAAGCACAAAATGCTTTACATAGGAGTAGGCTTTAGGTTTGCAAGAATTTGCTAATAATTACAATTCATAATGCTACTATCTAGAGAATTAATAAGTTAATCTGTGATGGAAGCATAATTAATAGCCTCTTGCATTGTTATTATTCGCTCAGCTTTAACAACACACGAGTTAGGAGTTTCTGACAGTTCATGAGGCTCATCAAAGCATAGATATCCAAACATACCCACATATCGGTACGAGTGTGGCACATCAAACTAACGTCCTAGCGCGCGAATTAGTGCGCCAGTGATGGGAGAGCGAGCGGTGGTGAGCTTTTTTTGTTTCTTTTACCTTCGGTCAGTACGGAGGGCGAATGGTGAAAGTGATGCTGATGAAGCGGATGATGCGAATGATACGCCGGCTGCTGCACCACACCGCCGGAATGGCGCGGAATGTAAAGCAAATGCGGTGAGACGGATGGGATCGGCGTGACGGCCGGCGACAGCACCGGTTGATGTTGGTGGTGGTGGTGGTTTTGTTGGCGAAGCGGTGGCGATGAGTGAAGGTGCAGATGCGGTGGTGACGGTGAATGCAGTTCGTACTCCTCGTCATCCTCCTCTTCCAACTCCTCCTCGTCTTCCTCCTCCACGTGCTCTTCGTCCGTATCGCTGCCGCTCGTCCCTAGCTTCCCGTCCGTTCCGGCACACAGCAATCGACGCTGCTGCTTACTTGAGTCCTTTTTAGACTTCCGCCGCGACCGATGCACCGTCGGCTTGAAGTCCGCCTTTCCCCCACCAACGGTGTCGCTGGCAATCCGCTGCGGATCGAGCAGTGCGGCATCCTGCGTGGCTTCCTGTGCGATGTTATTCTGCAGAGTGTCCGTATCGGAATCGGATTGATGATCAAACTTCGATTCCTGCTCCAACGATGGTGCGCCTAAAGGAACGTGGGGCCGCCGCTGGTAGGCTTGCACGAACACTTGATTACTCGCCGCGCCACAATCCTCACCGCCGGAACTTTTGCCGTTTAAACTCTCGAAACCATCGTCATCGACGACGGGCTCGAGCAGGGATGGAGCCGGCCGTGGTCCGCCACGCTCCGGCACGGTAGGATCCCAGTTTACGTTACGCCGGCGCAATCCGGAGGGAAGCGTTAGCAACGGGTCCATCTCGGGCCGGATCGTTCGTCCATTCGGTGGCGAATGATCGCTCGAACTGTTCGTCACGGTAATGCCAATGCAGGGAAGATCGGACGTTCGATGAATGTTGGGCGCACGATCCTCCGCCGTGCGCTGGCGTGAATCCTCCTGCAACTTTTCCACCACCTTCAACTCCAGCTGGCGCCTTTCGACCGCATCGCTGCTGGTGCTGCTGCTCGTACTACAAGCACCCTTCTTCGGTGCCGTCCGTGCCGGTGAACTTGTGGCCGATTTCGAACCACCGACACTGGCGAACGCTTTTTTGCGATCGCGTGGCTCCTCCGCCGCCACTCGGCCCGAGGTTGAAGATTGCACCGTCTCGGAATGGGCCCGTACGCGTCGCTTCCGGCGGATGCGTTGTTCACGCTGCTTCTTGGTCAGGTTCAAACCAGTCGCGACGGATACACCGGATCCGAACGGTCCCGGTGTGGTGGCCGTCGTTGTCGCCGAGGCGCCGGTCGAACTGTGCGAGAAACACTTCTGCGATAGCTTGCCGCAAGAGAACAGCGACGATCCGTTGCTGTTCGAAGCGGTCGCAACGATTTGCGAATGAATGACGCTCAACAGCAGGCTCAGTGCTAGCGGGATAAGAAAATCCGATATCGTTACGATGTGATCGACCTGTTCGGTGGCCATTTTCGGTCCGCTGACCCCTCCAACACCACCATCACCCGCACTCGTGACCACCGATCGCGACCGGTAGCTGTAGATGCCGAGGTTTAGCATCTGCAGCAGGTAGACTAGCAGCAGCAGCAAGAAAACACCCGGTGACGTTTGCTGCACCCACCACCGGGCATAGACCGGGAGGAGCAGGAATCGCAACGCGGCCAGATACAGCACGGTCAGGATCGAGAGTTTTGATTTAGCTTTCGGGAAGGTAGAACCGCGCACCAGATCGACATCGATCAGTTCGGTTTTGAGTTTGGTGTTTTTCAGCGGCAGATGGTTGATGCCGGCCAGTATTTTCTGCTCGATCGTTTTCTCCCATTGCTGCTTGTCGTACGTGCCGATCTTTTTCTGATACCATGCGACCAACGCATCGAGGCGCATGCTCCGTTGGTGGTAAGGTGGGCAGAAGGGTGGTTACACACAGAATACGCACTGCACTCGAGCACACTCCGGTCGATAAAATGCTGCAGAGAAAGAAAAGACGCATTAAAATGCATAGCAATTTGTTTTAGAATGCAATCTCTTCAAAACAGTACTTGACCGAAGTAAACAACTATGTAATGACCCGTATCACTCGCAGCAACCATTAACTACCCTAGCAACCGTATAGCGCCTTTTGATACGATTTTTTTCTTTTCGAACAATATATTATCAATATCTGCGGAAAGTGTTTTGTTTGCCTGTATCATATCGTATCTGCCGTACAATAGCTTGGAAATATGTACGATTATAATTCTATTTTTAGCTGCATACACTTACTATCGGCGCATTTTACGAGGACGCACTTTCTCATGGTGAACCTATTTATAGGAAACAACAGCAGAATAACCGGTCGCAGCTGATTGCTGATCGATCGAAAGTAATAAGACTTATTTCACCAGTGACTCATTTAAAAGACCCTTTTCTTCTGCGCAAATAAGTTACCAGTGGATGGTTTACTCTTCACTTCGCAAGAATTAAAACTTTTATGCTTTTTCACAAATTTAGCTACAGCTTCACAAACACTTCCGCTGTTTGATAGCTTACCTAAAGCGAAACGGTCGCAGATCGCTGCTGTACTCCACTGCAAAGCACGCCGAAAAGTAAAATGTTCATCGAAGTTCCCGACCTTTAACGATGTTGTTTGTCTTGATAAACTAGTTGCCTGGGAAAAGTAGTTTGTACCACTGGTAAACCCCAGAAACGCTCTTACTTTTTCAGCCAGGCAGCCACGAGAAAGTTTTCCCTTGAAGGTCGTATTATTGTTTACATTTTGACTCGCTGACAGTTGCTGACAGAATTTGCTCACGCAATTCTAGTTCCGACCACGACCGCGCGGGGCGCTCCAAGGCTGCTACAGCATAGTTCACGCGCACTTAAGATGGCGCTTTAAAACGTATTCAGCGGTTTTTCAAATGGTTGATGTTCTGGTGTTATTTTTGCATAGCTTAACATTAAAAATGTATGTGGTATTAATGTATGTACAATATTGCTTGCAGTTATAAATGTCGTGTACTAAGTCGGTAGTGTGACGTGTGCCTATTACAAAGAACGAGTTTATGGCTAGGAAAATCGAAAAAAATCTTGTACAGTGTTCAACACAACAGATAACCCAAAACCAAAACAAGCAAAGAGAAATAAAAACGTTCACTAACAAAAATTTAACCAATAATCTCATCTGTTAGATTGGTTATCATTAAAAAAATTGCAATAAGAAAAGATTTTTTATTCTTCATTCGTGTGTTTTCAGAATGCCAAGTTGAACATGAGCATTCTCTCACATACGACTCTCTCGTATATGCGCTCGGTAATATTCGGTTAGCATAAAGGCATGCCAATCTTTTGAAAAACTGACTGTTCTTGATGAAAATATTGATGCTCATTTGAAAATCTAATTACATCTTTCCGCTCTGATATACAACTCGGATTTGTTTTTCATTTCTCTAACTTCAGCTTGCCACATGTTACCATGGCAACCCAGTGATGTACTAATGTTGGAGTTTTAGTCGTTAGAAGTTATTTTTTCGTTTGTTTTACATCAAAATTCTTTCAGTAGAATTGAGAAAAGCTGTAATGGCATCAACAGCGAGGTAAATCATATGAGAGAGCTGGGGTTTTATTCTTTAACGAAACTCATTAGGGCATTAGAACGGTTGGAAGATTTTTGTATAGGAATTATTCTAGACAAATTGATAACGATGCGAAGTAGTTCTAGAAACAAGTATAATGCAAAGCAAGCAATCATATTTACTAAAGCTTATTCTTCTTTAACACCTTAATTAGCGAAATTCTTAGCCTCCAAAGGTTTTTGATCTGCAAAAGTTTTGCATCCAAAAATTTTAAAATTTAACTAAAACATAAACACTGCAGTGAAAACATAAGCACTGTAGCTTTAGGATAGGACTAAAGATATTTAACATATATCAACGAGTTACCAGTGAGGTATCACCGGGAGCTACCAATCTCAACCAATGCTCAATCTCGACCGAAAAAAAATAGATAGCTGTTGCTTGTTTCTGCCGGCGTTCGGCAGGAAGTCGCGAAGCGTACTCCTCGAACAGTAAGCGCAACGGAAACCTAACGCAGCAACCGATCCGGGCACGATCGCAGAGGATCGCCGACAGATATCTCACCGCTCATCGCGCTCGGGTAGTCCGGCAGTTCGCGGCCGAAGAGAGCCGCGAAGCTGAAGGGAACTTATTTTTAACCCATCAAACCCACGGGGCCGGCCACGGACGGCGCCGCGAAAATCCGTTCGCACCGTGTGCGCACGACAGTTACGAGCGGACCTCTGAACGGAGCGGAACTTGGACAGTGCAAGTCCGCGAAACATCGAGATGGGCCTGCCGCGAATCAGGAGTCTAGTGGCACCGTTGTGCTTTCTGCTGTTGGCCAGCAGCTGGCTAGTGAGCGATGTAGACTGTGCGAAGAAGGCGGCCGCCAGTGCCCCACCCGCGACCCCCGATGCCACGATCGAGGAGGTGTCGGCGAAGCAGCTGGAGCGGTTACTAGAGGATAAGGATTACGTTGCGGTGTACTGGTGTAAGTGTGGGGGTGGGGTAATCGGAGAGCCCCCGGAGGTGAAGTGCTATATCTGCTGCTGCTGCTGCTGCTGTTACTGCTGATATATGTGATCCTAGTCGTAGGCCATCGTGAACCCACCGCGGGTGACTACCCGCGTATACCGTGTACGTACCGAGCCCCGGTTCTAGAGTGATCACGACCACGGGCCAACGTCGGTCGAAGGAAAATGTGTGCAAAAACGAGCTAAAAATAGTTGACCCGGTTCGTCCGCACTGTTCCGTTCAGCTTCAGATCTTCCTCCCCCCTCTCCCTGGCTCTTTATCTCTCTGTGTCCCAGTCTACTTAGTGTCCGAGTTCAAATGCGCAAACTTGCTTTGAAGACCCCCGTGTCGTCGTCACCCACTACGCGTCGTGCATCATGTGGTTCGAGCAGTTTCGGGTAGGCAAAAACTGCTCGACACTATGTTTCGCTCGTTTCAAGTCATCCTTTTAGTGAGTCCTAGTGCCAAGTGAAAGGAAATGGTGCGCTCAAGATGATCCGGTATGCAATTCCCACACACGCACACTTATACACACAGACAAAGCCAGCACCTTCTGAACGTGTGTACAAGTACAGGCACATCGACCCACACACACACACGCACACATATGGCCGAAATCCCACACACCCCATTGCGCAACCGGAATTATAAGCAACAGTGGTTTTTTCGAGTGGTGAGAGCTAAATTATTTTTAAAAATAATCGTGAAAAGAAAAGCAAATGCAGGCAGAACAAGACAACAACTCAACATCAATAACCCGCCCCGGACGGGCGGGGGGGTTTTTGGTCGGTTGAGAAATGAATGTGAATGAGCGGGGCTCGGCACCGAGGTGTAGGGGAGAGAAACTAGGCGAAAATAGCGATGTGACAAGACGTGGGGACGATCTAGCGCTGGTTCCGTGTGGTATGCGCGGTTGCGATTGTGTGTATGTGTGCAACGTCTGTGTTTACGAACCGCCCGTCGGCGTGTCCTAATGCGGTACGAATCGGTGCTGAATTTCTGCCGAAACAATCCCACTGTGCACAAGTGGCGAGAAGCATTGGCAGAAGTAGCAGCTGCTCGAGATGAGTGTGCAATGATGAGCAGAAACGTTCGAATAGGAGTGAAGAAGTGAGAAGCAACCAGTGACCGGGCGCGTTTCCAGGCGCTGACCTCCAGTGAAGTATATTTCAGGACCAAGCTCTGACAAATATGTAGTTCGTTTTTTTTATTTGACGTTGCATTTACTTCTCCCAAGACACCAATCCAGCAACTCCAACGGTCAGAACATGTCGAACTGAACTGATAATATCTGCTATCTGCAAGTCCCTGAGCGCGGCTCGCTGCCGAGCCACTTTTCTGTACGATCCGAACCACCATCCAACCTCAGTAGGCCTTGTTTTTTTATTTCTTCTTTCTCTCTCGCTCTCGCTCGGTCTGTCTCGCTCTCTCTCAGAACAAAGTGTTCAAAAATAAACCATCCGACCCCGTGCCGAACCGGGGACAAGATATGTGCCGTGTGCGCGACCTCGTCCACACAATCACTTCGCACCGTCACACTGTGCACGCGCTCCCGGGGCCTCGGTTGCTTTGTGGATCGTTTTTTTTTTTCCTCCACCAGAGGGACTGTCACTAACGAGTGTAGTAGTAGGCACTGCTGGTGGAAAGGAGTTTCGTGATTTCGCTCCCGCGGGTTCCGGGGAGACATTTGTTTGCAAGACCACGGCAGATATTTACTAGACCCGACCCGTACCCGACGGTAACGAGCAGCACGACCGAGTAAATACCTCGCTGTCCGTGGACCGACGCGGAAACCGGTATGCGGTTTGGTCGGAATTTTTGCTAAACATTTACGAACGGGCTGCTCCTGCCCGCCGAGGTTATGGTTGAAATTATTTACACCACGCCGCGGGGAAATTTGGTGGCGTTTTCCGTCCCTTCCTAACTCGTCCGTTTCCGTTCGCCAAACTTCCCTTTGCTACCTTTGCTGGCAAGCACCCTGTATCACTGCCAAACAGGTAGTTGTTTATCGGTTGTATAATTGACAGGCCCCTGATTGATCGACACCTGCACCGGCTTACCGTTGCTTATTTAAAGCGCGAGCACCGCCAGTCTGAAATTACAAACTTCCATGAACGCGTAATTTGCGAAGCCACACTTAATACCACACGCCAGTGGATAAAACGAGTGTATCGCGGGTGCGAGCCAAACAAAATAACAAACGGCGCAAAATATTGGTGTAGTTCGTAAAAATATTAAGCCACGCCACCGTTAGCCGCGAAAAACGAACCCAACCCACTCTCGAATGGGGCTATGAAAACAATCCACTAGCGCCGGAATACGAACGCTTTATCGCGGGCATATCTCGGATTCGCGGTAAAGCACGAACAGAAAAAAAAATCTCAAAAAACACGGCACGGTCCATTTCGTTCACGCACCGGCCACGAAACGGTTCACCACCAACCCGCCGCACCAACCGCGATCCCGCACTAATGGGTTGAAATTGTGGTGAAAAAAACCTTGAACGCCTCTGATCTCTGGGTTTTCGATCCTCCCCGCACAACATTTATGTAAACAGTGTCTTCCGTTCGTTCGACCGTCCGGGCGGGTTGGTACCGAACCGTCCAGGGCCAAATGTGAGTTTGATGTTTCCATTTCGGTTATTATGGCCTCGACGCAGGGAAGCTAGTGTTCCCAAGCAAAAAACAAAAAAAATAATATGCCGAAAAGAAAGCGATAAATTGATGGTTGCACTTTTGGATTCATTTTATGATTGACCAGATGGAGCGATCAGCGGCTATTAGTGCGGGAAGCGATGGAGCTTGAGCAACGAGGAAGGAGCTTGAGGTTGGACTAATGTACATTTTGGTGTGATTTGAATCGTATTGGTTGATGGTTGATGCGGAGATGTGCAACGGTCTAATAAGAATTAAGATCTTCAATGTCTAGGAATGTAAAATCCCAAACTTTTGGAAAAATTGAAGCATAAAAACATAATGCCACTCATTAAAATTTAATATTCTCTAAGAAATGCAACCTTAGCTACCAGACAACTTTTGGAGTTTAAATTTATAATAATTTTTGGAAATAAAATACTACCTCATTTACTCCGATCACCAGAAACTGAATCTTTATTTAAGAATCTACTCATCTCTCTTGTAAATCGAGCGCAAATCACCGGGTGAATTACGTGATGAATGAACTTGACTTTCGCTTCCGCTCCCAACTAGCAATCTTTGGTTCGATGGAGGCGCACGGTAGCTCACGATGTTCTAATAGCGTTCCCAATTTCATATTCGACCTGCAACCAAACCTGCGGGTCGATCCGAGCCGAATGCTGTCAAGCGAACACCCGCCACACCTTCCCGGTTTGTGGTGAAGGGTTTTTTTCGTTCCTTACCTTATCCTCCTTCCTGCTTCATCGAGATAGCGGAGTAAATTAAAAATAGTCCCCAGGTCCTCGGGTCTGCGGACGCTGCGGACGGTATGGCCCAGCCTCGCCGCCGCTGTTTGTCTCACGTGGCATCGGCCGCTCGTTTTGGCACCGCTCTAGTGTCAGCGGCAAACAGTCCGAGATGCTTCCTGACATTGCGAGCCGCAAACGAAGATGATGCCAGTGGATGCATGGCGCGCTGTTCGTTGCGAAAAGAAATGGCATGAACACGGCACGGGTGGTGTTCATTTCATCCAATATCGCACCGCTCCGTTGCACCGGCGAAATGTAGGTCGGTTATGACTGGAGATCGCAGGCCTGGTCGTAAATAAATAATAAACACGCACCTGTAGGTGACTCGTCCAAACAACGCACCCTTGAACTCGTTATGTCATGGAGTTATGGAGTGATGTCTGCGAGCGCCATCTGGCGGACGTCAGTTCGCATTCATTATGCCTGCAGCGTTAGCATCGATCGTAGCAGGCCCGATTCGCCGGATTCACTTCGCGGACTCGCGGTTACGGTTATTTTCGTATGCGGGAGCCGAGCCGTCTTCGTACGCTCGCGTGCCTAATACCGGACCCGGTCTGGTTACTTATAGACGCCGATCGATTAGTGGCGAACATTCGATCGTTTGCTAGACATTACAAAACACACGTGAACCAATCGGCGGAATGTGACCCTGTTTTTCGAATGGCGAACGAGGAGAGGGGAGAAAACGCCTAATGAGGTCGTCTGCCGACAGTTCGGTCACGATTCTTCAACGGCAAAAGCAATGTTTTATGCATACATTTTTTGTGTTAATCTAATCTGTAATGCCATAACAAATATAAATAAAATAGGCCCATCCCATGAAAGTCCTATAATAGTACGTTTTACCTCCAAAATTTAAAAAAAAACAGTAGAGTATGAGATTGAGGAGAAAGGCATGGAGAGTTTAGTAGGTGTATTATTGGCGTGCTATAAAACATGCCATAAAAACTGCTCAAATGAAATAGAGAACGTAATTAGCCTTAAAATCATACTGGTGTTGGACAATTTTAACACCCTCTGAATAAGATTATGTATCTGAGCTAGATTATATAGTATTTTTCAATACAAATGGTTCACCCCTGCCAAGGAATTATTTAATAGTTGCCATAAAATATGTATTGTATAAACGTCAACGTTAACGAGTGGAGCTAAAACAGCTCCATGTGCCTCCCAACACAATCAAATCAGCAGCAGCAGTAGCAGCAACCTTTCTTAAAATGCGTGTAAAGAAATACCATAAAACACACCGTGCATTAATATTTCTAACTTCTCCACCTGCGCCTCCCACGTTTCTCCAGATGCCCGAAGTTGTACCACCTGTGACACAGTATTAGCAGAGCTAGAGCACATCGACGATGATACCGACTCGTTCGGTGTCGACTTTGTGAAAATCAACGACAAACGACTCGCGAAGCAGTATGGCATCACGAAGTTCCCGGCACTCACCTATTTCAGGTAGATGATACCCGAACCATCCCGCCGGACCGCCCGGAACACTAACCGCCTAACCTAACGTTCGTTCCGTTGCAGGGAGAAGGAACCGATCATCTACGAGGGCGACCTCATGGACGAGGCCGGTGTGCTCGACTTCCTCACCTCCCTGGAGGCGATGGATCTGCCCGACCGGATCGAGGAGGTGAACGCCAAGATCCTGTCCAAGATCATCGAAGACTCCGACTACGTTGCGGTGCTGTTCTGTAAGTACTCGGTGTTCGATCGGCGATGCCTTTCGCCCAACAGCAGTCGGTGAAACCTGCAGCTGTACCAGTGGTATCTTATAAGCCCAGGCACACAACTTTGCGCGTGGTAGTTGCAGAGCTGTACAGAGTGTTTGTGATTTGTTTTTCCTTTGTCTCTAGTCTTCTTGGCAAGCCGAGAGGGGAGGCCCTCTTGTGTACACGGTTGTGATCTGTGCACGCACCATCACGTTGGGTTGTACACTGTAGAAGTTGTCGTTGTGTTGTGAAATTAAAACCACCTCCACCAGACCGCATTTCATCACATTGTACAATATTCACCGGGCACTCTGGGGCATCATCGGGCGCCACCGTAGAAATAGCGCGTTGTAGAGCCACACCGACCGAAAGGAAGGCCTAACGCTGCAACAAAGAAAATTTAGCACCTAGTAGCACCATCATATTCGTTTTCGTAGTCGTGGCATTCTTGTGATTTATTCATTTGCTCCTGGTAGTTTATTCACCTTTATGAACGTTGGTATCTCATCACATCGGGCCCATCTGCCTGCCTGCTCTCTGGTTCGGCGGAACCACTTTCACTGCGTTCTTGCGTTTCCGTTTCGGTTTGTGATTAATCCTCGTGTACAGTTTCACCTCGCTATAAATATCTCATCATCATGATGTACATTTCCTGTACAAACGGCAAATTCTCACCTAACCCCACACGTCGTAGCTCTTCTTCCTAGCTAACGTTTCGCAGCCCGCTATCGTCTATAAATTCCTGAGGTTAGATTTCTGTTTAAATTAAGTCACACCAGGGGGAAAATGTTGTCCTTTGCTGCCTCCCCTGCGTTCGAAATCTTGTATCCCCCTCTACTCCTCCTCTTTAGCTTTCCGACCCAACACCCAGGGGTTCGGTTTCGTGAAAGTTAATCAACGTTTAATCGTTATGCTACAAAAATAAATTTTCTTAATGTCACTTTTTATCTCTCTTTTTCTATCCCCGCATTCACACGCAACGAAAAAAATTACACAAAAAAACCAAATGCACTTTTCTGCTCACTGTTGACCGGGTCCCACGGATTGCACATATATTACCCCGTAACGGAATGGGCAATGGGGTCGTTTTTGACAAAAAAATCGCTTACTGTCAACCGACCTGAACAACCGCACGCAATAATCGCACCGAAAATATATGCAACAACAACAAAAATTACACAAATATAAATAAAACCGAACGTCCCTGCACCTAACCCGTATATCCGTAGGCACTGATCACGAAAACTGCCCACCCGGAAACAACAGTAAGTGAATGATGTTGAACAAGCCAACCTTCCGTCTCCCTTTCTTTTTCACTCTACAATACCATGTGCTGCCCGTGTTTTCTTTTTCCTTGCGCCTCTCTGTGTCTGTGTCCCTCCGTTTTTGCCTCTCTTTCCGTTTTTAATCGTTCTGTTCTGTCGCATCCGTTACTACTAGATGACTCTACTGTCAAACGGTTTTGGTTATCGGTTTCGTTTCTTCGCTACTTTTATCGTTCCGTTCATGCTTCGTTCTTGTTTCCCTTCTGTATGTACGATTTCCATTTTCGATCCCTGGTTTTTGTTCATTGGATCGATTTTACAAAACATTTTAATTGTTTTTGCAAAAAAAAAACTTTCCGCACAACGGATTAACTACTTTTCTCTGTGCTTGTGCTTTACATCTTCGGCTTTATTGTTTATTATTGTTTTCCCCTAAATCACCACTCACAACCAGTCTTTAAGTTAATCTACCCAAACGATCACGTTCATTTACTACCCCAACATGCATTCAGCATCGTTAACATCAAACTGATTACTTACGGCACGCTTTGACATCTTTATGCGATTGTGCTGTGCTTTTCTGGCCGCTTTTAATGATCAATTACGACGATGCCTCGCGAGCCGCCGAAGGTAGGCGGAGGAGTGTTAGTGCACGAATAAACAAATAAATAAACATCGTCTAACAAGATGCTTCTCCAGCTGGTACGGTTGCGTTTGGTTTTCTGCACTGCTCGCGATGCATTCCAGCGTTTGTATTTACGTTCGGTGTGTAACATCTCCAACCGCAACGAACGTCTCGGAGATTTCTTCAGGGTCAACTGAAGAGCGTTCTAACCTTCCGCGCGTTGGTGAGTCACGGGCGACAAGCTGAAGACGGTCAATCTCGTGACGACACGATTCGCGGTCAGCCATGCGTGACATCTCCAGACGTTCTTCGCCGCCGTGTGTTGTGAAAACCGTCGTCGCGCCATCCAAGACTACAAAAACGTCCGCCCGTCCGTTCGACCCATTCGGTTGTAAGGTCGGGTGGTTTAATTTTAGTGCAACACTCACGTCGGGCTCAGCGGGTGATTATTATTAGCCTGCTCGCCACCGTGCGCGTCTATCTGTTAAGCGAGCAAAACGCATCGTTTCGCTGAACCAATGCAGTTAAATATTCGCTGCGGGATGGTGCTATTTTTTACGGCCACGCGTTGGTGGAAAGGACGCATTTTGTTCTTTTTTCCCTTTGCTAATTTTTATAGACTGTAAATTTTTGGGTAAATTTCAAAATGACAATAAGTCTGCGTTTGAGAGATTAAATAATATTTTTCTAGTATGAAACTGAGAATTTCAATTTAATGCAGCTTCTAGCTTCTAATCATCTTCTGTTTTGAATCAGAATCGATTTCACTAAACCAAAACTTTTCATTACAAAACCAGAATAGTTTACACACATGATGAAAACCTAAAAATTAATTTCAATATGTTAAATAAACCCTTAACGCATAAGAAAAATATTCAAAAACCAAAATAATAGCGGCAGAAAATTTTAATCTATTTTTCTTTCCCCGCAAACAATTTTCCCTTAGAGGGGGAATCATTTGTTGTTCACGCCTCTATCTTGGTGTGGCCTGGTGTCTCACGATATGCAACTTTGCAAACGGCCATCCGATGATTCACAATTAGAAGCATTCCTTGCTTTACTGTCTCTTGTTCCGAGCCATCACTCAACGCCCGAGTCCGGGGGCCGGCTAGTAGTAGTTTGTATCTTCGAGGGCAACTTTTGTCTGCCCCAGCGTACTCATCGCCTATTTTTATCGTCTCGCTTTTCATAACCACTAACCGGGCAAGTTGCGAAGGACTAATGGTTTCAAACTAGCTGCGGGTACTGTTTGCACCAGTAAGCGATTAGGGATCAACTAATCTGCTTCAACAGCCATCCAGTTTTCTTTGAAGTTTACGAACTTTTTCACACGCACGCTATGAGTCCTAGACCTTGTGTGGAGGTGTTTCTGTTCGGAAACCGCTCGCGTCATTAGATCCTACCGTCCTACTGAACTAGCGGATCAGTAAGAACAACAACGTAAAAAACACCCATTTCGCCTTCGTTTTCCATCAATTAACGTTTTACGACGATATTAATGAAAACACGAACCATTCCACGTAGGTGGTGGAGGGATTTTCCTCTCTCTCTCTCTCTCGTCGTCTTACTTCGCCATCGGTTGGTTCACCTTGCATAAACAGTCGCGTCCTCATAAACGGCCGGCAACAACACCTACGTCCACCCGAAAACGGGCACAGCGCTCGTTCCATGACACTTGTTCTCGTTTGAAATTACATCACAAACACTCACCCACATGCAGACACACACAGCACATAATATGGAGCACGGCTTATTTTTAATCTTTTCCGCACGATCGCTTATGCGCCATCAGTGGCGCCATCTGGGGGAGTTTTCATTACTCCGGTTACTCCCAGCAGGTTTCCGATGTATATACATCTCGCTCGCTCTCATTCTCTCCTGCTCCCGCACCGCTTTTAAGCACCCGGCGTCTGCTTCATCGCATGCTGTGTTTGTTTATTTGTCCAACGCTATTTGTGTGCACGAATGTCTTATTTGCTGGCTTTACTTACTTCAGTGGGTTAAGCAGTATTGTGTTTCGGTGTTTAATCGCTTGCGCTGTGTTTTGCTATTTTGTTTGCCTTCGTTGGGAATAATCGTGCGTGCCGAGCTCTTTTCCTTCCAAGGACAGCAAGGGAAGTGCTAAAGTACCTGTCCATTGTGTTCTTGGAGAAAGTCCCATTCTTGCATGATAGTTGCGTATGAATGTGTAGATTCCACAAGATCACTTCCCTTCCCCTACGTATCGTACCGATCCAGCCAACCTAACGGCTAGTGATTAAACCGAAAACAAAAAGCACTCAAACTAATCCGCAAATCTGTTGCGATTCCCGCAGACAAGCCGGAGTGCAAGAAGTGCATCAAGGCACTGCAGGAACTGGAAAACATCGACGATGAGGCAGACCAGCTCGACATCGGATTCGTGAAGATCCACGACGAAGATCTGGCCGAAGAGTACAATCTGGGCCCACTGCCAAAGCTGGTCTACTATCGTCACCAAACTCCGATCGTTTACGAGCGTAAGTGTGCCAAACGTCCGATGTCGTTCAGTCTTCTAATCCACTGTCTTTTTTCTGCTTCAACACATCAGATGAACTGCAGCGTGAGGAGGACGTGCTGGAATGGCTGGTGGAGAACAAGGCCACCGGCGACGATGATGATGTCATCGAGGAGGTCAACGCCAAGACGCTCAAGACTCTGATCCAGAACATCGACAATCTGGTCGTACTGTTCTGTAAGCAAGCGCCGTCTTTGATGCTCACTGCTCCGGAGACTCATCAGCTTATCCACTCTTTCTCTATCTCTCTCTCTCTCTCTCTCTCTCTCTCTCTCTCTCTCTCTCTCTCTCTCTCTCTCTCTCTCTCTCTCTCGTACTCCCTCTAAACCTATAGACGACGATGAAGACGAAGATTCGGAATCGGTGCTGCAGGAGCTGGAAAACATCGACGATGACTGCGCCAAGCACGGTATCCAGTTCGTCCGGATCGACGACCCGAAGGTCTCGAAGGAGTACGGCATCGATGAGGTAAGCCGCACTTGGCCGATCACTTTGTCGTCACTGTGACGCAGACACCTAGCAGCGGGAGTAGCCGCCACCACTTGATGGTGGGTGGCTATAATTAGAACACACTTGAAACCGAACCATTACCGGTCGATCGTCCGGTCGGGGGTTATTTATAGGTGCCACCAACATTACCGTGGCTAATCGGTTTCCCATTGCTCGCCATTCGCGCCGATCGTTGTTTATCTTTCTGCTGTGGGTGACTGTTTTATCTCACGCAACTTCATCACTCTGTCCGCAGGTTCCGGCGATCGTGTACTTCGAGAAGCAGATCCCGAACGTGTACGATGACGATCTGTCCGATGAGGAGGAGATTCTCGAATGGTTGCTGTCGCAGCTGGAGAAGGACGAGATCGAGGATGTCACCGACGAGATGCTGGACAAGCTGATCAAGGAGGGCAAATCGATTGCCGTTTTGTTCTGTGAGTAATTGGTGAGCGGGTTGAGCGAGTGAGATTGATAAACACGTCTTTCTTCCTCCACCTCCACGCAGACGACAACAATGACAAGAAGTCGGAGAAGGTGCTGAATGAGCTCGAGAACATCGACGACGAGTGCGATCAGCTCGGCATCAACTTCGTCAAGATGGACGACGTGGAGGAAGCGAAGGACTACGGTGTCACCAAGTTCCCGAAGCTGGTCTACTTCGAGCAGGGCATCCCGACCGTGTACGAGGGTAGCCTCGAGCAGGAAGAGGAAGTGCTCGATTGGCTGGAACGCCAGACGAACAGCGATGAGATCGAGGACGTTACGGACGAAATGCTGGACATGATCATCGAGAAGATGCAGCACGTCGCCGTGTTGTTCTACGACAAGGACTCGAAGACGTCGCAAAAGGTGCTTGCCGAGCTGGAGAACATTGACGACGAGTGCGACCAGAACGACATTGCGTTCGTCAAGATCGACGACGACAACGAAGCCAAGGAGTGGGGCATCGAGGAGCTGCCGACCATGGTAGGAAGTGGCGATCTGGCCCGCTACACTACTACTACTACTACTACTACTTTTTTCAATCTTCGGTAGATTCTGTTCGAACGCGGTATTCCGCACATCTACGAAGGTGATCTGCTGAAGGAGGAGGAGCTGCTCGGCTGGTTGGTGCATCAGAAGCGCCACTCGGAAATTCCGGAAATCACCGACGAAATGAAGGACAAGCTGATGCAGATGTACGACCATGTAGCCATTATCTTCTGTAAGTAATCGGGACGGGCGTGTTTATCTTTCCTGGATGGTTGCATAATCCTTTCGTCCATCTCACGTAGACGACAAGGACGACAAGCAGGACATCCGTGTGCTGAACGAGCTGGAAAACATTGACGATGAGCTGGAGAAGGAAGAGATTGTCATTGCCCGGCTCGATAACGCCGAGGAGGCGCGCGAGTACGGTCTCGATCATCTGCCCGCGCTGGTTTACTTCGAGAACGAGATTCCGGCCATCTACGAGGGCGATCTGATGAACGAGGAGGAGGTGCTGGAGTGGCTCAAGCTCCAGAAGTACTCGGCCACCATCGAGGAGGTGACGGACGAGATCCTGCAGGATCTGATCGAAGATCACGAGTACGTGTGCGTGTACTTCAGTGGTGCGTGCGAGGAGGGCGAAAAGTGTGACACCATCCTGGACGATTTGGAAAACATCGACGACGAGCTGGACGAGGCCGGTATCATCTTCGTTACCACCGAGGATATGGGTAGGTGTCGGGAGCGGGAGTTGACGATCCGACGAGATCCTACAGTGTGCGCATACTACCACTTGCAGCCACGGCCAAGAAGTACAACATCAAAAACCTGCCATCGCTGGTGTTCTTCCGCAACAAGGACCCGCTGATCTACTCGGGCGATTTGAACGACGAGGACGAGGTGCTGGCGTGGTTGACCGACGAGGAGACGCTCGAAATTCCCGGCAAGATCGAGGAGGTCAACATCAGGATGCTGGAGAAGATCCTCTCCGAGAACGAGCACATCGTGGTGTTCTTCTGTAAGTGCCATTGAACCGCCATCGCATGGGAGACGATCGCTTGTAATCGCTTACCGTTTCGCCACAGATCACGACGATGACAAGAAGGCGCAAAAGATCATCGCCGAGCTGGAGAACATTGACGATGAGTGTGAAGAGAAGGACATCGACTTCGTGAAGACCTCGGACGACGATATCGACAAGGAGTACGATCTCGACACGCTCCCGGCGCTCGTCTTCTATCGCAACAAGTTCCGCACGATCTACACCGGTGACTTGATGAAGGAGGAGGACATTCTCGAGTGGGTCCTGCAGCAGTACAACACCAAGCCGGAAATTATCGAATCCGTCGACCGCAAGACGCTCCAGGTGTTGGTCAACGAAGTTGAACACTTGGCGGTGCTGTTCTGTAAGTATTCCGCTGCGGTGGTACATTGTTAAGAACACATCTAATGTTATCACCTACTCTCCTCTTTGTCTCTCTCATGCACATACTGAAACTTCTCTCCGTTACGGAGCAGACGATGACGATTGCGAAACGTGCCCGAAGATTCTCGAAAAGCTGGAAACCATCGACGACGACACGGACAAGCACCACATCCAGTTTGTGAAGGCGAACGATGAAAAGCTGGCCCACGAGATCGGCATCTTCTCGTTCCCGGCCCTCGTATACTACGAAACCGGTGTCCCGATTATGTACGATGGTATGGATTCCGTTTCCGATTCACCGATCGTCCTTCCATTCTACCGTTTCCAGCGTTCCAAGTGACCATCCTAATTGTATTCTTCCACTCCAACATCCCACCACCAAACCACCATCCTTGTCGTCCCTTCAATCCACCCTCTGTCTCGCTCGCCTATCTCTCTCTCTCTCCCCCTCTTTCTCTTTATCTCATTTGTTTCCTCTCTTCGCAGGTAATCTCAAGAATGAAAAACGCATCTTGCAGTGGCTAATTGATCACAAAAGTAAGAACGGAACTGGTCCTTAGTGTATAAGTAGTTTTCCCTCCTCTGTGCTCTCTAGCGATCGGCAGGGTTTCTCGCATTCCAAACACGGTCGACCATTGTTGTGTGCGGTTCCATCCCTCCGCGACCATTCCGCCCGTTTCCGTTACCTGTGCGCTGTTATGTTGGAGTTTTTTGTTTCATTTTATTTTGCGTTTATGTTTTTTTTTTCTATAATCTTTTACTGGATCTCTCGATTTTTGTTACTGTTATTGAAACCATTTTCGACTGGACTGGCCGTTTCCAGTCGAAGCATTCCCTTTTCGAAAGCAGGCGGTTGCGTTCGAAGACTCCCGGAAGCAGGAGTGCAACCTCTCCCTCTCTTTCACCCACATCCCGTGCCTTTATGCTAAAGCCAAACGAACATTGGTGTGTTTTTTCATGCCCATCATGCCCATCGCCCATCATCCGAAGGAACGCGAACCATCGCTCATCTTCAGATGGTTTGTCATCGTTTGGATGTGTCTCCGCGAGTCATCGCTTGGAGCTGCCGCTTGCCCATCGCTTCCACAACTCATCCAGCATTCGTCCCCCCATCCTAGCAAGACCGCCTTTCTGATGCCTTCTCCCGTCCCGTGCAGGAAAGTACGATATCAAGCAGAAGTACGGCTTGACGAGGGAGCGCGTGCCGGTAGTGTTCTCCGATCCGGAGGAGGAAGCCCGTCAGGCACGGCTGCTGGCGGAGGCACGGGCCCGGGCCGGTGTTCCCGAGCGGTCGATCCTGCGCCCAACGTCCCCGACCACGTCCATCCACGCTACTGCCCCCGGCGTACCGCGCTCCTCGTTGTCGACCGGGCTAGGTAACGGTTGGAGCCTGTTGTAGCCTGTTGCAGACTCCTAACCGCACTTTTTCCTTGTGTTGCGTATCGTGCACACGCGCTCGTGTCGGTGTTCCGCTCCGTAGCGCTAGCGCCGTAGTTAAGCCGTGGCTAGTGACCGCTAGGTGGCACCTTAGAAACCAATCCGCCCTTCCACCAGTTCACCAGTTAATGCCTGACGCCAGTTGTGACTATGACAATCCCTTCTCGATTCCCCAGTACCCTAGGTTTGGATGCTACCGTTGGCCACACTAGCGTAGTAGTGCGCGTTTGGCTGCCAAGCTCGGAACATATGTTCGGTGTTAGATGTAGTGGGTCTGTGTGTTGCCGCACGTATTGTCATGTGTCGGGCACATCGCGATCTCGTTGAGCCCGTGTTTTTTTTTTTCTTTTTTTTTATTCATGCCAACCTCCCTAACCCTTCCTGTACTGCAACCAACAAACGAAAAAGCGCACGAACGAACGCTTGTGCGTCGATTGGACACAAACCCGGATCCCGGATGCTCGGCCGCAAAAACGAGCCCGGTGTGCCGAGCATTGGTGTGATACTAAATTCGATGTACTCAGTGTGCCCGATTCGATGTCTCTGTCCGTCTTTGCGTGCCGCTCGTCTTAGGCGTTGTCTCGCTGTACATCGCACCGGTCGTCGTCGTCGTCGTCGTCGTTTACTCTCCGTTGCTCGCCTCTCCGTGTGCGATAGTGATAAGGAAGAACGAATGCCACACGTGCAAAAATCAACACTCATCAAACTCCTCCTTCACCCGCATCCCCACCCAACCCGCATCCCATTTCTTCCAGACAACAAGCTACCGAAACCGAAGCTACGCAAGCGCTACACCGACGGCGTGGACGATCTCGATCGGGAGGATCGTATCGACAAGAAGCGGTCCGGTGGCAAGAAGCTAAAGCCGATCCCGAGGCTCGATGCGGTCGAAGCGCCCAAGACCGGCTCGAAGGACTCGTCCACCTCCTCCAAGGGCAAGGCGAACGCTAAGCCCAGCCCAAAGCAAGCCACCAAACCCAAGTCCGATCCACCGGCCAAGGGGGCGAGCGTTGCGAAAAAGACTACCCGCCCTGTCGCTGATGACGAAGGTAGTTGGCAGCTGACCGAGAGTTGTAGCGCGCTAACCACATGTTGTGATCTGTTGTAGTCTAATGTTTCGTGTTCCGTGTTCGACTCTGTAGTTCGCCTCTGTAGACAGGCGCTTGCGGCTCGCTGTGTTGGCCTGGCACGAACTTCCCCTCATCTCTGGCTCTGGCTCCGTTACTAGCGCTAGTGTCAGTGTTTCTGTGTCTGTTGTTGGTCGATGTACATGTGTGGCATAGTTGTTGCTCGATCCTTCGTACGACGAAGCATCACTCTTACTCGCACCTGCCGAACGAGTACTCTTCTCTACTCTCTTCTCTCTGTTTTCTCTCTCTCTCTCTGCACATAACCCGTAACGAATATGCACAATTAACTACCTTGTCTTTCTTCGCTCTCACTCTTCCTATCGCGTGTCGCTCTGTGTTCGGCTGCTGACGTAGGAATTTGTGTAAAACTCTCTTGTACATCTATCTCGCGCGTCTCAGACTCTTGGCAATACCAGAAATCGCTCCTCCCACACCCGGTGCCGATGGGTAAAATTGCTCCACCAAAGCTCCATTCATTCGAAAACGCTCCAAAATTATGTACACTACAATCATTACCAGCAAACCAAGCGTTCGTTCCCATCCCGCGTTTGGAATGCCGTTTTCTTCCGTTCTCTTGTGCTTGCAAACCTGGGCGAGCGTCGCTAAAGGATCGTAGAAGATCCCTGCACGATCGTTCCCATCCCCATCAAAGGTACAACAGAGCGTGCCTTGGGTGCTTATCGTACTGCTACCGATTTTTCGCGCTTCTTCCGTTCTATCTGCACCGCAATCTAGCTTCAATTCTGGTGTGGGGATTTCATCACCGTTTTTCAAAAGCATTTCTCGCAATCCATGTTACTCGGCCTTTGAAGCAATCCCGTTCGTCATGAGTTTAGCTGACACAATGTTTATCCGCACCGGAGGTTCACTTCACCTATGCTCTCTGCTGGCTCCTCCGCTCGTTTGTTTTCGTCTACCCGATATTGTTCGCTAGCATAACGAGTACTTATTTCCTTGTAGCCTCTCGTACACAACCAGACCGAACGGCGTGACGGAGCAAACGGCACGTAGTTGAAGACTGTAAAACGGCTGTAAGAGTTAGCCAGTCATCGTAGCGATACTTTACGCACAGATCTCGAAGGCTCTCTAACGTTAGTTCACTGTATTTTTAGGAGTGGCCACTGCTATTGACCATAGGCCCCGAGAGCGCCGAGCTGAGCGTACGAGCAGAGGAGATTATTTTGGGATGCTGTCGTTACCGGCAAGATGTCAACGCGTCATCGTTGAGCTCCATCTCAACCAAAGCCACCATTCCGGACCAACTGCCACCTCAAAGGCACAGCCACTCGAAAAATCAATGGATCAGCAAGTGGCGCGACCAACACCGCATCGCAAAATAATCTTGTCTGCTTGTCTCGAAGCAAACCTCAAAAGCATGTGGCCACATCCAGAGATGACAGCCATATCGCTCCTTGTATTCTTGCGCGCTCTTTCTTCACGTACCATTCCCGACACATTCCGTAAGCGGAAGGTTCATGTTCAAGAAACGTATCTAAAATAAGAAAAAAAAAACAATTAGAATAAGGAGCCGCATAGACGCTACCGCAAATTCGGCTCTGCAACGGTGTGAAATACAAACCACACCAAATCCTAGCGGGCTAGTGCTACGAACACTAGTGAACAAAAGAAGATGAAAAACAACTCGCATAACACACCGCGCGTCCACTCCAAAATGACAAAAGACAATGTAGAAATGTTTGTTTGTAGTGATTTGGTTTTGTTTACAAAAAACATTTTGTCAGTTAATTCATATCAATTAGCTGCTTCCAGGCCTCTCCACATTCCCCCTCATGCAACCTCCGTTCAGGCCTAGGAAAACCGGTAAAGTTCAACGTATATAGAAGATGGGATCGAATGAGAAACACAACGTTAAACCGATATTGGATTCAGAATTCACAGACAGTATTCGAAAGCACGTCTCTCTTTCTCTTTCTCTCTTTTGCACTCTCTGAATTTTTGTTTTTGTTTACATCTGCTAAATGTAAGCCAAACGTCAGGGCGGCAAGCGCGAACAATGGTGAACTGTCAAATGGCACATCACTTTAATAGAGTTCGAATTACGTGAACAAATGAATCGCCAATGGAAATAGTATACAATCTTTCAGCACCGTTTGACACTAAAGGCGCGCTTGCACGTTCCCCTGTCTCTTTCTCGTGCTTCATACGTACGTGTTTCATCTTTAACTTTTTCTGCGTAGCCTTCTGCGTGAAGCTAGATGTTCAAGCGCCATCTATCGTTTGATCGTTTTGACAGTTCATGCTAGCAAAAAATTGACCAAGAGAAATTGGCACTCGAAACAAGTAAAGCAACTTGATGGTTTTGTTTTAACATTAGAAAACGTTGTGTTTAGGCCATTTCACTCCCTGTTGTTGGTGTGTTGGTTTTGGCATGGACTTGTTAGCCACCGTTAAAACCTATCTTTACTCCCAGACATGAAAGCAAGCAAGCAAGCGTAGCCCACCATGCTAATGCAATGTCAGACCAAAACAAAAAAAACGCACTGAAACGCCCCAAAAAAGATAACAAGTACTTCCTCCGCTGAAAGTGTGAATGAATGTGCATTTCCTGTTTTACTTCTATTCTATCACTTGTTTTTTGTTTTGTTTTAATCGATATGCAACCCCCTTGCTCGCATTAAAAACAAAAACAACAGCCGCAAATAATAGGTCGCAAACAAATAAAAACCCATAAAAAAAACAATTCAATGCTCTCCCTCCCAAGCAATCTCGCTAAAAATTAGGATGCACTAAATCTGACAAAATGTTTTTTGTATAACACACAGATGACGAATGTTTCTACGTTGGACTGGGACACGCCGGTCGTGTTACAAAGCGGGACAAGAAAAACACCGCCAAGGAGGACGACTCGTTCCGGTGTTGCCCGGCCAAGGCCGAGAAGAACACGCGCGTAACGCAGATGGCAGCGCAGAAGATCAGCCGCCGGGACAGTGACGAAGCCGAGAGCCAGTTCGCCTTCCGGCAGAAGAAGCTGTCGGACGTGGCCGATGCGACCGCGGCCGCCGCCAAGGAGAAGAAAGCCGCCCAGGAGCGTCAACAGCTCGACCTGAAAAAGGGGGGCAAGTCGAAGACGGGCAGCGCCAAGTCCGGCAAAGGTAAAAAGGACGCCAAGGACGACGACGGCGACGATGACGATGATGGACTGTTCGGTAAGCTGGGCTGGTGGTAGAGCCCGAGTCAGCCGACTACGTCCAGCTCACTCATATCAGCTCGTGCGCCCTCGCGTCCTCGTGTGCGTTTCTAGCCAAAAGGGCACCGAAGAGCTCTTGTTTTATTGTCGAACGTGTAGGGAGGAAACATCCTTTGCCAAGAACCTAGAACCTAGAACCTCGCTGTCAAAATTTTCGTTACGCAACCCGCCAATGCTCCGGGCTTGTTTCGACCAGCAAACAACCGCACCGGAAGCGAACCCCCGTTGAATACCCTCGTTCCCGGTGTATCCTTCACCCTCAAAGAACCGTCTCTTTCCTGAAGCGCGGGAATTTTCCTCCCTGTTTTCGCTGTCAATAGTTTATACGCAATGCACTCAATCTCAACGCTTATTAAATTGTTGTCCCCAATTTGTCTTCTATCTTGCCACACAGCCTAATGCAGCAGACGGTCGCGTGATGTGTGCGATATGTCCGCCGGGAATGGCGTCCACCTTCCCACAAAACTTCCCGTGGCGCAACAGGAAAGAGATGGTTTTTTGTTGTTGTTGTTGTTGTTAAACCTAACGCGCGTGAACTGGGTACATCGGTCTTGGGGGGGAAAGAATGCCAAAGCTACCTGACAGCAAACTTACAGATGGCATAACTAGAAAGAAGAAGTTGTTAAACGAACTGTTAAGAAAAAGAAAGGAGGAGAGAAATATTTCAAGCTTGTATATAGCACACGGAGGAGTGAACTAAAAGGAAGTAGAAAAGGAAAAGGATGTTCTTGCAAAGCGGAACGCACAAAACAATCACAACAGTCCAAAAGGTCAAACTGAGAAGAAGGAAACCTCACATCGAGTACCAGTACCAGTACCGAACCTTCAAAGAAGAACGGCGAAGAAATGTATCATTTTTTATAAAACTTAAGAGAAGACAAAATTGTCAGACAAAAAAACACAAACAATGCTCTCCAATCTATCGCGCTTTAGCAATTAGACTGAGGTAGGCAGACACGCCCGCTGTGTCTGTCACGAAGGCCGCACGCTACTAAAGAAAACGCTGCTTGACTACTAACCGTGCACGAACACGCGCACAGCACAGTAGATGACTTGATAGGCCGGCTACTACTGCTACTACTACTACTACTATTACAAACGAAGCAATGCAACACAGGCAGCACATTTTGACAGGTAAACCTCGCACATATCTAGGGCAACTAGTACTACTACTACTACTACTATCACTTTTATCGCTGCTTACGCGTGAAAGCAGTTGTAAAAGTCGTGTTTTTATATACATTTTTTCTTTTCGTTGATTATTTCACCTATCGTTCACTATACGCAAACGTTCGCCCAACATAGACTGCAAAACAGACGAAGAGAAAAACTGTTGTTTGTCGTTAGAGTATATAGTAACATTATTTATCTGTGTTAATATCATTACGCCGACCGTTTCGAGCGGAGCAGTCGGACGGTAAAATCCCTCTCTTTGGGCACGGCCTAAGTAGGCTTTGTGGCACTTTCTTGCACTTATACTGTTGGGCGCGGTCACTGTCACGACAGCGGACGCCGCCATTTACTACACTCGCAACTCGCACCGAAACTGTGTTACGTAGCTCCTTCTATGGGCGGTTTTATTTGGAACAACTATTTAATTAACACTATTTTTGCACGCATATTTTCGATATGGTTTTATTTTATTGGTTCTTCTTGTTGTTGCTGTTTTTTATTTGTGAAATAACTTGCACCAGAGATGTCGGTGTGCGTACTTTATGTTATTACGCGGTTCTTAACGCTCTTTTTTTAATTACGAATATCTCTCAATATTTCTCGCTAGATGGGCACTGCTCGACCAAGAATTGAATTGCTACACTAACAAAGCGTGCTATGCGAAACTGCCATTGCGACACACGTCCAATGAGGCGATGAGAGAAACTTAGTAGAAACGTTATTGACATAACCTGCACTCCGATCTCGGTCTCGGAAGAAGCTGTGTGCCGCCACAATGCTGCTAATTTTCTGTGATTTTGTGGTTACATTTTTTTCGAGCTGAAGATAGACGTAGCCACCAGCCGGGTGGCACGGTCGGGAATTGTGTTGTCAAACTTTTGTAGAAGAAGTGAAAAAGAAGAAGAAGAATCCGCGTTAGATAACTTTTGTGAGTGGAGAGCGAAAGTTAGGAAACGGGAAGGGTAAGGGAAAAGCAGAAGTCAGTTTTTTAGTCACAACAAGTAAAAACGCTCACCGCATGGAATGCAAACGAACAAACGTGCAAAAGTCAAACGTATTCAAGGAAGTAGGATTAGAACTATTTCTAAAAGAAGACCCACCCATAATGAGTGATGCAAGCGAATGGAACGGCAAATGTGACGTTATCAGAATGAAGATTGCGGAGAAACAGACGAATGAAAGGTGGATGGATGCAAACGTGAACATGAACAAACGTCAATCAAAAACAAAACAAACCAAAAAAAACAAGAGAAGAAGGAGACGCAAGAAATAACAAAGCAAGGAGCCAAGAAATGGAGGAAAAAATCATCCCTATTGTGTAAAATCAACAAGCCTTTTTATCTTTAAACTTTTACTGAAAAATGGATACGAAGAAACTCAAACAAAGTATCAGAGAAGAAAAAAAAATCACACAAAAAACCGTATCTGTTGCGTGTTTATATTTCGTGCTTCCTCCACTGTTGTACGGTTCTGGAGTGTACGGTTCTGGAGCTACTACCATCGTGACCGGGTAAGGAATATCAATCCGTGCAGTTCGGTTCTTTCTTTCTCTCGCTCGAGTCTCGCGTTCTATTTCCCCACCTATCAATTTATGTCCCTTTATGCATCCACTGTTCTGTACACGTTCGTATGCGATGACTTTGTCGTTCATATTAGCCCACTGCAGGATGTAAGTATTTGTTTTACTTTTAGTTTATATGTCACAGTATCCCGGATGATACAGCATATAAGCCCTAACTTGGTGGTTATTCACACTTTACTTAAAAAGCTTTTGTTCGAACACTCACGCCCCGCACGGTGGCCACGGTTTTTGTAGGTGACCTAATGAACGAATACGACGTGCTGGACTGGATGCACGGCCAGAAGACGGACGAAAGCATCCAGGAGGTGGAACGGGACGAGCTGCTGAGCCTGATCGACACCAAAGACTTCCTCGGCGTAGTGTTCTGTGAGTATGTCGCGTTGCAACTTGAATCGGATTTTTATTTCAATAATATTTCCCACCGTTCGCCAACAGACGTCGAAGAGGACCCGAACACGCCGAAGATTCTGCGCCACATCGAGCTGATCGACGACGAGGCGGCCGACTACGGCATCCTGCTCGTCAAGAGCAGCGACCGGCTGATGGCGAAGAAGTTTGGCTTCCGCAACCCACCCGGCGTTACCTACTTCCGCAAGGGCAAATCGATCAACTACGACGGTGACATCGACGACGAGGAGGAGCTGCTCGACTGGCTCACCGATCCGCACAACATGGAGATGACCGACCACATCGAGAAGGTGAACCGAAAGATGTTCCAGAAGATCCGCCAGGCGTCCGACTATTTGGCCGTGTTCTTCTGTAAGTTTCTTCCCAGTGCGTCGGTGTAGAATAGATGTGAATAACGCGCATTGCTTGCCGTCCGGACAGATAGCGACGACTGCAAACAGTGCCCGCGGGTGCTGGCCGAAATCGAGCACATCGACGACGAAGCCGACGGGGCCGGCATCAATTTCGTCAAGATCGACGACAAGCAGATGGCCAAGGAGCTCGGTGTTTACGCACTACCCGGCATTGTGTTCTTCAAGCTGTCCTCCAAGGAGCCTGTCATCTACGCAGGTATGTTGGCGGTCATCACCGCAGTCCATTTTACGGTGCAGCCGGTGTATAGAAGACCTGTTTTCCCCGTAGGCGATCTCAACGATGAAGACGAAATCTTGAACTGGCTGATGACGCAAAAGAATCCCGGCGGTGACATCATCGAGGACCTGGACGGTCCGAAGCTGCTGAGTCTGATCGAGGACTCGAACGCACTGGCGGTATACTTCTGTGAGTATAGTAGCGTAGCCTGTCGGTATTCCACAAATGTCAAATGTCAAATGTTATAAGTCAAATGTGCTAATCAAATGTGTGCCGATCGACACGAGTGCAAGCGTTTCCGTAGCCACACTGCCCGAAGATGTTGTGCCATAATGTAAACTTTTTCTCTTAACTCTTAACGCACACGCAATGCACCGCCACGATCGTTTTATGTGTGTGTAAATTATTTTCCCTCACGACACTTAACGCACCGCGTGCTCCAGGGAACAAAACGACTTGTGAGGCATGCTTCACAAAGGCTGCGAAGAAGCAGCGTAAGGCGAAGGAACGTAAAGGTCTGCTGGATGCGGCGACCTCGGCCGAGGTAGTGGACGATGCTGCCGGCGAGGATGGGGACGGAGAATCGATTCCGCCACCGGTATCGGCACCGGCAACACCAACACCAACACCGGCACCATCATCCGTGGAGGGTATAGCAGCTGTAGAACCCCGTGTTTCCGCAGCCCCTTCCAAAGATTGTTCCCTTCCGCTCATGCTGGCTTCTAACTCCGTTGTTGCATGTTTGGACCCTAGCGTTGTCCAGTGTATCTTTCACTGGTTCACTGTGTCACGTCACTTAAACTACTGCACTACTCTAACTAATCCCAAACACTGGACTCTGTACCCGTCTGTCCTCCCCACCCCCAAAAAAAAGGCGTTTCTAATTCTAACGCTTCTCGTTGACTCAACGTCCAGATGCGGATGACTGCGAGCAGTGCTCGGGCGTGCTGGAGTCGCTGGAGAACATCGACGATGACTGCGATCGCCACGGCATTATGTTCGTCAAGACGGACGATCTCTCGATTGCGGAACAGTACGGTATCTCCGACTACCCGGTGCTGGTGTACTTCGAGGACAATGTGCCGAACGTGTTCGAAGGTAGGCGAGGACGACGTGCTGCTTGCTCTGCGGCAGAACCGCCGACTGATATCTTTTTCCGCTCCTGTCATCGTCAGGTTCGTTGGACGAGGAGGAGGAAGTCCTCCAGTGGCTGATCACGCAGAAGACGGAAGATCGCATCGAACTGATCACGCGAGTCATGCTCGAGTCGATGGTCGACGAAACGCAGTACCTGGCCGTGTACTTCTGTAAGTGGTTTCACCACATCGTTTACTAACACCTAGCTGCGTTCGAGTGTGTATGTTGTGTCCGCATCCCCCGCCCCGATTTGCAGTCCAAGTCTCGTGTCTTAAGTCCCGCAATTGGCCGCATCCCAGAAAGGCAAACTCGTACCAGCTGAAGCACTATCGGTCCAAATCCAATGTCCAAAATTGTTCAAATCCCCCAACCCGTTACGTTCACAAAACGTTCCTAATATGGTTTCTTTCTTTTTTTCTTTTTATCGCACACACTCACACATTTGCACACACAAACAACCACACACACATACGCAATTCCTGTATGCCTACTACGACCCTCTCTTCCGAGTGCACTGTTTGGATAAATCGCGTGCTTTCCAAAATCCACACAACCGGTTAATTTCACTGCACAAAAAAAAACTACAGACAAAACCAAATCACCCTCGTACTGCCGAAGTTTTTGTTCCGCGGAAAACATCCGCAAGCGAAAGGAATTTGCACGGGAAGGAATTTCAGGTACAGCCGCCCCTGATCGGAACCCCCGATCGGGCGTCGTTTGCGTTTCGTGTTTTCTGTTCACTGTCTGCCCTGCCCGCCCTCTACCCCCTCTGCCCCCGTGTGCCCAATTGTCATTCTTGCTGTCAGGGCCTCCGGCCGCTCGCCAACTACGTCGCGCAATGCAAATGTCTGTCCTTCGCTCGTGTTCTTGTCGCTATCTTGTGCCCGTTTTCCTTCTTAACAAAAACCGCCATTCTGTTTTGGGTTTCTTTCAAACCGTTTTCCGTACCACCCCCGCCCATTGTTTCGTGCTGCCCTTCTGTATCCGTACAATCTCCAAATAATGCTCCCCAGCGGCAACTACCAATCCTGCAAAGCACTGCAAGGTTTTATGTGTTCAACGTTTTTGTCGACCTTTCTGTGCCTTCAGATTCATTCTTCCATGTTACCATTTTCTGTTTCTGTGTATATATATATATATATATATATGTATATATCTCAAGCTGTAAATACGCCTTCCGAACATCTTCCGTAACTTCCGCGTCCTTCTAACTGACAGCTGTAAATATCGCCACACTCAGAACAAACTCCTTGCAACTCTCTTTTATCGGTTGTACGTCTCTTCAATATTTTGCTTACTGCCAGAATTTCCTTTAGCAAAACGTTCCTTTCCGATGCAGTGTTCCGTGTTCCGAAAAGCCTATTTGAGAATAATTTCACTTCGGCAGTATGTCCGTGTTCTGTTTTGTTCAGCGTAACTTCAGGTTACTGAGTATCTTTCCGCAATCGTACCGGATTAGAAAACACGTTACCATGGTAACTAATGCATCCATACTATTTCCTAATTGGCTATAGAGAACCTCCACGTTCAACCCAGTGCTAAAAATACCATACTGAATTATTATTTTGGAATATTATTACTTCTTTAAAGTATATGTTCCCGTTCGCTTTATCTATGGTTATCTAAAACTATGAACAGAACAATTTAGAAGTCGGAATTTTGGTTTGGATTTCAGTAACAGTCGCAAAACATCACTCAATTTGTACATTATTTTGCCTTTCGCTACACGGTAGCATTATTCATGTCCCATGCTTTCGTGTACATAGTTTGGCTTCAGAGAAAAAAAAAATAATAAATTGCAAGCAGCAATAATTCTGAACCTTCGTTCTTTCCCATCGTTCTCTGTCCTACATGCTCAAAGTTTCCTCTATCTTTCGCTGTTCAGTTTGCCTCTCTATACTCCTGGATTCAGCTTTCACCTTTCTTTCTTCCGTACTGTATTTGTCTCTACCTCCCTGCCCGTTATGTACGTAAAGTGTATCCTAATTGTTTTTATCCTTCACGTTCCCTATAAAATAAAAAAAAAACCAGACAAGATCAATTGCAACATTTGCGATCAGATCCTCGAGGGTTTGGAAGTGATCGACGACGAGCTGGACGTGTTCGGTATTCACATGGTGAAAATTCAGGACCCGCAGCTGGCGAAGCGCTACTCCATCAAGACATTCCCGGCGCTGGTGTACTTCAGGTAGGGCTCGACCGGCTGCTTGATAGCCGGATCTTCCCGACATCGCATAATCGGCATTTGAGTGTGTTTCAGAAACGGCAATCCACTGATCTACGAGGGAGACCTGCAGAACGAGCAGTCGGTGCTGGAATGGCTGGTCGACGACGATAACCGTGAGCTGGCGGACGAAATTGAAGAGGTCAACGAGCGTATGTTGGATCGTTTGATGGAGCAGTCGCCGCTGCTGTGTGTCTTCTACTGTAAGTTGTTGGAACGACTGTTGCTAGGTGTTTCACTATGGCTGAACGTTTCACTCCTGATCCTTGTATAGATGACGAAGATTGTGCCGAGTGCGACGACATTCTGGAAGAGTTGGAACTGATCGACGGTGAGGTGGATCTGTACGGTATCGACTTCGTGAAGGTCGCCAGTCTGGACGCGGCACACAAGTACGGCGTGACGACGATTCCGTCGCTGGTGTACTACCGCAAGCAGATCCCGATGCTGTACGATGGTGACATGCACGATCACGAACGCGTCATGAACTGGCTGACGTCGCAGGATGTGTTCGAGATCAAGAACGAAATCGAGGAGGTCAATCGCAAGATGCTGAACAAGCTGCTCGATGAGAACGAATTCCTGGCCGTGTACTTCTGTAAGTATTACGATTGTCAAGCCTCCGGACGTGAGACGGATCTGCAAGTAATCGTTTTCCCTCTTTCCGCGCGTAATAGTTGAAGAGGACCACGAGGAAAGCGAAGCGGTACTGGAGAAGCTCGAGCTGATCGACAGCGAGACGGACAACCTGGACATTACCTTCGTCAAGATGGGCGACCCGCGGTACGCACGCAAATGGGGTGTCACCAAGCTGCCCGCGATCGTCTACTTCCGCAAGCGCTTCCCCAGCATCTACCGGGGCGACATGTACGACGAGCAGGACGTGCTCGAGTGGCTACGCAAGAACCGATTCCGCCAGCCGGAGCTGAACATCTTCATGTACGCACTGATCGCGCTCGGTCTCGGGTTCGTCATCTACACTGCATTTTTGCTCCAGTGCTTCAAGCCAACGCCACCGGCACCGGTGCCGCACCCGAAGCAAAACTAATACACCCTCCCAACCGGGGGGAGGGAAAGTATAATCTACCGCACCCTACCTAGGGTTACATTCTTCCAGAGTAAACATTATAAGCGGCGGTGCCGCGGCATACTGCTGCTAATGGCGCCTGGCTTCACCGTCCGGTGAAGTTGTGAAGGAAGCAGGAGAGAAGTATATTCCCTTTTTCATTGAAATCCTCCCATCCCCCTCGTGTCCCTGTACGCGCTACTTGTTCCGTGATCTACAAACAACTGCCCCAAAAAGAAGAAGAAGAATCATTAAAGAAAAGCACCTTCACCCCAGTGAAGCGTGCTTTGGTGAGGTTAAATTTTGTTATGCAAAAGTTTGCAAAGAAAAAGAAAGCACGCGGAGCTACGGAAAGCCCGCGCATGAAGTAAAATAAACGGAATTCGATAAATACACCCATTTTTTCCGCTGTGATGGACCTGATGATGATGATGATAACGAACGCTGGATTCCGTCCGAGGATTCCGAGAAGCCATGTAGAGAAATGATTAAGTGGAAAAGCCAAAGTAGAAAACATTGCAAAATGATACCGAGACGTGTGTCAATGTTTAAAAAAAGAGAGAAAACCCGTAAAACTAAACTAAAAATAGTAACTTGTGACAGTACAGCAAACAAAACGCTAACGAAAACGACTAAATGGATGCAAACAGAGAGAGAGAGCAGCACATCCATGCGGAGTAAGTGTCTGCGGGAGTAGAGCTGAGTAACTCTTAATAAACGCTTTCCCTTCTATCTCTCACTCTCCCACTCTCTCTCTCCCTCTCTTTCTCGCACACCCTCAGTGAATGTGGCCTTTTTACTAGCATGTGAAAAGACGCCCCAGTCACATTGCGCCGATCCCGGTAAAGCCGGTGTAGCGACAGCATCGAATCCACCCAAAAGACAAAACGAAACGAAGATGACAACAACGACACCGACAGAGCGATCTAGTGTGCTATTAGCTGTTTCTTGAACCTTCCTTTTAACGTAACACGTTTCCGGTGGCAACATGTCACGCAAACGTTACCACACAACTGTGTCCGATATGATTTGGTTCATATTTTTTCCATGTGCTTCCCTCCCTGTTTCATAGTATATTTTGGGTGCATTTTCGTTTCCGTCGTCAAGTTTGCTTTGTCTTCTCCGTCTCTCTCTCTCTTTCTGTCTCTCTCTCTCTCTTTCTCTTTATCTCTCTCCTATCTCTCGAGTAATGAAAAGTAAAGTTTACGGTTTTGTTTTGAGATACGATTGCAATATTTATAACCTCAACGTAACAATGGTAGCGAACATTATTTTGTGTATGTATAGTAGGCAACGAACTCCCCGTTCGAATTTGTTTTAACGCTGCCAAGCCACGAAATGTTCTATTCTATTTTGTAAACGCACTAGAACTTTAAAGCGCAAAATGCAAAGCAAAAAAAAAGATGAATGTAAGACAAATAAACAGACAGAATGTAAAACGGACATTATGCCTCGCGGCATAGGCGAGCTGTAAATAAAACGAGCTTCCATAGACTGGGCAGCGAACGACCAAGGCGAAGTAGGCGTGTGTTTTTTTTTTAATTCGACGGATCTGCGGGTAACACAGCAAGAAAACCGAACCTCGGAAATTATCGATGCTCCATTCAAACGGATTTATTACGCACGTCATGTTGCACCCTGCTGGCACATCGTCTGCTGGTCTACATAAATACACACTTAGGATACGTTCCGCAGCCGGGTTTGCCGAGTTTACCGAGTTTCCAAAATAACAAATTTGATACGCCAAGGGTTCTCTCGTCGACCGGCCGGGTGCTGCTGTTGTTCTACGTTCTGTGTTGGGTTTTTTTGTGTTTCGTTATGCTTCCACTTATTTTACATCCCTGGTGTCCCACTTCTGGGTTCAATCTTCCAAACGGCCTAACTCTCACCACCCATCGTTAAAATGTTGCATCTTTGTGTGTGTTATCGTTTTGTTTGATCTATCATTTCCAAGCAGCGGGCATTTTGTAAATTTACCTGCATTCTACAGTGTCATACTATAATCACGTTTTCTCAAACACACACACACGCCAAACACAACACACCAAAGTATCTACCGGTACGATCAAATAGTTCCCGCTATCCGCTCCAATTTCCCTCGTTAATTTCATCTCACTTGTGAGTAATATGTATACTTTATCCTCTTCTCATCCACCTTGTAGATATTTATACGCGATTTAAATGTCTGTATATATGCTTTTTCTATATTTTTCATTTGCTCTTCTTTCTTTCTTCGCAATATGGACGAAAAATTTGTACGTTCTGTCAACCACACACACACACACTAACACACTCACGCACATTGATCTAAAAGCGTCTAAGAGGAAATAGGCTCTTTTCTAATCCGATTCAAGGATATCGGTACAACGAAATTTCTTCTAATAATCACTCCTAACCTCCAAAGCTTCACGAATGAAGGACACTTCTGTTCGAGTGCAATGCACTAGAACCACTACAGCTATCGCGGGGATCGCGAGAGTGTGCGAACGTGGCAGCGTGTGAGAGAAGGTGTGCGACGATGCCGTGTGTGGTATGGATGTCGTTCGGTTTAAATATAGCTTATAAAAAATATTCCACCGTCCTACCGTACCGGGGTCTAGTAATGATCTGTCTGACGGATCGTAGCATCCTCCAGCAATGGATAATAGTGATCCACGGTTTTTGTTAGAACAAAAAAAAACGTTAGCTCTTTCGTTTTAGCCCCCAAAATTACACGACCGCGCCCGGGGTCGCAAACATGCAATGCATTTCATTTCCATTCTTTGTCAGGTACGTTCTATTACATGGTAAAAATAGTTAGACTTTATCCCATATACAGAGCATGCATAATTGTTATATGAATATGGTATAATGTATACGTTACGGTTCTTTCACATCGTTTTCCCTCACGCTCGAAACGTTTCCAACAGATAGACGGGCAGACACAAAGAAAAGCAGTACGATCCATACATCTTACACCTGTCACACCTAACAAACCGACTGTGTCGCTGACGAAGCGGGGTCTTGTCCACCGGACGCACAACATTCCTACCGAGTATGTGATAACGTGGGATATGACATTTAGTAACACCAGTAACTTTACTACAGCGTCTCCAACAAACGTCGTTTTCGAACGCTCAGCAAATTCAACCACGATGAATGGTAGCTTTCTTCTTTTCCAGTGCTATGTTTTCCTAGTTTGCTTGTTGACAAAGATGGTGAGTATAAGTGTGAGCGCACAGTAATAAGCAGCTCTCTCTCCTTCTCGCTTTTTCTTTCTCCTTTAGAGCAGAATATAGCAATGAAACGCTTAAGCCAGCGTCAAGGACAATGTATCGTTTCAAGCGTCAAAATTACGTTTACGATGTCATTCTTCAAAACCAGTTCTAGCTGTATCTTAGTAACCATTGCTAATAGCTTCCACCTGTCATAGCTACAGCATATAAGATGGCCGCCATTTAAAAGTGTCAAATGGTGTAGAAAACTAACGATTTTGTCCAATAAAAGTATCCTGAAAGTTTAAGGATCGCAACGGAATCTAGTTATCTAGTTATCATCATCACTCAGCATGCCAAATCAAGCCGCTGCCAAACGTGATCCAATGTAAAATCCGTAAAACACATATGTACATCCCACACATTACACGAGTGAGAAAGGTATGGAACGGGTTATAACGACTACACTGTGGGGTTTCTTTTTTTCCTACCGAACCAGATATGAATAGGTGTATCCAGAACATGTGCGCGAGGGTCAGCAAGCAGTTGTTCAAAGGGAACAAACACAACCGCTTCGGCAGGCTTAATGACCCCAAAATATCATTACGTATTCTTTACAACTAGTGTTTCTACCGCACACTCGAACTCCTACTCGCTGCTGTCTATATTTAACTTACACACAACAAGCTCCTTTCGTCGGGATATCTAAAGCCATCGGTTGCTCCTCGGCTTCGAGTAACAGCACACCAAACGCCGTACGAAGCACAACATAATAGTTAACGTTAACATCCTACCAATACGTGTGATTACCAAGTGTCGAGAGTCGAACCGATTACGCGTCACGCCCACATCGAAGGACGTTTTCGGACGTGACAGCGAACCACCCTCGATGCTCTCCCAAAAATTGAAAAAATCCAACCGGTGTACCGATTGCCGCACGGTGAAGCCATCGTAACCCGGTTGCGTTTGTACCAAATGGTCAAATTTCTAGCCCCTCACGGTTCGCCCGCCTACATCGAGCCCGATTTGGAGTAGTTTCGTAGGTTAGACTTTGTGCCACCACCACCACCACCACCACCGTCGCTGGTTGGCGTTGGATTTTCGGCCGACTGACGTTCGTGGTACTCCTGGAAGCACGGTACGATGCAAAGGTTCGTCTGGCACTCGGGACAGTGGTACTTGGTTTTGCGCCGCAGGATACGCCCGTGCGCGTCGATCGTGTTCCAGCAGAAGTTGCAACCGAGGGCGGGCCCTTCCCGCACCACCGGGCAGTGGCTCGAGCGCGGATTGTCCAGTCCGGGTATGTCGGTTGAGCGGGAAGAGGTCTGGCGGTAAGAAAAAAATAACGTGCTGGTATTAAAACAACGTTCCGAAACGTGGGAAAGCGCCCAACTTACCAATGGCGTTGATATCGACCGGGATAGCTCCTCACCCTTCACCCGAATCGTGCTGGCCGGGGTGGACGTGATGGTGGTCGGATTCTTTTGCTGTTCGCTGGGTGTGCTGTTGCTGGCCGGTTTGCTAACAACGGCCGGTGTCGATTGTACCGGATCGGCCGGGACAATGACCACCGTGGGACTGGCAACGGTACGATCGATGCTCGACTGCAGCTGGATCGTCGGGATGGCAGTCGATGGCGTCGTAACGCTACCACCACCACCCTCTTCGTCCGAGTCCGTCTTCAGCGAGGATGACGGTGTTAGATAGTGTGTCGAACCGCTGCTGCTCGTAACGAGTGTCAAGGGTGTCGAACTACCACGCTGCGAATGCTGTTGCTGCTGTTGTTGCTGCTGGTGGCCGGGCGTTCCGGGATGAGAGAGCTGCCGCTGGAGCGTGTACGCTTGGAGCGGTTCGAACGTTGCCGTCGACGTGCCGTGACTTCCACCGGACGTTTGACTCGGCAGAAGCGGATGTGAGTGTTGCTTCACCAGGTACGCTTGCTGTGGGTTGCTCGGCACCGCCAGCAGCTGGCCGTGCGTCCGTTCCGACGCATCCTGCCGACTGTCGCCGGCGGACGACGCAATCGGACCACCGATGACGGAGATGGACGCCGACAATGGCAGGATGGGTTCGGACACCTGTCGCTCGAACCGATGGTGCGACGGCACGGACAGCAGATTCTGTTGTCCGTACTGAGCCGTAGGGCTGTTATCGTCCGACGGTGTATCCGGCTCGTACGGTTGCTGCCCGGGCAGGGACGAATCGCTCTCCTTCTTGATGCGATGCTGCCGTATCAGGAACCGGCTGCGTCTCACCACCGTGCCCACGATGTGACCACCGGACGAGGTGGACTGTTCGCCACTGCCGATACTTCCCGAGGTCCCAAAGCTAGGCTCCGAAGCCCCGCTCGATGTCGACGTGGACGATTGACCGGGCACCAATCCAAGCGCCATGCGTGCCATATCAGCCACTAGAAAGGAAGAAAGAGTATGAAAACATGAAATATTATCTCGCAACTCTACACAACCCGAATTGCAATGCAATAATTCAGCCTCTCGAAATAGAGACAAAACAGAAACGAAACATTGTAAAGGAAAAACAGAACAAACAACACACGTTTCACATTTCATTTTGCTTCAATTTATTTAGATTACTCACATAAGTAAATACTTATTACTTCCACTGAATGTGTACCACCGTTCCACGCATCGTTTTATTTCTTCTCTTTTGTCCTGTGTTCGGTTGCCTTATCTATTTGTCCTGCGTTGTGTCCTGTCTGTCTGGGTCTTTTGTCTGGGGCGTCGTCTGTTTGACTTAAACCAATCGATACAAATGACCTGTTTTACTCTTTCTTGTCGCTCCTATGCTGGGTGATTTTGTCTGTTTGTGTTTTTGTGCAAGACTGTGGATGATGGTGTGATGATAACACGACATTTCCCTTTTCCTTGTTTTTACAGTACTAACCACCCGCCATTTTGTTAGGTATCGTTTCTCGTTTTCAATTGCTTCACGTCCGTACACCACCGATCTATGTTAGATTTAAGTTAGGATTGTTCATTCTTTTCTGTTTCATTTTTTTCTTCCCTCTCCCCTATCGGCTTGACTATGCTTGCTAGCGCCCCTATCGCAGCAAGGAAATGCTCTCCCACCCCACCCACATTCTACTATCCCGATTTAGTTGACTTCAGTGTGTAGTTGTGTGTGTGATTCGTTCTTTCTTTAATATTACAGTAATCTTAAAGTAGAGTGTTATCGTTTGTTTTTTTTTACACATCCTTTCGTCCACTTGACTAACCCTTTCATTTTACCTTTGCTTCGTTTTGTTTTTATTCTTCTTTTCTCCATCGATCCGTATCGTTGTCCGTTCCAATTTTCTGTTGCTGCATTCTATACCCTTCCCAAAATTCATACCATTCCATTGTGGTTGTGTAAATGTGTTGCTTTTCATCGCATTTGTTTCATGTTTGTTACTGATATTTATGTGTTTTTGCGCTTGTTTCTATCATCTCGTGTATTTCTCTGCTGCGTATGGTTTGTGTGTGTGTGTTTGTGTTTTGTGTTGTTGCTTGTGGTTCAATAAGTTCTCTTATCATTATCGATCAAATGAATATGTGTCTTCTCTGTTATTATACGGTTTTACTCTATTGTAAGTTTGCAATACAATCATCATCACCTATCACCTGCATGAGTTAATTGATTATTTCTTCTTTTTTTTGTTCATGTTTTTAGTTCTCAACACACTCGCAACAATGAATGTCAAAAAAACCACCTCTTTAAGTAAGATTTTTGTTTGCATTTATTTTTCACTCCTAAGATTCTCTTCGCTGCAGGGTAGTTGCCGTTTATCCAGGGCCATTTTTTTCTCTCTCTCTCTCCTGTGTTTAAAAACGACACCTACTCGAAATCGATGCAAGACTGACTTAACGATGCGTCGCGCGGGAAGGGAGACTTCCGTTTCGCGCATCATCAATATACACGTATAAACTGCTAAAAAAGATATAACAAAAATACTATGCACCTTTTTCCGGGATGGGGGCTGGTTTCTTGCTTTACTATACACATTTCCTTACTTTCGACCGTATGACTCGGCCCCCCGGAGATCAGTTCCGATGGGAGCTATGATTTGCTTTTGTTTTCACTACTCAACTACTATGCACTATCACTACTACAATTACTCTTGCCCACTCGGTCCCATCTCGATCCGACTGGAAAACTTAGTGTGTTCTATGTGACTTGCTTAAATACATACGATTTGTTTCGATTTGGAAACGCAATATTTCACTCACAATGATTTTTCTTGCCTAACCCTTAACCGCGCTCGTAAACAAAGTGTCTCCTTCTCCCTCCCCCCCGCACTGGATGGAACATAAATAATATTTTACACGTAGCAGATCACTGCACTCTAACACATACATATACTGACGTACGCATAAGGACTTGATAGGACACACATCACACACTGATAAACACGCTGCGAACCAATTATAGGAAGGCGCTCTGGAGGCTCTGGAGGCTATTATAAGAATTATGGCCGCTGCGGATGCTGCGTTTGCTACATACAATAGCACACTTTTGCACACCAAGCGCTCTTCGAGCACCGGGAAAGATTCATCAAATTTTAGGAACTAAAATGCAATACACAATTTGGCCTTTGTTGTGATAGTATTCGCTAACGAAAGAAATCGGATCCGCGATCCAGGGGAGGCTAGTGTCGAGAGGGTATTTTCTCGAAAAACAAAAAAAATCGACACAAAACTAAATTATGCACAGACTATGCAAACAACAGGTTTGAACGAGTTACAGTAGAATATACAATCATCGCCGCACGGGTGAAGTCGATGAGAGCGAACGAAATGATATGATTCAAACGCGTCCAATGAGAGATGGTGCTTCCGAAACCTTCTTCCATATCCCGCGAGGAAACGGTCAAGTACGATAACCGCAGGTGTACACGATACCAAGAGCTTTGACATCTGTCAGCATTGACAGCCGATGCTTAGCAACCCTTGGTTGATCGACAGAAAGCACCAACGCCCCTTTAAAGCGTTGAAGAAAAAACAAATCGCATTTCATTTCCGCTCAGTGGTAAATTTGCGTTTCGATTAAAACAACCAACCTCGTGGGAGCGCGTCTCACGCCCCTTCCCCACGGCGAGGGGGGGAAAGTATGGAAGGATGACTTTCTTTTTGCCTATGTACAATTCGTTTCCCATCTCATGTGTGGGAGGAAGGGGAGGGGGTCTAGTGGCTTCAACGGTTGCGCACGACGACTTGGTGGAGCTGGGATGGAAAAATGCGATCATGCGATCGTGTTTCCCGCTCATGTCTCTGTCGTGGTGGGAAGCGTAAGGATGCTTGTATCCGTTGCCTCACCACCGCCGGTGTTCGCGACGGTCACAACGCGAAGCCACCCGTCCCCTTACATGGAGTTAAAGTTTAGACCCTGCAAATTGACCGCCCCCGTGTTCATGTTGACGGTCGTCGCGTCCGGGTACCGCTGGCGGGACATCTGATGCAGGCTGGCCGTGGTCGTGAAGTCGACATGGCGCGTGTCGAGGAAACCCATCACACCCATCGGATGGCCGTGCGGTGGACACATGAGCGGCGTGGAGGAGGCAGCGACCGCGGCCGCTGCTGCAGCCGCCGCAGCAGCCGCGTTTGCCGAATCGTTGCCCTGCTGTTGATGTTGCTGGGTTTGTTGCTGCTGCTGCTGTTGGGCGGTTGTGACTTGCTGCTGTTGCGTAGCTTGATGCTGCTGCTGCTGCTGCTGCGCTTGCTGCTGAGCCTGCTGCTGCTGCTGCAGGGACATGTTGAGTGCGGGTGACGAAAGGGCCGTATCGTAATGCTCCATCGAAGCGTTCTCGTCGCCCGGTGGCGTTGTGGCCGTCGGTGGCGGCGATATGTTCGGTTCGAGCTTGATGCGATTCTTAATGCTGGGCCGGCTGATCGGGTAGCCGCGCTTCTTGTACTCCAGCCACAGCGTGCGATTGTTCACGCCGTACAGCCGGGCGGCCTTGCAGAACCCGATCCCCCCGAACCGGACCGCTTCGAGGGCGCGCAGGAAGTTTTCGTCGCCCTGCGGATTGACCGAGCGTTTCCGTTTGACCGGCTGACCGGTGGCACCGGCTGCCGCTCCCGCCGTACCCGGCGTTCCGCCCGTACCGGTACCGGGTGCCGCTGCCCCACCGGTTCCCGCTGCTCCCCCACCGTTTCCAGCCGCGTTTCCATTCCCGCTCGCGTTCGTTGCCGTCGCGGTTCCGGCTGCCGTGGCCGCACCGAGTGGCGATTGGTTCGGTGTGCCGGTGCTGTACACGAGACCCGTCGTTTGATCGCTACCGGCCTGCGGGGACGTCGGTGTCGAAAGGTTCGCCGACTGGTAGCTGTTGACCATGCTGTTCGGATTGACCGAGATGATCTGGGGCGAGAACGGATGCTGGTAGATTTGTACTGGCGTCGTCGGTTGCGGCGTTGTCGCGTTCGAGTTCGTCGTGGCTGCGTTCGCGAGCCCACCGTTATTGCCCGTGCCTGTACCGGCCGCCCCACTACCCGCTGCACCACCGTTTGCCGTACTGTTTGCACCATTGCCACCGCTACTTAAGCCTTGACTATCACCCGGATGTTGCTGCTGATGTTGCTGCTGTTGCTGCTGCTGCTGCTGCTGCTGCTGACTCGCCTGCTGATGGTGCTGTTGTTGCTGCACCTGCTGTTGATGTTGTTGCTGCTGTTGATGTTGCTGCTGCTGCTGCTGTTGCTGCAGTCCTAAATTCGTCTGACACGGCGCAATGCCAAACCGCGAATAATTCGTATCGATTACCGTCCATTGCCCACCTGGGAACGGAAAAGGGAACAAGAGAGCTTTGATTATTTATTTGTTTTCTATTTAATTTTTTCATCGCGCAGATCTTTCTTTTCTCTGTTCTGTTCTGTTCTGTTCTGTTCTGTTACTGTCCTTTCCATTCTATCCATTTTCGTTCCATCGAATTTTTCTTTTCAAGTTACTCGTTTTGCGAACTTTTTTCAGGTAATTTAAAGTGCCAATAAGATAGACCGTACCGAAAACTTTACTTATCCAAAGCAATACGTTCGAATGGAACTAACGTAAAAAAAAAAAACTAGTCAAATTGCAAAAACGCGGCGTGTGTTTGTGTAGAGGTAGGTAGTAGAAAGGTAGGCAGAAGTAGAGATAGTAGTAATGTAAGGAAATGGGGATCAAATTACGTGCGATTCGATCTGTGTCTGTTCATGTAAAAAGCCAAAACGTTACTGTACAACAACAACAGCAAAAAACTGGAACAGAAATTGAACCAAATTTTTACTTTAAACCATTAAAGGGCAGCTCAGGCCCTTGGCATTACAACTTTCATCCGTTTTGTGGCATTGTAAGGCAGAATTCAACTAATTTTACAGCCAAAGAAATTTCTTAAGATAGTGAAAAAGCAGTCAATAGTAGGCCAAGGATTTTCCCTTCTTCTTGCACATCGCTGCTCTTACAATTCATCTACCACTTGCAAATCTAGGGACGCAAACTAGTAGCAAAACAAAACCAGTTCAAAACTACTTTTCCACGCATGCTTCGATGCGAACAGGAAAAAGAAAACACGAAATCGTTTGCAAACTACTTGCAAAACAGCTAATCATATCATCAATTGTAAAATAAATTGAAAAAAATAAAGTTTAGAATAGAGTTTAAATGGAGAACAGTTGGACTTGAAACGTGCAAAACACAGGAATGCAAAAAGAAAACAGTTACTAATCCAAACTCATCAACAAACCGATCACACACGCACGCACACCACGCGAGTCTCTCGTTGTCAGTTTCTTCACTTTACTTTTGTTTTTCTTTTGCGAAATATTACCCCCCGCTTTCCGGGCGTACCGTTTTCGTACTCGAATTGAAAATTAAATAAAAAACAAATAAATACAGGCATCGTTTTTGTTCTTGTTCTTTTTTTTCTTCTTCAACTAACGCATTTTTGCATATATTTTCTCTAACGTTTTTTTTCTTCTTTGATTTATTTGAATTAAATGCGTTTATTGATAGTTGTTTTTTTTTCTCAATACCCGAGCTCTCTCTGTCTCCTCTTTCGTTGCACCAAATTTGTTAATTCATTTGTTTCATTTAATAAGTGATACACACATTATGTTTTGCATTAACGTTAAATTTGTTTTGTTTGTTTATGTTTATACAACACGGTTAAGAACATCACAGCAAAGTTAGATATTACGACAGTGTGAGAAATGTGACAAATAATACGCTGGGGCCATAGTAGGCGTTGCTTAGTATCGAAAGAAAACAAAATGTCCAGCATCGTTTCTGAACGGTGAACGGTGAAAGAGCAGACGCGATGGTGATGATTTTGGATTGGTTTGGTTGGAAATATAATGATGATTGAGTATGTATTTGTGAGTGTGTGCATTTTCAGTTTGCCGTCAGTATGAACGCGTGTGATTGTGTGTAATTTGTGCACCCAGTTAGTGGTGATGATCGAGTGAGAGGAGAGTGAGCGTGAAATTGTGATTTCTTAATACAGTTTACAAATATTCGCAAGAAAAAAGAGTACCAGAGAACAAAGAGTGAAAACTCAGCAAAGTACAAATTTAGTAAATAAAAAAATTAAATTTCCTGGATTGAAGCAAGGTACAGTGCGTGACATAACATTAATGTTTGCCTATTTTTTGTGAGTTAAGCTAAAACTGGAAAAGAAATAAAAAGAGTTGAGTTATTCTGTAGAGTTGCAAATTGCAATAAATATTCAAGATGAAAGTATGCTTTTTATGTTTTAAGCGATTCATAAAATTGCTGTTTATTAACAAAAGATTGCAAAATTTAGTAAAAACAAGTCTATAACTTTGGAAAAAAAGTTCATAGAAAAACTAATTATTGCAAATTTAACATCACATCCAACTATCTCTCTATCTCACCCTCTCTTGTTATATAGTTAAATTATTTAAAATATGAAATCATACTCTCTATTGAAGAAGTTTCTTAATTTTGGCGCAATTTTTCGAAAAATGTTTTAAATATTTTAGAGAAAAAGGTGTAATTTTACGTTCACTGCATATTCACTAGCCACGATGTTCAAGCGGCCAACACGATCCTTTCGAAAATGAGCATCGTATATCAAACATAATAGGATTGTAGCAAGAGTCACACGAACAAATGAGCACGATACTAATACACCGAGATGCCGTACAATAAAACACATTCAAAAATACGAGCAATGCGACGAGCGAGATGAAACACGAAAGAAAATGGAAATAAATTTTACTTCCAATGACAGAAAATCGATCCCTGTCCAAACTGTCGTTAAATTAGCACCAACAGTGACAAATTCACACAAACACATACGCTCCAAAACATGAGGCAATCGAGCCCAGCAGTGGAAAACGAGGCATGTAAAATGATACAGAAAAGGCTATAAATTAAAAAAAAAGATATTGGAGTGCATCTGCGACCGAGCGCTGGGGGAAAAAAAAAACAAACCCGAGCACCAATAAGGCAACGCTGCGATGACGGTGAAAGGACTGTCAAAATCAATTATGATTTTAATAAAATGACACTACGCTACCCCTCCCTTGCCGCATACGTCACATGTAAAGCGAATTCGCAACCGGAAAAGAGCAGACGACCGAGCGAGAGGGGTGGGGCAGGAAGCACAGCATAAAATATTCACCCAACAGCAGCAAAATAAACCTCCCAGTTAGCTCAACTTCCTCCTCTCCTACCCTTCCCATCGCCACAGCTTTTATCACTTCTGCTGCAGACGCTTCGATCGATAAATTGGTTCGCGCTCGTATCGCCCAAAACCGTTCGTCGTCGTCGTTGTCGTTGTCGTCGCCGTCCAGACGACTGACTGACGGACTAACTGACTCGCTGCAGAGAAGGTAATCGAAGAAATCAAATTAGCTCGCCCGGCGGTGGTGGGTGGGTTAAAAGCCCATTTTCCAAACCATCGTCGTCCGCCACACATCAGCTTGTTCCGAGCGTGAAACTGGTAGCGAGCGAGGTGTCACCTATTCGACGGCCCCCATTCTCTATCAGCATTTGAACGGTCCACTCGAAAACATCCACACGGGCTTCACATGGGATAAGTAGTAAATCTTACACATCCACTCGCACACACACACACACACAAATACGAGAACCCGAGCAAGCCATTTCGAAGCGATAAAATCCAATCGTAATTACCATGCTCCACAGACGGTCCTTCTTTCCCATCGTTGCTTCATGCGTCGGGCGCGTTTCGTCCCCTCGTGCGCGACCCATCAACATCCCGGTTGATTGCACATTCATCTCATTAGAAAATGCACCCTCTACCCTACACTCCCTCCCCCCGTCTGCCCTTCCATGGCAACAACACCGACGGCGGCTGCTGCCCTGTGCAGATCCGCAGAAATCATGATTAATTTGAGAGAGTGAGCGAGTTTGCGAGATAAGAGGGTGTCCGTTGTTTCACCGGTCGTCGGTTTGGCCATCTATCTTTCCAACGCCCACCCGGCCGCGGGGTGGTAGCAGATGCGAACGGGTAGAGCGCCAGTGCCAGTGTGACATATTTAGTACATTTAGCACGGGTCTCGGTCTCGGTTATAAATTGGTCGACGTCACTGTGCGAAGACGACGCACGTATTCTGGTGCGCTTTGAGGAGGGAAGAGGAGGAGAGGGTTAAAAATCGGCACTCTACCCAAAGGACATTCAACCCGTTGAAGCAAATTTCGGACGCTATTCTTCTTCGCGAACACATCACCGAACCATTGTCCCTCTCTCTTCTCTCACCTAGGGCACTACCTCTTGCCCGCTTTTGGTTGCGTTCGAGCTGAGATGATGACGAGAGGATGTCGCTACTTCCATTTCCAACCCCAAAACGCTTCTTGTCAATACGTCGCAACAGAAGTTGTGTCGTGCCTCTTTAGCAACGCGAAGCAACGGAAAGTTGATTGTTGAGCGAATTGTATACTTTGTGGCGCAATTTAATTATTTACAGAGATTATTTGCTTTTTCGATGAATTTATCCAACAAAACAATAAGAAGCAAAAGCATAAATTACGAAAAAAAAACCATGTAAAAAAACCTTTTAAAAATAGCCAAAAAGGGTTTGTACTAATAACAAGTCCTAAAACCTTTCGTATGAAAGCGTCATGCTTTGACAGATGGCATAGTACATGAAATGACAGCTGTCAGCTGCTAAATAAATAACAATACGTTTTTGACAGCTCTGTATCCAGGTTGTGCTATTAAGCAACACATTGTAATACAAAATAAAAAAATGATTTAAATACCATCGCGTGTACACACGAACCCTATTACTATTCACTGGTTTGGTAGTTACATGCAAAATAGTCTCAATAAAGTTCCATCCACCCGAAAGTCATCTCACTTCCCCTGGACTAAAAAATACTCTTTCACGTCTCTTCAAAAGCCAGTCAGACGCACTCACCCGAAACTAAGCTTGTTTTCGGAGCCCTCATTTACCACGTTCAGTCAGATACGTTGTTCGTCCATGTCGTTTATCGAATGGAGCGAAACTCTATTGGCCACGTACCGCCGCTCCCCTCATCACCGACGGTGCTTGTGTGTCTGGCTAAATGATTTACAGCGGCAATCGGAACCAACAAGCCGGCGCATATCGAGTAAACATCCAATCAAACGTTTCGGTGTGGTGTGGTTGACAGGAAAACGGACGGAGATCCTCGTTGGTAAGGACTATTTCTGCGATTTTTTTTTTTAAGTTAACCAAACAGTAGACACGGAAGAGAATTAACAGCATTCTATGGATAGCCAAAATCAATATTCTTTTTATGCCAGTGAATCTGAAAGAACCCTAGGGTTGTGTTTTGCAGAAGTACCACCACCACCGCATTAGCACCCTTTTTGTGTGATTCATTTAATTTTCATCTTCAATTGCTTCCTATTATTTCGGCTCCCCTTTCAGACACGCATTCGGGTTCAGCAAGCTGCCGGAGTCTGCCATGAAATGCGAAGGGTTGCGATCGAATGGATAAGCCATCAGTCTTTCCCGGCGGTTGTTCAAGTTCAGCTATATTCAGCTCACCCTTAACAGAAGACCATCCCATCCTTGGCAACGTAATAGATTAGCAAGAAGCACTACACGACGTTGGTTAGATTTCGAGTACTCTTTACAGCACGCTACGCCTCGGATAGCACTGATAGCAAATGCAGGAAAGAGCTTCCAAAAAGCCTTGAAAAAAAACTGGACCAAAGACACGTCACAAATCATAATCTTTTCAACACAGGTGATGCCAGTTGCATGGCGCGCTGTGCGGACGCGTCACGAAACTTCAAACGGAACGAACGTACTCTTTTCCCTTGTGCAGCATTCCTTATCCCTTCTAGCGATCGAATGGATCACCCACGTCAGGGTTACATCAGCATGTAACACGAGCGGCTTCGGACTCTGACGTTGACAGTTTTGCAAATAGTGGCCGTGCTTTGAAGATGGAGAAAAAAGAGAAAAGCTGTCCGTCCAGCCAGTGAGATGGTTTTGGTTTTTGACGTTTTTTTTCTCAAGTTCCACAACGTTCCCTTGCTATACTCCTTACAGGATGCGCGGCCTGCAAGTGAAACTCACCATCTCGTTGTGATAAATTAATCAATACCACGTGCCGGCTTTTATGCAGCAAGATTTGCGATAAATGATTGCACCTCAAAGGGACCAAACGGGTGGAACGATCATGCAAATGACTAACTAATTGCTCCAATCCCAACACGCGTCGACGGGGCGGCATTTCATCAGTGAATTCATTCCAATCGAAAAGGTTAATAAGGATTTAAATCAGTACGGCTGCACAGCTGTGCGAGCGTGAGAGCGAGACGACTGTAAGGGTTGGTAAAATGTGCTGTATTTGGAATGAGATTTCTAAATCATTTAAAACAAAATATGCATGGCTTTTGGTAGTGGTTTTTGGTATGGATATGGAGAAGAGTATGGATCGAAATGTGAGGAGTAAATTCTAAACTTTATTGATACCTAGCGGCACTAGCTACGTTTTCAATTAGAAAAAAATCGATTTAAATAATAAATACTTTCCGAAATGAAAAGTAATAAATTTTCACCTAAAAATGAAAATCCCTCACTAACCATGGCTCGAAGTGACCGGGAGAGGGTACAATAGTTCGGCCAATTCAGCTGTTGGATGGAAGAAGGTGGCATCTAAAAAGCGTCTCCAGTGTTCCACACAAACTTCAATAACAAACCACCAACATCGCTCAAGTACAATGTTCATACCCATCGAAGGAGGTCACGATATGCACGATGACGTCTTCTCTTTTCCCCCACCACGCAAGCACACGTCAAAACAAAGTTGACATTTCGTGAGGGTGTGTGTGTGTGTATTTATGCAGCATTCGTTACCATCCAGTGTCCCTGGAGGGCTATGGGAGTACATCAGTCACCCACGAAAGGCGAACACGAGCCTCGGAACGACAAAGAAAGGTCGACCGTGTCGCTTTCACAACATTCCGTCATCGTCGTCATCGTCTTCATCAACCAATACCACACACCATCCGCGGCTGCGTTTGTTTCAGGGTGGGATAAGAGTGCTTTTGTGCGAGAGTGTATTTGTGGAGAACCGCTTTACAAAGTGCAAGGATAACGCCACCCGAACGATGGTGAAGGTGAACGGGGAAGGCTAAAATCAATACTTGAAGAAAAAAAAACATCAATCAATGTCAGCACCGGGCAGAGGGAGCAAAAGTACAAAGCAAACTAATAGCAGCGGCAGCAGCAGCATTGCGAGGAGATGTAATGAGCGGGTCGGATTGTTTCTTTGAAAATTAAAAAAATCACGTTTTATTTGGGCAAAAATACTAACTACTCGAAATGGGTTGTGTGTAAGATGTATTTTAGGAAACATATTCGACTGTACATCCAAAATTGTTACAATAGCGCTTCAGTATCATCAACATCATCAATCAGTGAGCCGTATCGAAGCGGGAAGCGGGTGGTATGCAGGTTCCAGTAGGTTCCAGATTCCCGAATTCGACAGCAACATGACATCTCCGGCACCGAAACAACAAAAAAACCGTCTGACCCGAAACAAGCACCAGGGCGAGTTTTGCTCGCTGTAATAGAAACGTTCGGACTGGGTTCGAAAAATCGATTCCAATTTACGGTACGATGCAAAATAAAGCGAAAAATCAATCACTATGCAGCCACAGCGTTTGTTTCACTCCTCGCGTTTTGAGACGCTTCCATAAGCGGGAGACTCGGGAGACTCAGCTCTTGCGCTGGGCGCACTATGGTCGAATTTAGTGGATGTTTTCAAACGGCAGGATTCGTTTCATTTTTTTTACATGGATTGAACTACGTGAACTCGATACGGCTTGGAATTAAAACATTGCTCTCATTCGACTCATTGCAATTATCTTTTCATGTTCATGAAATGAACCACACGGATGACAAACGTAAGATGCATTTTGTACGTCGAACAACCATAGTTACCATTAGCAGCAAATTTCCAGCCAAAAGTGGTTGTTCTAACAAACTTTCTGTCCCATCCAAGCAAGCGGTGCCCCGCCATACGATGCATGATGCTGTGTAGCTAGTACTTTTTACTCTTCAGTGGCGATGTTGTGTGTGCTATCGATTGAATGAATATTTCAGACGAGAACACCGGTTTTCCGAGTTGACCGTGAGCGAGTTGTGCCGTTTGCTAGCACATTACAAATGGCGCTGGAAGGGAGTCTCGATGACGGTCAAATGTAGCACCGGTGAATAGCTGCTGTCAGCAAACATACATACACACACACACATGGGAACGGTGCGTTTGAACGTGGGTGTGGGGAAGCCAGGGATACTAAAATATTCAATTTATTCCTAGCTCGCCCGGTTTCGCGCGTGCTATTTTCCCATCTCCGAGCGTGTGTGCTGGATGCATTCTGTCTGCAGGTGTGACCAAAAGGCGCCGCTCCCGAATAAATTGTTATTCGACTTAAACAGACAAAATCGTAGTAGCCTGGGAAAGCTGAAAGACGAGCGAGCTTGAAGGTGTTTGTATGGACATTGTTTTGAAACATATCCAAAATCAATTTGATGCTATTAAAAAAACGGAATTAATAAGAATCATTTCCTTTTATCATATTCTACTCTAGCAACAGTGATTCGATTTCTTATCGGAAATCGATACATCTATGGTCGACAAAATTCCCTCAAGAGCAGCAGGTTAAACTCTGCCCATCAATGTCCTTACACGCCACGTCCATAGTCCGACGACTTCTACTGTACAAACGTGAAAGTAATCCCACGAGCCTGCCGGTCTTTCCTTTGTCAACGTCGTTGTGTTGCGGAAACAACAAACACACCCGAATGACGACAGAACTTCGTAAGCTTTGACTTCGATTAACTAAACCCTTTTGCTCTTGCTTCCGCCTGCGTGTGCCGGTCGTTCCAAAGACGAACCCAATTAAAACGGATGTCGGATGTCCAAACGAATCTCCATCCAGTGTTTTTTTTTCGTTTTTGACTGCAAACAGGGTGCTGCTTTGGAGGTGACTTCCCTTCCGGAGAAAGCAAACAACTTCAAAAAAAAAAGCTGAACATGATCCTATGTGGTTGATTGGAATAGAGCACGGTCAGGATGGTAAAGTTCCATAACCTAAAGGTTTGGTGTTTCGACTACGTACGTACCATAACTTCCCATTAGGTAGTACGGCCCATTGTGGTTTGGTTGTGCAGTGAGAGTGTCTTCCTCCTGTTGGAGGTGTTATCCCGAAACAGAATACACGCATGCAGCTGGTATCGTAGGACGATAGCGTCTGATTGGAATGCTGAACTAGCAAGCGGTCACGAAAACAATCGAACGATGGGCAGGTCTAGGGTTTAGCAAAAAAAAAAAAGACCGCTTTCAACTAGCGCATGACGTATGGGTAGTGAGTATTTTCTACGAAACTCCGGAGAAGCTCGAATCCATCTAACTTGGAGAGCAGCATAAAGGGCCTTAAAGGTAGGACCTTTTCGAAAAATTAATTCACCAGGCATCCTAGATGTGGCGATCGTACTATCGAGGAAGTAGAGCCATTCTTTAAGAGTAGAATTTGGTTTGGTTTTATGCAAATCACTGGGTTTATGTAACATTTAGTTCGCACACACGGAAGGCAACTTAAGTCACGTAAAAAAACAATTACTGCTCATTCCATTTGTGCTGGATTGCAGGTTCTTTGCCAGTCAATTTTAGTTTATTATTTTTTGCTTTTTTTTTAATGTCACTTTGACATTTCTAATTATACAAAGGTGAGCGGTAGCGGTTGAACAGGGTTCCCAGAATATTTTTTAACATATTTCCTTAAGGCATTTTTTTAGCCTTTCCAAAATTCCAAGATTAACAATTTGTGATGGTATCCGAAATCTTACTATTTCGATTGAAAATGAAAACACTAATAAAGCATGAGAATAACATCAAAAATCGATATCGGAACTTAAAACTCTCGAAAACCCCTGCAAAGATAAACAAATCGTTTTCTTCTTGTTTTTGGCCTCATGGAATAATTTATTAGACCCACAGGAATGGCTGTTGGTGTGTTTATAAAAAATAACTAAACGATACACCATGTTACGTCCGAATTCCACCAAACCTCCCCACTATTGCCTATTGCTACGCTAATGCGCTTCTAACACGAGAATAAATCGATCCACCCTAACCGTTGACCTTCAGACAAACCGAACCGCTGAAGAAAGTGGGTTAGCATCAGCCCCATTGCCGCACCGGTCCACTTCCAGCGAAAATTGATTAGCAGCGGCCAGCAGCGGTAGGACAATAATCAAATCAAACCTCCCAAATTGCGTTGGAACCGTCGGGCAAACCAAACGGCTAATTGATTTAATATACTTAGCGGGAAGCTAAAGAATTCACTGCAGAGTTCCGCAATGGAGGGAGCGCGGTCACCTTACCTCACCACTCTCCTAAGCCCTTACCTCACCTCATAGTGGGTATGTTGATTTGAATTTTTATTATTTTTTTTATTTTAGCTTTGTGAAACACTTCCAACCATACCGAATTTGGCGAAAGTGATTGTGAACTGCCAACTAGCAAAAATATTAATAATCATAGTAGCCCTAACGTTGCTATAAAATGAAAAGTACCATGAGGCCCATTCGTTATCCCACCTCCAACACCACCTAGCCGGCAGAATAACAATTCAATCACACTCGCACACAAACAGGGGATGGAGAAAAAACGCGGAACACAATATCCTCTTTATCGTCCCACCCGCCCGGCTCACCCCCTACCCCCCTCATAATCAAGAGACCAAAAACACACGGCCTGTACTGCCAGTCCCGTGAAACGGACGCCGATTGAGAATGAATAAAATAAAACCAAATTAAAATCCACCGACGGCCGATGGAGACGCCTGGTGGTGGGTGAGCGAAATAAAAATGTCCACATTTCGTGCGCGTTCCCGCCCGTTGACTCACTCACGTTAATGTCCCCTCCTCGTTAGCGAAGGTTTGCGTCCGGTGCGAGGGACTGGACGTAATAATCCCTTCACTTCGTACGATCCCCGGGTGTGGAGGAAGAGCAAGGGAAACGATACTGATGCTGCTCCTTTTACCGCTGTCTCTCCACCTCCAACCTCTGGACAATGGTGCGCGCATACGCACACGCTATAATGATTATAATTTGGAAACGCTGTGGAAAATTGAATGAATAAAATAATGAAAAACAATCGTCCTGCTGGCTCAATCGTCGCGAATGGGCGAAAGAAAGGTGGGCAAACCAAACAACGCACCCCGTTTTGCGCAATCCATATTCATTATCCGAGCGGGCTTCAAACGGGCTGCAGCCGATTCTTACTCACCCCATCACTCGCTCGTGATTGATCGAATTGGCGACAATTTGCTGGTTGGAATAATGTTTTAAAATCAACTTTTTCCCATTGAAGCGTCAAAGGAAGCGTCATAGTGTCAAACGAGAAATAAATTTTCAGTTTTCCACTCCTTTTAGTAGTACGGAAAGACCTTTAAGGTCCTAAAAGCGAAATAAACAGTTGTCAAACTACGCCAAAAGACATTTATGCACGTGTCGTGGATTACATATGAAGTTGAAACGGACATAATCAATCCCAAGTCTCTCATGGAAATAATCTATCCAATGTTTTTTTTATTCCCTGTAGAGAACGAAGAGAAGTTCAAGAAAAAAAGGACAAAAATTGATGATTTTTTTTATTTTTAATGCCTTATTTGCTAAGCTCGATTGCTATTTAGAAATGGACAGTAATAAAACGAACAATGGAAGAGCGCTATGATACTGAAACGTTATACGAAAACTATACTAGACAATAATAATTTTATAAAGCTCTATAACTCCTTGGTAAACACACGACGAGTTTGTGGAACGTTTTAGTAAAACGAGAGGACCTACTTTCACCAAAAAGTTCTGGGCTCAGCTTCTCCCTTTAATTAAAATATTTTTTGTGTTTTAATTAAAAAAACCATTTGCATGTGTTGGATCCGTTGTCATATCGCGCGATTGCCTGATTTTAATTACATTCGCTGGATTACAAATATCACATCGTGCCTCTGCTCTGTAAAACTCTGCTTTGTGCTACACGAACGTTGAATTTCCGCCATCAACCACATATTTCACCAATATGCGTTGCTCTCGATTGTGTGTGATAGTGAATTTTAATATTATTGTTCGCACACTTCGCATGTAAGTATTTACCTGCATCTATACAGGAATAATTTAATGCACAATGCAGCCAAAACAATGCGCTTTAAATTTCCTGCGATACACGTGCTAACTACAGCGGTAACCACCACACTATCGTGCAATACATCACGGAAGGATTAACTTGACATCCGTCCAATTGTGTAGCTCCCCGGTGAGCATCCTGACGAGCCAAAACCGTAACCCAAACGCATCCTTCATGTCGTTCCGAGCGGGGCAGAATTAATTGCATAGATCCGCCCGAGGTCCGGTGGTGACGATATCGAAACACGACACACTTCAACGCAGGATTTTCGAACCCACATGCAGGTGCTTGGCTCGGACACATGACACTACCAAGCCGAAGATAAGTGGAAGCGCGATCCTTGAAAGCGGATTTTGCGTGTCAATGTGTATTTGCAGCCAAAAATCTTCAGCCCCTAGAGCGCAGTATGTGCATCGAATGCAATAAATATTTGTAGGCTTACTCCTTCGGTTACGCTAGCGAAGCTTATTTGCCAAAAAAATCTAATTTTACTGTTTATGTTTATGTGGACCCGTTTGATGTTTAATGACAGCTGTCAAAACGAATTCTAACTGCTTTTGACGGCTTTAACGCAGCGCCATCTGAGATCAATATCGAATACTAAAGAAGCACCTTTACTACAAAAAAAGGAAGTTTAATTATGCTGTTTTTACATGCAATTTTTCACAACAAGTGTCAGGGAGAAAAACAAACAAATATCACGTTGCACCGCACGGTCGTTTTCACATTTTAAATTTCTCTATGTTCGCTCATCGAAAACGCTCTTCCCTGTGTTCGATGAGCCTCAAATTCACACATAGCAGGGGAAAAATGCTTTAGGACAAAAAATCGTTTTATTTATCTCTTGTGCATCACCAAATAAAATTAAATAAAATTGCATTACTATTGACGAAACAAACCGAAGGTGGAATCGACATACGAATGTAATTGACAAACTAAAACAATTACGTTTGTTTGGATCGTTGCATTAAATGTTGTTTTAGTAACCTTTCGTTACACAAATCACTACGTTACCAAATTGGCACCAATCTAACAAATTAGTGGGTTTGATTTTCATGATTGGCATGATGGGATAGCAATGATGGCTACAAAAAAACCTAAAAGGTTTTTAATTATTTTAAACGTCACATTGAAATCGAGCACTGCTTTTCAGATGTTGTTTCGTAATTTTGTTGTCCACACTGTTTGGTAGAATAATTTGCATTGCGTACCTTTCACCAACGCTAGGCATGCTTAACATGTAAAACGGTAACAATTCAGCCTGGCTGTTGCCGGGGGCAAGGGTCGCCGGAGGAGGTTGAAATGCTTGAAATGTGCTCATCGAATTTTTATGTCCCCATTCCTCCCGAATGCCTGGTGCGTTTCAACTCAAATATAACGATTCCATTATCCGATACTCCATTCAGAGCGCAATCGACTATCCAGTTTGCCAATCGATCGATTCGACCGGTACGGACGGCTCCCTACGGGTATGGTGGCCCATCGACCTGTGCTATTTTATTGAAATCCGTTGACAAGTGCGAGCCGCTTTTGTGGGGAGGGCGTGAAAATGTGCTACTATTCTGAAATGTAATTTTCACGCAAAGTGAGTAGGGTGGCGGATGGTGAAGGAGCGCACACAGTGTAACCATCCCCAAGTGGACAAAAACGAGACGCAAGACGTTCCACCCGGGGCCAATCAGATCATGGTGACAGCAAAGCGTGGACCCCACACCGTTCCCAACGATTGGGCACAACAATTTAGGCGTTCGTTCGTAGTTTGCGCATCGAACCCCTCCGCCGGCACGCATTCGCCCATCAACAATCATTAGTAAAGTGGCACGGAAAACCAGCGGGCGAGCGGGAAAATCACATCCCAACAAACACCACCTTCCTCCCCCTTGCACGCTGCAGCAGACGACCAGCGGCTTAATGGGAGCTGACGAACATTTCGGAACGAATTTTAATCAGTTTACATTCCACGCATACACACTTTCCACCAAACAATTCGGATACAGGCCGGGGCAAGGGTAGACACCTGCCACCGCTTGCACACTCACACAGGAGGGGGTGCGTGTGCGAGAGGGAAACTGTTTTAAAATGAAAATCGTTTGCAAAACCGAACCGGGCGCGCACACCGGAACAAATTTCGTGGTATTTGTTTTCGTGGTATCATTCGGTTTTTTTTATTGTTTATTCGTGTAGGATTTAAGAAAATCGGGGTTTGCTATTTCATTATGGTGGAATATTGTTTAATATTGATTGTTCGTTTGTTTAATATTGTTATTGTAAATTTTCCCACCTTTTATTATTTTTAGAGATATAAAAAATCAACTTTTCACATCATTGCTCCACAAAAAACAAACAGATTACGCCTAGATGTATGCAATGTAAGCAAGGTAAAAAATGTGTGACAGTTCAAGCAAATGAAATTTAAATTGTCGATGGTTGCGAAAAGGAAAATACTTATAAAACGATCAATTCTCTGAGACAAAAATAATCTACAGCACAGTTTGTTCGTGGGTAAATTAAATCTAACGAAACTTCTTTTCACCCCGGACGATCTGGCGTTGGCGAATAGCATTACGGTTGCCAAGCAGGAAACTAATTAAAGCAAGCACAGCACACCGCGCCCGCTAATTACAACCGATGGTTTGCATCCCTTTCGCTCACACACACGCGCGCGCACTTCGTACTCTTCTAGTAACCATGGTTGCGAACACCACATTCGGTTGCTGGTGCATCCTTTGCCGTATGTGAACCCGAAACGAGCGAGCAAGAGGTACCGACAACTGTGTGGCCGCTGTTGTCAATGCAATAGCAAGTAATTTCATGTTGCTGCCTTCCCGATACCGACACCATCGGCAGCCATTTTGTTTTGTTTATCCTGTGCATCTCATTACGTACACGCATCATTGGGCGTGTGTAAATCAGTACGGGACAGCGGACACTGAAGAGAACCAAGGCGAGTGAAAAAATAGAACAAAGTGTGCTGTTTGCATTGGAACAGCCGGGTATTTGCACATATTTTTGCAATATTTATTTCCATCAAAGATGAGCCATTCTCCTATCCGGGCAAGAGATGGAGAATTATTTTCATATTCATTGCACACATTGTGACGTTAGTTGAATTTTTGTAACGAAATTGCATTTGTACATCACCTAAAAGGCGGCAATCGAAACGCTTCCATGAACGAAACATTTATTAACGTGACAAATGTAGTTTGAAATCAAACAACTCTGGATAAATCAATCATAGCAACCATAGATGTCAAGCATGGCAAAGAAAACTCGCAAAACTATTGTAAATACCTAAAGAAATGAGACTATTACGGTCGACCTAACATAGTAAACAATAGATGGGAACTTATTTTTCCTGCAACAAAACTAAAACGTAACGAAATAATGCTTCTGTAACAGTAGTAGCACCTTATAAACGAGGATAAAATGAAAGATGAAGAATCTTGTTAGCGCACTTGTTAGTACCGGATAGAAACGGCGATAAATGATATGATAATGGGTGATGAAACGTATGACATTCTCGCGCGAACAAGCACACACTTACATTCTCAGGAACAAAAACATGTGACCACGAAATGAATGAACGATCATAAGAGAGAAGGAGAGGTTGAATTACAATATAAAAAAAATATGGCAATAGTAAAACGAGGGCGACAGAAAGACTGACAGACAGACAGATGGACGCGCACCGAGGAGAAGGCAGACGATGGAGAGAAAAAAAACATTTACCTATCGGCTGCCTTTTCCCGGGTGCGGTGCGTGAAAACGGACAGAACTGCGGAGGAAGAAGGACAACCGTATTCTTCGCCATTACGACCACTCACCGGTGTGCTGCGTTTGGGACTGCGTTATGTTGACGATCGTCGGTGTCGTAGAAATGTCCATCGGTATGGTCTGCGTGACCCCGCTGAGGTCCTCCGTTTTCTGTGCGTGTGGCGAAAAACAACGACACCATTAGCGTACGTCAAAAGCCTCCTCTCGTGGTGTGGCCACAAGCACGACCACAACATTCGCCCACAAATGAGAAGGATGTTAAAAAACAAAAACGAAACCTACGATAATGCTCGGCATGTGGTGGCCCGTCTCGTCGACGCTCTCCTGCGACGATTCGTGCTGCTGCTGGTCGACGTCCGAGCTCGGGCTTTCCTTGATGATGCGGATGTTGTTGCCGGCGGCGGCGGCTGCGGCTGCTGCTGCGGCAGCGACGGCCGCAGCGCCCAGCGCCAACGCCCCGTGCCCCGTCGCCGCCGTACCGTACGATATGTTGTCCACCTGCGGCTGGATGTGCAAATGCGGCACCAGGTTGAGGGTACTCGCGTCCGCACCTCCGGCACCACCACCGTGCTGCTGCTGCTGTTGCTGCTGTTCGTCCGCCTGCTGCTGCGCGGCGGCTGCTGCTGCTGCGGCCGCAGCTACAGCGGCTGCCTGTTGCTGGGCGGCGGCGGCAGCCGCAGCAGCGGCAGCTTGTTGTTGCTGCTGTTGCTGTTGCTGTTGCTGCTGCTGCAGGCGCTCGGTTGAGAGGGAACCAGACCCGGTTGACGTCTTTCGTAACCGTTTCCGGCGGGCCGCGGGAGACATGTTGGTCGTAGGGGAGGGTGTCCGTCTCAACTGTTGTGTTTGCGGGTGTAGCTGTTGCTGCTGCTGCTGCTGATGGTGGTACTGCTGTTGCTGCTGCTGCTGCTGATGGTGGTACTGCTGTTGCTGCTGCTGCTGCTGGTGATGTTGCGCTTGCTGTTGTTGTTGTTGTTGCTGTTGCGCTTGCTGCTGCTGCTGCTGCTGTTGTTGTGCCTGCTGCTGCTGTTGTTGCGCTTGCTGCTGAGATTCGGCACTGCCCCATATCGTGTCGCCGGTCGCACCGGGAATCACGTTCGCCGCCTGTATTAGGTCGGACGGATCGAGCTTGCTCAGGTCGGCCTTGCACACGGCGGACGCGTCCGGCATCTCCGCCAAGCCCTTGATTTTGAGCATTTCGGCCGTCTTGAGCACCTGCGGCAGCTGCTCGGTGGACACGTTCACCTCCCCGTAGTACATGAAATCCACCATCGTCTTCAGGTCGTTATACTGCACGTCCTTCAGTATCACGATCGGGTGCTGGCAGGGGTTGGCGGTGAACAGAGACTGCAATGACGAGACGACAAAAGTAAGCAATTAACTCAAGAATAGGCTAAGCGGCAACTAATTCTACCCAAAGCCCCGATTTTTAATTCCGTCGATTTTTAATTCCGCTTGTAAACCCTTTCCCTACGCTTTTCCAGCAAATAGAGCGCACACACGTTTTCACCAGGCCTACTCTGATCAAAACCTTTCCTTTCTGTTCTCTTCCTAGGGATTGTGACGAACTTGACGGCTATCGTGTGGAAACCATTCACGGTGAACATCTTCCTCTGTGATTCCACAAACATTTGCATAACAAAATGTTTGGATTTCGGATTGAAATATGTGAAACGTTTATTAGATAATCAAATTCTAGACACCGCACATTCGAACGACGCTGTAATGAGTAATGGAAATGTGTTTCATTCCAAAACGATCGTAACAGTTCCCGGGGTATTCTTTTGGGAAAGCACGTACAGACAAAAATCGATAATCATCTCGGTAGTTCACGTACATCACACGCCCTCGGAGCAATTCCATCACCGAGCAGTACTCGCACCGAGCGTCGCCTATTTATTATCACACCCACACAAACATACACACGTACACACGCGACAGCGAGATTAATTAGCTACCGTGCGAAGGCTCAATTCTTGTAGCGCTCACACACAGGCACATCCCTGCTGGCTGGTCTTCGCCATTTCCCACGCATCTGTTATTAATACGGGTCGCTTGGGAATAACGACGGTAACGAACCAATTTCCAACCCTCGAGCACAGGGAAGGGGTAACAAGCGACCGCGTTCGCTTTCAGCAGTTGATCCGCGCACAAAACACAAGCCATTCTCGTCGACAATTAAATTTGTGTTTTTGTGTTACATTTCGATGGAAAAAGTTCGCTAGCTTCGCATAACATAGCCTACATTTAGGCGAAACTATTCAAAATGCTACGCGATTGCCTACATCTAGGGGTAATGTGAGCATTCAGCAAATGTCAAACGGAGTTCAGACGCGTTATCTTAAACACAAACCCACCCTTATGGTTTGTGTCGTTGAATACTGACGTTTCGCTTTAAACATTGTAGGTGATACAAGTAAACGAGCGGAAATGAATCACACGGTGCGCGCCATTTACCTGAAAGTAGGAACTGCACGCGGACAGGACGACTTTGTGCGCCTGCAGCTGCCGCCCCTCGGCGGCCAGCGTAACGTCGACCAGGCTCTCATTGTGCAGCAGCGTCGAGAAGACCGAGATGAAGTTCGGCTGATGGTTGTTCCACCGTAGACAGTACTGCTGCACGGACATCATTCACGTGCCGTTTTCGTGGGGGGCGGGGGACGCGGCTACTAGGGGAGTGTTTCCTGTGCCCGGCCTGATGGCGGGCAGGCGGCGGGCGGGCGGCGGCTGCTGGACGGGTAAATTGAGCAGCGCCGTCGGGACGTTTTCTCCTCCGATGGCGCACACGGCCCTGGCGAGCGGGAGGGAGGATGGAGCCCCACGTTGAGCGAAGGTTTCCGATTATCCTCTGCTGGTCTCACGCATCGGGAATCAATACAGGTGAATTCGGGTGAGACGTGTGGAATATTAAAAATCTGAAATCAAAGAAAGAAGTAAACAATTTTGTATTAGTTCAATTGTTTTTCCAAGTTCAAAGTTTTAAATCCAATCAAATAAACTCAATTCCTTAGCAAAGCCCCAAGACAATTTAAAAAATAACTAAGTTTTTGACTGAATGACTAAAAGTCTTCCCAAAACAATTAGAACAATTACACCGCCACAGTAAGCTTCTTCTCCGCCGTATTAAGCGCCGTAATTATTTCTTCACACTCCACATGGGAGCAAATAAGTGGCGATTATTACTGGTGGCCTACTACAGGTGGATAAAAAGCGAGATGGAGCAAGGAACGTGTGTATGTAAAATACGATGCGCACGCAGATCATGTTCCGCTGGTTGGGTGTGGGGGTTTGCATGATGCATGCAGGTTGCCGTTTTCAAACACCGATACCCTCCACCCTTCTCCGTTCTACCGGGGCTTCCTTGTGCTTGCTCCGGGCAGGGAGGAGTTAAAATTAGAGTACAATTTAGCACGATTCCACCGGGTGCGACATGTGATAACAATTCCAATATGTATTATTGCGTTCCACATCGCGCTGCACACGTTTTCTTTTCACCGACTGTTTTAGTTGGTTGTAGCGATTGTAACTTCCGATGTGAAATTTGCCGTTGCAGTGTTGCAAACTAATGTGGAAACTACATTTTTCACAAACTACAAACGACAAGAGATGCGTTTGTCGAATTATTTGTTTATGACTGTTACCATTTTTTTTAAGTAAACAAAACTTAACCAAATTTATAAAATTATTTTCTTATATTTATTGCCGTTGCCATTGCAAACGTTTGTATAACAAATACGGATTAGAATGAACATTTCCGGAGAGTGATGCATTAAAGACAGCATATATGAAAAAACAGATGCTTGGAGAAAACGGCCCAGGGCATATTCGTACCGGACGAGGCGTGTTCTGACGAAAAATTTACATTTTCCATCCACCATGCACATTTGTGGTTTCTAAACGAACCGTTCGCATGCACCGCCAAGCGGTCAAGAGCCACCAACACAACAAGGCGAACAAGTCTTCGAACCACTGTTGACATTTTATAGCACCGATTAATATACCCGCATTCGGGTGTAATTATTTCACCCCGTGCCCTGGTTGCGGCCGGCGGTATACGATCGTGTTATTCATTATTCTCCTGTCAATTTCATCTCCATGCGCGCCTCAGTCACCCTCTCATGCACAGAGGCACATACACAGTAGCCGATCGGCCAGCCAGCCAGCCTGGAGCTACGTTTTATGGCGATTGCATAACGTGAAAAGGAGACCGGTAAATGGAACCAGAGGTGACGTTATCGGTGATGAGGAAGGAGCAGTTTGGAATGTTCACAGATTGCTCGATTTTTAAATGATTTTTAATTAAAAAATAACTAAATATTGATACACATAACTACTATTATTCGAAGCATATTAATATCCGAAGTCATTGCTAACTATGATCGTCCAATCGCACGGTTAAGCTGTGTGAAAAAAGAACCCCGAATAAAATGCACCCACCGATAAACGGTGCTCTACTGTAATTTCTATACACTGATGCAATAGGCTAATACAATTGCAAATTTGCCATTTTTTGAATTTATATGAAATTAAATTCATCTTCGGTTTACTTTCCCACTGTATTTTAGCACAAGAATGGTGCAATATAAATAATAAAACTGTTTTAAATGGGTAAACGTTTAATAAGCTTATTATTGTACTGCTGTTGTCAGTTTGTATGAACATTTTTTATCATAATTATGATAAGTTTATTCTGATAAATGTGTTCGTGTTCGAAATAAGAGTGTACTAAACCTAATAAATAGTAGCTAACAACGTCCTGACTAGCAGGACAGTTGGAGACGATTTAGGTGTCTGAGTGAAAAATAAAACAACCAACATGAAAGCAATCTTTTCGGGCAAAACTCATTTGCGGGGATCAATCGCGAAACGATTCGCGAAAAAGCGGAAAACCAACCCAACCGGGCAGATGCACGAATGACTGATCTGGATGGGCCCATCGCGCATATAGAAAGTGATGGAATGTGTGTGTGTGTGTGAGAGAGAGAGAGAGAGAGAGAGAGAGAGAGAGAGAGTAGAGCGTATGATTTAATGCCGTTCTGACTCATCGAAGCACGCTCTGGACGACGGGGCGGCAACGGAATGATGCTGTCGATGATGCAGCAGGTTGGCCAAGCCCTCGCGGGGACGGCCTCCGATAAGGAGATTGTAAATTTTTGAAAATAAATTTACACGATATATTAAAAAAAAAAAAAATGATGCAGCAGGCAAGCAAGCGCAAACGAACTCATAAAAACAATACTCTCTCCCCACCCCGCTCGTCTTCCAACCCGATTTCTCAAGCAGCAAAGCAGCGCAATGAACGAAAAGTACAATAAAAACAAACACAACGGGGTAGCAGAGAACGGATCGTAAAACAATCGTAACCTTTCTCGGGCTTACCTTTGTGTGTGTGTATCTAAGGGTGCAATACATGAAGTTCTACAGTGCTGTACTGCAATGTGGAGAAAATTCATTTGCGAAAGAAACGATAGCACCACCACCGAAATTCAAACCAAAACCTGAGAGAGAAGCATTCTCGTCTCGTAAGAATTTCACAATCAGCCGGGAATGGTTCAACCCTTTTCCCTGCATAAAAAATGCATCCAGAGAAAGTATTCTTGTGTGTGATTGGTTATTTAATGTTTTTTTTTTTAGTTCGATTTGATGAACCAATTCAGAATATTGGATATCTGTCCGAAAGAAACAGACGGCAGAGGTTTTGAAACTACCAACTTTAATAGTTATTGGAATCAAAAGTTGTTGTAGAGTCTAACACGAAAAAAAAATTAATCGTTCGTAAGAAGTGAAAAAAGACTTGCAACGCACAAAGAACGATGTAAAAAGCGATTAACGCGCGTAGTAAATTCAAGCGAAGCAAACATTCAAATTTATGCTAATTTCGCCCGTTTACCAGAGGGGCAAAGGAGAGAGTCCGTTGAATAATCGATTTACGATTTCCCTTTTCGCAAATCCTTTCGATGTTTGCCAGAAGCGTCTCATAAATAGAGTCACAACTGGCTACGGATTATGGTTTAACTCGCTCGGAAATATTCCCACAGGCGCACACTACGCATTCCCAAAGCAGCAGCAGAGCAGGGCAACATTTAAAAAAAAATCCATCGGCTTTGGTGCAAGCAAAAAGGTGCAGCGCAGTCTTCAGAACAGGATTTCAACATTCACCACAGAGCTAGGAATCTTGAGTACGTTTCCACATCGAGGCGAACATAAAAACTGCATGTTTACCGATTTGCATCATTGGAATTTCAGGGATTCAGGGGAGCGAATGTACAGAATTGTCGTAACGCTTCCCCGCCCCCATTTACGGAGGGAAACGAAATTCGAAGAATTTCTCTAATTTACGATCCCACTGCAATATGCTGCTGTCTCCCTTTCCCCTGACACGTTCACCCGAGTTGCAGAGTTTTACGTTTTGCAAGATTAATAAAAATCTTAGGAGGCACAGTAAATCATAGTTCCAAATGTACTGTGTCGTTGTAGCAACCACTGGAGGGTTTCACAAAGCAGGGGTGCGAGGGTGTGCGAGTCGGGTTTTTTGTGTGGGGTTAAAAAAATACACCTCTCCAGAAGAGGCCCGGAAAAGGGTTAGACAACATTAGAGATTAGTTCAGTTGGTTCATCTACAATCGAATCGAACTGGTTAATCTACACTGAAATCGTCGCGGAAGTTTCGTGGATTTTTTTGTAAATCTCAAAGCAAAAGAACACAAAATAAGATCTGCTCGTGTTAAAATCCCTTTAGTTGTAAAAAACTGGATGAGCACATAATAAAACAAAAACACTTTCATTTAAGTGTCATAACAGCGTGTAACACATTCCAGAAATGTACCCCGTGAATATAAACGTAAAAACAATACCAACAATACTTGAAAAAGACAGAAGAAGATGTGAAAAATTTCCACAGGCAACTAAGACCATCTGGAGATTTTGCAAGCAATACAGAACGCTCAAATAGTTGTGAAACATGCACATGCATTTAACATAGGACAGACTGTTTGACACATCAAAACCGCCTAACCGGCATCTAAATAGATCTTCGTTTTATGCGTTTCAAGCGCCAAAACAAAACCGCAACACACACGCTTTTCGGGAAAGCATATCGCAGACGCGCCGATCAAAGGCACACAGGTTCTGCCCGATGACGTTATCGACGTCCACACCCCAAATGGAAGGCGACCCGCCTCTGACTCATCGCATTCCCTGGCCTTGGCTCGGGCGAACGGGTTGCCGTTGGGAGTGAGAGTAAAGGAATGGAGTGCTCTTCACCACCACCACCACAGCAGCAACATCAGAATCCACTTGACGCTCGGGTGACGTCATGGGTGATAAAGAATTTAAATAAGCAGTAAAACAAAACCTGTCCCCGACTCTGCCTGGAGCTTCGAGAGGCGAAATCTTCGAGGGAGTATTGATAAGTGGTCATAATTTATTTAAATACTGTTACAATTTTGCTCTATCGCTACTCTTGACTACCGTTTCTTAAGAAATTAATTATAACAGAATTATTTTTTTATACTGCTGTAACTAAAGAAATAAATTCTTAACCTGTTGATGTTTTCCTCCCCTTGGATAGATTTGGAAGAATTTTATTTTTAATTTTTGGTCAAATTTTTCACCATTCTTGGCGGGTTCCCAAGGTCACCGGCTGTCTAAGGAATTGCCCTACTCAAAACTGAGCTATTATATAGAAAATTATCGAATTTTGAAATGGAATAAATGGAATAAATGGAACTCATATCGAACACTCGAACAGTTGAGATGAGAAAGTTTGTGAGATTTAATGCAAAACCAACACGAAAAGAAGACGCTGTATAGTTCTTATCAATTCTTATTGCTCCTTTAATGAAGCGTTCTTGTGACGCGTTACGATCGTCCTAAACATTCCAAGCAGCACAATTAATTCCAGCAAACATGTCTAGCAGACGGTTTTTCTTCACATATCGCTCGCTCCGGCTGTACGACCGATCGATTGATCCTCGCAACCCGCACAACCGGTTATCTCACTCCACACATGACGTAAAACGCGGACGGTGAGAAAGAGCCATTTTTTTGTGTGCCCACCCCTCCTGGAAATAATCGCGAACGCTCGATGACGACAGACGAGGACGACGAGAAGGATTTATATTCGGCCCGGGGCCGGGTTTTGTATGCGAAAAGCCAGTGGCCAGCCAGTGTCTGACGCAAGCATTGGACCAACAACCACGCGAGAATATGCGATCCGGGAGGCAAATAACGAAACGCATAAAAAATAAATTAAATTAACCAAACAACAATCGGAAACAACGAAAATGGAAAAAAAAACGCACAAACACACATACAGCCAACAGACGCCCAATTACACGTGCTGCGTTCGATGCGATCATTCAACGTGCGTGATGATGATAATGATCCCTTCGCCGCCCTCTCTTTCTGCCGCACGAAGGGCGCTGGGCACGTTTGCTTTATCAAATCAGAAACGACTTGGTTGGCTGGAATTATAAAACCATCACCGAGGCTGGCTTCTTCTGCAAGAAAGGGGGAGGAGGGGAGGGTGGGGCAGTATAACGAAGAGGAATGGGAGCGGGGTCAAGGAGCCCTCGCTGGAGGGTAATTTGCATTTTTAACAACGGTCACCACCGGTTCCTGGGTGTTCTTGGTTTCGATCGCGATTGGCAACATTGTTGTTTGCCGGTGGTTTCTTCAGCGATCGAGAAGGGTTGGTGTTATTCTTTTTCCGTACGATATTAAAAGGGATAATTTTCCAGCGCGATAACGGATGAGGGGAAGCAGAATAAAATCATAATTTTTCGATTTTCGGAAGCATTTTACAGGCATGAGCAAAAGCATCAAATTCGCATCACCATTGCACTTTGAAAAAGCAAATTACTAACAGAGGAAAGGAATATGGTAGACAAAAATGCAAATAAACATAATTCTTTAAATTATAAATAAAAAAATTCTTTTCACAACTCTGTTCCAATGAACGTTTCATTACTTTCAAACTACTTTATTTCCATGTGCTCAAACGTGGTACATACACAACGTAACCACTTTCCTTGCCGTGTTGCTCGCGGCACTATGCGACTTACTTATTCAATTACTTAATTTGAAAACGAGCCGCGAGACAGTGCGCTATTATCCCAACCAGACAGCGCCAAAAGCTGACTGATTATATTAGATAGCATTACGTGAAGGAGGTCCTGCTGGCAGCGACCAGACGGAGAACATTATCGGTCCCTATGCCGGTCTCACATAAGCACACCAGACCCTCTTTCCCTCCCCCCCTCCCCCTCACCTCCCCCTCCTAGCAGCAGCTTGGATCGGTCACGATCTCGCGCCAATTTAAGATAATTAAGATTTTAAACCTTCCCTTTTCAGCCCCAGCTTCCGTGATCCTCTCTCTCCTCGGTGGTGGTGGTGGTGATGTTGGTAGCGGTAGTGCGAGAATTCCACGGGCAAGATTTGTGTAGTTTTCATCATTTAGATAGGTATAAAAAATATTGTAAATAACATCCCAAACTTTACATTACAATTGATTTGTAAATATTGTAGCGATTTAATTTAAAAAAACCACCGTTTCTCTTCAGCTTGCGTCTCTACAGATTGAAACCCTTTTTATCCGATTTTCCTCGTTTCACGCGATTTTTAATTAAATTTTCAATGTTCAATTCTTGATGCATTTATGATGTTGTTGCAGTTAATCTGGGCTGAACCTCTGGCGTGCGTCCTAGGTAGTTAGAAAACTAGTTTGCATTATTTTTAAAAACGTCCCTAGTCGCCAAATTTTGCACTATTCCCACACCAACTACACAAAACTTGACGTGTAGTTTTATGAATTCTTCTTTAAAACTGAGAAGAGGGGAAAATCTTACCCACAAATATATCAAATAAGGCCATAGTGGAACTAAGAATAGTATGAAATACAATTTAAAAAAAACTGCTATACCTTAATATATTAACTATCTGTAAAAAGTGAAAACATGTAACCTAAAATTGCATTTAGTGCAGTCAAACTGAACTGGCAGCACTTTCGTTCACGATGCACCAAACATATTTCAGCCGTAACGAAAAAAAAAAAACAACTTGTTTGTTGACATATTTTCCCCGTCGAGCCTCGCCATCGCCTACTCGGTTTTCCAACGCGAGCGAAGCCTGAACCGGTGCGATGCTTTTGTTTGCTTTCGTTTCCTTTGTGGCCCCTTCTGGCCACGAAATATTTATTTTCCATCCCCCAAAACGGTCACCCCCATCAACCCCACCCGCCTTGCAAAGCGCAAAAAGGATCCATTTTTCTCACCTCGTTTTCCTAGCGGCCGGCGGCGGTGGCCTTCCCCTCTCTGCTATCTGCTCTCACGCTCACACAATCACTCTTACTCGCTCGCTCGCTCGTTCGCTAACTACGGCTCCAGCGACTTCGTGTTTATCTTTGCCCCGCCGCGGTTTGCCCAGTGGCCTTTCACCTTTCACCAGCAACACTTTTCCACTCGCGCCGTCGGTGCGGGTGGGTGGATGGGTGGCTGTGTATGTGTGTGATGGAAATAGCACACGACGCAACACTCCACACGATTAAAGCCCTACACAGACACACACTCACTTACTCACTTCACGTATGCTCTAGTGAGCAGTAAGGTAACGCAAAAAAACCCACCCCCATACACATACACACACACATATAAATGTGTGAACACCGCGGAACGGCGGAAAACGCGCGCGCATACACTTCCCTTTGCCGCCCTGCGGGCCCCTCTCACCACGTTTGAAGGAAAAAGGCGCACACTCTTACACGAGCACGTCGGAATGATGGCGCCACACACACGCACACAAACACACCAACACGCGCGCGCACAATCACGCACGGACACGCACGGGCACGCACGCACGCGCACTACTGCACGAAACACATCCGCCACAACACCGTAAAGGGCTCGCTCTCCTCATACGCACTCTGGCGGATGATGATGGTTGGCTTCGCTTCTTCGCTTCGCCCGTTCTCGTTCACGCTCTCGATGTGGGTTTTGCTGTTGATTTCTTCTTCTCCTTCCGCTTTAAGTGCACGAATTTTTCACGACACACAAACGGCACCACGGGCACCACCGAACGGCTTCACGATGATTTTCTTCTCGCCATCGGTTTCACGGTTTGTAGCAAATATTGCGGCGCACACACACACACACACGCTCACTCACTCACGCTACACCGAAACGGAAAGGAGAAACAGGGAAAATGATGAAAACGGAAGATAGAGCTAGATTAAAATTGACAGTTGACAAACAAACAATCAAAGCAATCGGGTGCGTTTGTGTGTGTGTGTGTGTGTGTGTGTATATATATGGGGTAGTTTGTTGCAAGGGAAGATAGGAATCGCACAGGGTCGTGCGAAGAGAGGGGTTTAGTTCACGCAACCCCGGGGGTAGTGATGTTTTGGAAGGGGTTAAATTTGTCGCTCGCACAACACACACACACACACACACGCACGCACGGTCACGCGCGCGAGCGCTTTCCAGGTGTAACGATGACGAGATGTAGAACGAAGCGAAGCATCACAAACTGTGCAGCTTTGCATCATTAATTTCGATCCTTTAATCAGGATGAGCTTGTATGTACACGATTCTCCCTCTCGATAAGTAGGGACATAACCAGACCCTTATTAATTACACCACTGCTCGGAAGGTTCTAAAAACGAAACGAAACATATCCGCAAGCTTCTTTAAACACACCACAAAACAGAAAAAAAATGCTCCCGCTGTTTGCCGTGGGAATGTAAGGTAAACACACAGCTGCACACTGTCCCACCCGGACAGAAGGAAAATGCAATCGATGCAATGCGCACACCACACCGGACAGTGAAAACTCGCACGCACACTCACACTTTGGGGCTGTGCTTTTTGTCGGGATGAGACAAACGCACGCACAGGAGCGCGCTCGCTTGGCGGACAAACGGTACACTATGCGTACGGCAGCACATCATGAAGCATAGGCCACAACATGAAAACCCATCGTTATGATGCAGGCGCCCGCACACACGCGCATACACACGCTGGTGAGAGAATTTGTTGATCCTGCATCGCGCACTCGTATGTCTGTCGCTGTGAAGGCTATTGGTTTTTTCTGTTTTTTTGCTTCTAAAAGGATCATCCCACTTGCGCTCCCTCACCTCACAGCGCTTCTTTCTTCTCATATGCAAGCAAGCAGAAATTGCTCGTCGTCGTCCTGTTGGCCAGTCGTCCGTCGTCCCGTCTTGGACGTCTTTCCGGATGAATCTCTGCGCACTCAAGCGCGCGCGCTCGCTCTTTCTCTCTCTTTCTCTCTCTATCTCTCTCTCTCTCTCTCGTCGCACACATTCACACGCACACTTCAGAGAGTGCGCGCGTGTGAAAAAATGTTCCTTTATTTTTCTTCTCATTCGCCGTCACTACCACTACCACCACCTACCGCTCGCTGATGACAGCACCATACACCACCCGTGCTGCATTTTTGCACTGACACTGCGGCCACGGACGGACCTATTATCGCTCAAATTTTATCACTCCCCCGTGGCGACACACTTCACGCACCGTTTGCACCCGTTTGCACGCACTGAAGAACGATTTTTACGGCTAAAAAACGCATTTTTACGCACCGAAAAGCTACTGCCCCGTCGCAAAACGTTGTGTATGTGTGTGCATTAAAAAGCAAACGAAAGAACGGTGGAGCGCAGGTCGGTTCGTGTCGATGCGTGTGGGGAGTCAAACACAGTTTGACAAACGTAGCTGCAGCTATTAGAATATTATGGGCGGTTTTGGAGATTATGCTCCGGAACAAACTTAAAAAATGCGTTGTTACATCAAATTAAACATATTTACCTTAATTAGAACAAGTTTGATAGGAAAAATATACCTCTCAGTTGTCAAATGTGACATTCGAAACTACGCTTGATCTCACCCCCTGCCCTACGCATTTAAGCGTATTTTTCAAACGTATTAACAGTTGCGTTGTTTTGAATGAAAAATACGGAAACACCAAGTATATTTCTGCCACTATTTTCATTATCTATCTTGCTGGATTTTTTTTGTTGAATTTATTTGTACACGTTTGCAAGTTAAGGTAATTTTTTCACACAACCCATAGTGCATGATGACAGAGACGTCAAATTCGAGAAATGTCAAAAGCAGGGTGATAAAATCTCCGAATTACATAAAACAGCCAATCGAAGATATTTTGAAGGAAAATAACTTTTTCCGTGATCCATCAGGATCCACCAAGAACCGAAATTTGCTCCGCAGGCTGTGAGATGGCTTCAATCCTGCGCTCCTTCGCGTCGGCCGTCGCCAAGAGCGGCGTACTGAGCGCAAACGGTAGGTACGACTAGCCCGGCTACCACCGTGGTGTCGTTTGTTTTGATCGTGTTTCGGGCACTATAAAATCCAACTCCCTTTTTCCGGTTTTCAGCCATGGGCCGTGCCGCGCCGGCGGTTATGCTGCGCTACAAGTCGACCGAACCAGCCGCAGAGTCGAGACGTTAGTGTCCACCAGCGTCCACCGTCGTTGCGTCGTGTTTCGCTTACTTAGTTTCCATTCCTTTACCGTTGTAGCGACCGTCCGCAAACCGGATGCGGCCGCCCGTTCGGAGCTGTCCGAGTTTGGCAAGTACGTCGCCGAGTGCATGCCGAAGTACGTGCAGAAGGTGCAGCTAACGTCCGGTGACGAGCTGGAGGTGCTGATCGCCCCGGAAGGTGTTGTGCCGGTGCTGCAGTTCCTGAAGGACCACCACAACGCACAGTTCGCCAATCTGGTCGACATTGCCGGGATGGACGTACCGTCGCGGCAGTACCGGTTCGAGATTATCTACAACATCCTGTCGCTGCGCTACAACTCGCGCATCCGCGTGAAGACGTACACCGACGAGCTGACGCCGATCGATTCGTGTAACGAAGTGTTCAAGGCGGCCAACTGGTACGAGCGTGAGATCTGGGACATGTACGGGGTGTTCTTCGCGAATCATCCCGATCTGCGTCGCATCCTCACCGATTACGGTTTCGAGGGGCATCCGCAGCGGCGTGACTTCCCGCTGAGCGGGTACGTCGAGCTGCGGTACGACGACGAGAAGAAGCGCGTTGTGTGCGAACCGCTCGAGTTGGCCCAGGAGTTCCGCAAGTTCGATCTGTCCGCACCGTGGGAGCAGTTCCCGAACTTCCGCCATGCCAATCCGGCCACGGAGGAGGTCGCCACGAAGCCGGCAGATAAGTGAGGGAGCGTGTAATTGTTTTGTTTTGCTGCCTAGGACGAAATATAAGCGGATGGTACAGTAGTGCTTGGAAGTGATGGAATTGTTTTTATTTCCATGTCCATAGTCATTTACTACGTCATTTTCAACACAACTGGCAGTCTCCGTTGAAGTTCAGATTCGAATTTTCATTTTGAAACAATCCAGTTTTGAATTTGAACCATCTCCACATTTCATTACCGCCACGACTAAAAAAAAATTCATTTCGATGCATTCTATCATGTTTAATACTGTTTATTGGTTTATCCTACTCCTATAAGCCGCCATTTATCAGATGATGTTCATAGCTGCTGGCCAGATGAAATTTAAGCTGTGCCAAATCCTCCGCCGTAACGCCCAACCCCTGTTCCGCCATACCCTCCATCTCATGAACACCGTTCAAAGGGTCGCGAAGCTCCGAGCGTTCGTTGACTTCCACCGTTGCTTCTTGACTAGTGGCAGAACTTTCGCCCCTATCCCTAACGCCCTCCCACTCGGTGGTGTTTGCCTGCACACTGCGCACCTTCCGCCAGATGGACGTTTTCGGCAGCCCATACACCCGAGCCGCCTCCGACAGTGACATCCGGCCCGCAACGCACTCGTTCGCCGCTTCCGCTAACCGATGCTTGAACGGTTCGCCCTTGTCACGCTGCTTTAGCGTCACCTTGCCCGGCAGCACACCGCTGCTGTACAGTCGCAGCTTGTCCCGGTGCAACGTCGACAGTGGAATCTCGAAACGACGGCTAACGCTCACCAACTTCTCGCCCGTCTTTAGCGCATCGATCGCTTCCATGCGGCGGCCCGCGAGTTGCGGTACCGTTGGCCGGGTGGTGAGAGGTCGAGGTAATTTGATCGTTTTTCGCCACAGGACCGTCTTGGCGATGTTGTACCGGTGGGAGGCGACGCGGAAGCTTAAGCCGTCGTACAGTATCGCATCGATAGCCGCCTTTAGACGAGTTTCGTAGCTGGAGGGATGGAAAATCGGTGCAACGCTTAATGCTTCCGGTTCGGGTGGTTCCAGGTCTGTTTTTACTTCGGCCATTTTAATTCTTTTTCGCCACAGTACACTTTCTTCGATGTTGTATTGAATGTTGGAGGCCTGCTGAAAGCTTGTACCATCGTTGGGAATGGCACGCATTGCCTGATTCAAACGCTCGTCATATTGCGAACCATCGTCCGGAATCCTTTCTCGCCCGTTATCTGCTTCTTCAATTATTTCCTCTTCCGGTAAAGATTCCATTTGCGCTACCGATTCTTTTTGTGCACCATCTTTTGCCAACACCTCGAACCGTTCGCTTACTTCCGTGGTGGACGCATTTTCCTTGATCGATTCCATCACCCCGCCCGCTGAATCGTGAAGGGATTGCCCGAAATGTATGCCCTCAACTCGATCCGCAATAAACTCTATTCCACGTATATGAAGCAAACTGCACGCCTCGATAAACGGAGCCACCTCGAACGGTCGCAGACTAACCGCACCGGTGTAGACAAACCGTAGAACGAGCTGTACGGACAGCAGCGTCAGATCCGGTATTAACACCGTCACGGGTTGTTGCGCCATGCATGTATCGGAGAAGATTGTCTCGAAGAACCTAGACGCCATGCCGAGAACGGCACGGTTAGCCAACAGTTCACCGCCGTCCGCCATAACCAGACGGCAGTCCGGGTACTGGTGGGCCTCGAAGATGTCTTGAAACGTGCTCCGAATGTGCCGCTGGAAATCGATCCATTGTACGTTGGATTTGGCTGACGAGTCTGTCGAGGCCATTGATCTGGTTGTGTCGGCTGATTTACATTTATTGAATGAATCTCGTGGCTTGAATTTCAAATCTTTGGGTATGTTAAAACGTCTATACTCCTGTATTTGTTTGTAAACAACGGGAGTCATTTATTTTTGACAGCTTATTTGCCGATCATGGTGTGCGTGCATTTTGTTCGTGCAGTAAAGAAAATTGAAGCAGATTTGAATTTCAAACATTTTCTGGAGACTCGATGTTAGGTATTGGCACTGCATTATCGGATATTGATTTTTTTAAACAAAAACAGATCCATAATCAAAGCGTCTTTAGATTCTAAGCATCAAATAAGACGATTTCATGTTCGAAACGTTGTCAAACAGGAATTAAAACACGCAGAAAATACAAATAGTTAGTACTTTATTCCCTTTCCACTTGAACACGATCATCTCTATTTTGTTTGCCTATCTTTCGCCACAACGCCACCTTGGAGATGTCGTAGCGCAATGATGCTTCCCGATAGCTCATACCCCGCTCCGTGATTGCCTTGACCGCTGCCGTCAACCGATCGTCGACGCTGAATGGTATCAATTCCGGTATCTCTAACGACACGTCCGATTTCGAAGCCGTGGGCACATCGTTCTCGGTGCTATCCTCCTGGTGCACCTCTGGTACTACCGTAGCTGACAACCGTTCCGACGTCTTCGATGCGGTCGGTGCCGGTGTTCGTACCGATTGGTGATTTAATTTCTGCACATACCGAAAGATGCTGCTTTTGTTCAACCGAAAAGCACGCGACGCTTCTGGGTACTGCATCTGTCCCGTAGCGACCGCACTGGCCGCCTGCTTCACCCGGGCAGTTAACGATCCTCGATCATTCTGCCCCCAGTACAGCTTACCCAACCGCGATGCATTCGGCACGATCGGCACCAACGGTGGAAGCTGGATCGGTGGATTGTTTGGCAGCGGGCTCTTCTGCGACTCGTCTTTCTTCTCAGTTCCCAGCATTTCATCGATGGCAGCATCCACTCGCTCCGCAAAGGAGCGTGGATCTCCTGATCGATTGCTACGAGTTTGCACCGCCACGTTGCGTGCATGACGGTACAAAACCTGATTAGCGAACCCGTGCGTTCGGCTCATCAATTTTCCTGACTTTCCATCGACCACGATCGCCCGGATCGCTTCCTTCAGGCTGGCAAGGCGTTCTGGTGTGTAGATTCTCCGAAACATCGCTAGAGTAGCTTTATTTCTTATACTCACTGGTGACTGCTTCGGCTGCCATCGGACATGTGTCTGTTTGGTGCTACAATTCGGGCTAGGACCGCTAATCACAGGATGTAGACGATTTGTTATAACTTTTTCAGGGATGTTGTACCGCATGCTCGCTGCACTGACGGTTACACACTTCTGGAGAATTTGATCTTGGGCAGCCATCAACCGGGCATCGTAGGTTACCGTATGCCTCCTCTTGCTCAAGATGACCGCCTTCACAGACTCATCAACGCCGTCTAATATGTCGTTCACATCGCGCTTGCTTTGTTCCAGTACGGTCTCGATCGTGGCTTCTGCTACTGGCGATTGCAATGTACTAGTGTCATCGCTTGCTTGGGACCGCACAGCACGCTCCACCCTTTGTGTCCAGTCCCCCAGCTTATGACACAGCACATGGTACAGAACCCCGGCTTTCCTTAAGGTCATTCCACCGTTCATTACTGCAACGATCGCTGCTGTCAGGCAGGTGGCATACGTTTTGAGAACTTTTCCCCGTGCCATCGGCGTTTCCGCTTGCGTTTTTCCATCATCCTTTCGAAATGGATCCTGTTGTTCCTCTGTCTCATGCGCGTCACAAGGTTCTATCTTGATCAACACCTCATCTAATGGCATCGTTTCCGATGGTTCTTCGCTCCATACCATTGTTTGCACATCGTGCTCCGGCTCCCCATCGTCCATTGAGTTAGGATTGTTACTAGTGGACTCGCTTGATAACACCGAACTTGCTCGTGCAGTTTCCATTCCTCCCCCAGTGGAACCTTCAATGAAAATACCCATCACTACGTTGTCGTAACATTCGACGCCTCGAATCTGCAGCATATGGCATGCTTCCATGAATGGCAGCATCTCCGTAGAATGTAGCGTTACGCTGCCGGTATAGATGAATTGAATCACAACCCTTAGCGTGGAGAACGTAAGATCTGGGATAAGAACCGTCGGAACATCTGCTGCTTGTCCCGCAGACAACGGGGACGCGCTGGAGAAGATGTTCTCAAAGAAGCTGGATGCCATACTGAGAATGGCACGGTTTGCGTACACTTTACCGCCGGGCACGACCAGCCGGCAATCGGTGAATTGCTGGTAATTGAATATGTACCCCAACATGCGCTTCATATGTTCCCTATAGTCAAGCCACATCAGCATCGGCTTGGCCGGTTGGCTAGACAGCTGTGCCATTTTTTAACGAATTACACTGGAATCGGTGTGTAAAATCCGTTTGAGCTTTCAGTTAAACTAATTTCCGATCCGCTTTGAGCACGATTTGAAACCGAAACATACGAAAACATTTCGTTGCGTGTTTATTTACTTTGGCGGAATTTGTTATGACATTTGCAAGAGAAAGAAATAGATGCAACAAGTGAAAGAGAAGGCAAGCGATTTGGCCGATGAAATGCCAACACACGTTTTGTCGAAAGCATTTTTATTCCGCTCCTTTGAATTTGAAATAAATTCAAATACTGGATCGTGCAGCGTTGGCTAAATCGTAATCTATACGCGTATGTACTCCGCCAGCTGATCGATAATGGCGCAGCACGTTTCGGGGATCTGCTTCTAAAATGCGGCCGTGGAAATGTTGGTAGTATTTGCCAATTTTAATGTGGTTGAAATCCTAAGGCATGCATTTGAAACAAATGGTAACATTTCATATTTGTTTTCAAATGGCGTATTATGCAGTTTGAATTGAGTGATAGAAATATCTATAACGTCAGAGTGAAATAAAAAGAGTTTTGATGATTAAACACGCCATGCTAACAAGAGGCGTATTCTCAAACAACGAAACTCGAATGTTTTGTCAATTATCAGCCTCGTCTAGGCAATGAGATATACTTCAATGGATATTGTATATAAAATCTCAAAACAGTTAGCATAATTTTTGTTTCGATAGTTCGTTCGATGAAAATCGTTCTCCGCTTGAACGGGGGATTCCAAACGTTTTCTTAATTTGTCCTTGTTCTTGCGTTTGACCTGCAGTGGGCGGTCTAATTCTTCTCACGTGCGTAGATTTAACTCATCTGATTCCCACAATTTGCAGTGAACGTTTGTTCGAAAACTCATTTTCTCATTTGCATCTCGCTTCTTCGCTTCACGACTGTAGAGGCTGGACAATCTGTTCGAATTGATAGACACTTTTGACAGCAAGCAGCGCTCTTTCTCCTGTCAATTGAAAATAAATCGCGAAGGCAGAACGTGCGTTCGTGTGTGCTGTTGAAGATTTTTCGAGAATAGAATTCCTAGTAGCGGACGTTTCTCAAGTTGTTCAGTGATTGCCGATTAGCCAAATCCACCGCCTCTCTCTCTCTCTCCAACACACAAACGCCAGCTCGCTCGCTCTCGCCTACACGCGAAACTTCCAACGAATCGTCGTGTGTGCTGATCTAATCCAGCGCCTCCGTACAGCAACCTCCAGCGACACACCGCTTAGCAAAGCGCGTTAATTTTCTTCACTTGTGTCTATTTTGTTTATCGTATGTCCATCCAGAATCTTAATACATTTGGTAAGTACGAGCGTAGTAAACTTTCAATTTATGTGCATGAAGTGGTTAGCGCGAAGGCATTTTGGTCGAAAAAAAAGTTTCCATCGTGAAAGTGAGGTGTGCTTCCGCATTCGCAAATACCCGTGTGTGCGTGTGTGTGTCGGTGGAGTGGCTCGTGCCTTTGTACGGCTCACCCATACACCGATCCATGTGGTGGTAAGGTAACTTTTTCGTCATTTCTCTCTGTATTTCAATGTGTTGCGAAAACCCCTATTGTTCAGAGTTTAATTATGAGGTGATAAAAAACAGCGCTAAATCCATTGTCCGTCTCCGGAAATTCAACGTCATTTTCCAAACTCCGCACACACATGCACACATAGTACGTAATCATACACGTTGATTTCGTGTGATCCGCGCGCTTCTCGAACTGCCTGCTATTAAACACACGCACGCACCTACACTGATGTACGCGCTTGTCCCTTATACACACTCGCATCGAACGGGAAGCCGAAGCAAGCAGGTTGATGATTTTTCAAAATGGCGGACGGTGTACGATATGGTTGAAGGAGAGTGTGTGTGTGCTTGCGAGGGCCGGATGACATAGCAACGTGCTGGTTTTTTTTTGTAGATGCCAATTCGCTGCGCTCTTCTTTTTGTTTATTGCAAATGGAAAATTCATACTACCCACGTGTGCAGCTGTAATCGGCTGTCGGGAGTTTTCCTTTCCTTTTTATCCTAAAGTACACACATACACACACGCACACATGGTAACCTTGAAACAATTGGGAAGAAACAATGTGCTTCGTCATTGTTGTCACCCGGTGATCGGTGCACTTTTTGTGTACATTTCAACTCGTTTGCCTTGTCTACCTGGGTTTTGATACAAGGGCAGCTTCCTTTGCTGCTTCTTCCGGCCATCACGGACGGGTGAATTGACCGTAATCGAGGTGAGCGTGAGCCGAGGTGAATCACCGTCCTCCCATAAAACACGCTGTCCCTCCATTCCCTTGGAGTGCGTGTTTTGTCGTACTTGAAACAATCTTAACGATGGGTGGGTTGACTAAAACATCCTGAACGCACGGGTTGGATTCATTTGTGCTTTTACCCCCGATCAAGGTTACCCCACACCATGGTTGTATTGGCTGAGTAGGCGATGGAAAGACTCAAATAGAAGGAGAAAAGAGAATATTGCCTGCAAATCATGCTACATTATTCCGTCTCAACTCAACGGTACTGTTTCAGCAGTGTTGTTTGAAATATTTGACCTAGATTCGGAAACCATAAAATGCATTATTCCGCAACACTCGCCAGTGTGAAAAACTCGACCAACAAATAATGCGTTGTGAATGCATTATTTGTAATAAAATTACTTTTTGTTTACTCGCCATAAAGACGCGTCGTAGAACGACGTCAAGGTTGACGCAAATACGCAATTAAATTGTCCGCCAACTGGCGAAGTGATTGGCACAAAGGGCGAGCGCACCAAAAAATAGCAAAACTTTGCAGATGCACTTCTGGTGAGGAATTTCGTTGGACTGTTTCTTTTAGATTCTTTGTCCGATTCGAGAATGCTGTGGTGGGGTTTTAATTTCAACATTAAACTTCTCCACACACACATACGCGCGCTCGCTGGATGGTAAATCCAATGACTCACATGGCTCGCCTCCCTCTTCGCTCCCCCATGATACATAACCATATGACCTAAAAACGTCGAATGGTGGTGTTGTTAAAGAATGCGTTTTATTCACCAATACCGAGCGAGAGAGGGAATGCAACGGGAATTTTTTTCATACGCTAGCTTTTCGGTTCTTTTCGTTCTTTTCCTAAACTGATGGTGGAAGATGCTCGAAGACATTCGCAATAATTAATTATCGTCTTTTTTTTCAGACCCATTTGCTGATGCAATAAAGGGTGCAGACTATGATGTGCAGGACGGTCTCGTGCACATAAGAATTCAGCAGAGAAATGGTCGCAAAACGCTAACCACTGTCCAGGGACTGTCGGCCGAGTACGACCTGAAGAAGATCGTGCGAGCATGTAAGAAGGTGAGTGTGATGTACCAGGATGGTACAGAGGGAAACGTTGGAAACTCGACAAAAAAAAAAAATTGATTTGATTCTAAGCAATGTTTTTTCCCCACACCTTTCTGTGTCATTTTAGGAATTCGCATGCAATGGCACTGTAATTGAGCATCCCGAGTACGGCGAGGTGCTACAGCTGCAGGGTGACCAGCGGGAGAACATTTGCCAGTGGCTAACCAAGTCCGGGCTAGCGAAGCCGGACCAGCTGAAGGTGCACGGTTTCTAAATCCGCTCGCGCGCACAGTTGTTTTTGGCGCGGGTTTGTTTGTGTGGCCGACGAAAAGAAGTGCGGGGAAAGTCGAGAAGTGAAAACAAGGAAGTGTGAGTGACCCACGGGTGAGGGGAAACAAGAAGCCAAGAAGCAGTCCTTCCCAGCTCTCGTCCCGGTGTACTCCCTTGCTCGTTTAAACGCAGTTTTATGCACCATTCAAAATATCACCACCACCACCAATAGTCACAGCAGAGGCCGGTGCTCTTAACAGCAGCAACAGCAACAACTCACTTGTAAATTACGTTCTCACCGGGGAAAAGAAATCATCTCAGCTTTTCGTTTTTGTGCGTACGTGCGGGTAACGTGTGTGTGTTTGTGCCTCTGTTCTTCACTGAAGATCTGACCTTACCCATCACCGTAACACCTCCGTAGCGTTCCCTCCTCCGCTTGGAGTATTTTGCGCTTCCAATGCAAGTTCCCATTCGACGAACGGATCAGCATCACTCCCAGGAGCAGCAGCAGCAGCAGCAGCAGCAGCAGCTAGCGGTTCAGCAGTGAAGTGGACGTGCGGCACTTGGTGCCGCCTCCGTCCCTTCGTGTCTGTTGTTGGCCGCGATTTCGCGGTCAGCATCGGATTCGATGATGCTGCTGCAACGGTGAGACAAACCGCCGGGAAGATGGGAGCGGCGTAAGCGAGCAAGAGCATGTGTGAGAGAGGGAGAGAGAGGAAAACGGGTGTGTGTGGGTGGGTTGGTTGTGATTGTGCCGCACGAAGGAGAGAGCGGCCCAGGCACAAGAAAAACACGGCATGTGCGAAAAAGAACAACACATCGTTAGATGAAAGACAGCAACAATAACGCACGGCAGGCTTCGAAACCTCGGACCTCTGCAATGGGAATCATTGTTGTACCATCACCAGCAGCGCAACAGAACAACAACAGCAGCAGCAGCAGCAGCAGCATTAGCCTTTTTTCTAACAGACACACGAACCGGTCTCAGGTGTGTTTGCAGCGGCTGCAGTACACGCACCTTCCCCGGCGCCGCCTCCTGCAGCAAACGCGCGTCGTTATACACTTTTGTCATCTTATAGATCAAACATAATAATGTAAAGCAAAAAAAGAAAAAACATAGCCAAATCTCCACACAACGTAAACCACAATGGTGTTCGCGAACGTTTCTTTGTGTTCCGTCTATCTTTGTCCTACCGATGAGCCCATCGGTCACAGTATTACTGTCGAAAGAAAAGCGTACGGGTGTAGGGTCTGCAGCTGTGGGTTAGAATAACTAAAACTCGTACATTCCAGGAATATTCTTTTATGGGGTGCTGAGAAAATAGTACGGTTGCTAAGGGCAACGGATTTCATCGGTGCCATATACAGAGCGGAGCATGGTCTGTCACAACGAAGAAAAATTCTGTATCGGAACGTCGTAGAACGAACCTACGGACCGGAGCAGGAGTATTACAGGACGATAACGGTATCAAGAATACTAAATTCGGTTCTACTATTTCTGTTAGATCGCAGCTTCAGATTTCAAGATCGAAAACAAAACTACGTTGTCAATTTTCAATCGGATTAGTAGGCTACGGTCTTTGGGCGAATCATGATGAACCACGTCGAACTACAAAACAATTATCCTTGTACTCATCTTGTTTCTTACTCCCTAGTTTGTCCTGGAACATCGACGAAGAAATTCGCTTCTGGAATACTTGAAAACGATAGTCGCATATCAGCACTGTATGATTGACACCACGTGCTTCCGTAGCTGCTCGTACATATTTTTGAATGCTCTTCATACTTACTCTAATAACTCTCCTTTATAATACTTCTCACTTCCGAAGTGTCACCAGCTGTACAGATCTCCGAAAAAGTGAACTGTTTGCAAATGTCGGTCCAACGTTGTTTCTGTAGAGAATGTGTTTATTAAAATGTTGATAAAAATTGGCTTTCTTAACAGCCAAACACAAATTAATCGCTTCTTGTTCTATCATTTATCTTTCTTCGTTCCTGTACCCCAATTCAGTTGTACTTTTCGAAAATGTATTCAAATTTCGGTATTTTTGACTCGAACATTTTTCGAAAAAGTATCCTAATTTCGGGCTTTCGAACATGGTCGACAATCTTCGTGTCACTATGGGGAATGGCCGTTGCTATATCGTAATATTTTCAAATGTAACTCTGTGTCTTGTTTTGCTTACCTCAAGATATTTCACATGTTTTAGAGGTATAAATGTCACCAACCAAGGCATGAAACATTAATTGATGTATCCGACATCACGTTCTTTAGAGGATTTTTTTCGAGCGAAACTTCTACTGTGAAGAGCATTCTAAATTCAAAAAAATCTTGTACATTTATGCACTAAATGACGCTTTTTTAAAAAAATGCCCATATGCAAACACTAAATCTATCAGATTTTTGTCTCAATTTGATTCATTAAACAAACATCCATGCAACGCGGATTTAAATGTGTTCTATTTTATCCATTTTATACCGGCTAGCCCATATTGCGTGAACAAAAAAAATATATATCGCTCACAATCGGTCACTCACGGTAGCCCACTTCGCTCCACAACGGAACGCACGGTGAAATAAAATAAATAAAAAACGATTCTGAGTGTGTGGGGTTTTCCGCGTGTGGGGATATACGTTCGGCGCACTCGGGTTGTGTTTTCCACCGCTCCGCACAGGAGAAAATCGTCTCGCGTCCTCGCGTGTGAAAAAGTGCAAAAGTTACACCGCAAACATAAATAGTGCTGCAGCAACGGGCCGTGCATCCTTGAAGCAGCTGGAAAATCTTGCGATCTCGAATAGTTTTTGTGCGTGTATGAGGGTGTGTATACGTGTGTCCCACCGTACGTCGGATACGGAACGTCTGGGAAAATTATCCACCCTTTCGGGCGGAGGACATGTAAAAGTGGCAAACAAAACATATTCCCAGCTGCTGGAGCCACTTGTCATTGGTCCTGTAGGAGCAGGATCGCGTGCAGGGTGCAATTTCCCGTACCGTATGGTAGAGAAAAGTTGCGTCTCCCCAGGGGCCGGGTGGGTGGCATGTGTTGTTATTGTTGTTGTTGTTGGTGGCAGCTCGCCAGCTGGAAGATTCGGGGTGCTGCGAAACCAGTCCAGCTGCAGAGGAGAACAAAATTGTACATTTCTTCATACAATTTTGATACCGGTCTCAGTAGCCCGGTCGGTGGAAGGGGGTTAGTGTTAGTGCAAATATACGAGCGAATGTACGGGTGTCTTGTTGCGTTGTTTCGAGCCGTTTTGTGCGTTAAAAAACAAAGGAAATAAAAGAAGATTAATCTTTCCTCACTCACCACGCGTGGAAAGGTTCCATCGTCGCCACAAATTGAAACATACGGAACACCGATTTCGTATGGCTCCTTTTTGATGTGCGAAAAAAGCTCATCGCCGTAGAGTCATGGCCTCCCATTTGACCCAGTGATAAAGGCGCAGGCAGGCCGTTCCGCTGGTACGCGTAGGTGGCGATGATTCGACCCTGCAACCTGTGCATAATGATGAGCGAGCGAGAGGGAGAGAGAGAGAGAGAGAGAGAGAGAGAGAGAGAAAGAAGAAAGGGAGAAAGCACGACAAGAATTCGACATCCTTTTCTCACCTTCCCATTCCACGCGAGTGCTCGAAGTAAACTGTTATTGCGTTGTGATGCGGAAAAGACCGGAATGTCCTCAGTATTCGTTGCGAACCGAAGTAATCGTGTGTGGGTGGTTTAATTGTTCCCGTATCCCTTCCGGCGCAACGTGTATTGCCATCTCTATTGCGCAGCGTTCGCCTGCTGGCGGTCAGACTACGAGCGCAACCCCCAGCCAGGGACAGCCTGCCTGTAACTTGTTTGGGTGTTTTGGCGGCGCCTCCACGCGCTTCCGGTGGTTCTCCTTCACTCCTTGGCTGTGTGACGTGCGCATCTGTCTGGGGTTTTTATCGTTTCTGATGTTTTCTTTTTTTTTCATTCCTCGCGAAACGGTGCAAGCATTTTGCGAATGCAGGAATCAATAACCCTGCCAAAGGGTGGCAACGAACCATCCGTCTCCATGTGGGGCTCCAGGAGCTGAAGGATTGTGTTTGCTGCTGAATGTCAAAGGAGAAAAGTTCGTGTCTTAAATGTCGTCGATCCATCGCACAAAGGCAACCAACGTTGCGCTGGGTTTTGTGAAAACGTTTTAAAAATCGTGCCCGAACCCCGAATCGATGTTGCGAAAATATAGCCTCCTTCTCACGTTCCCAAGCAACCGTGCGATGAGGAGGTGCAGATAGGTTACCTGTGTCTACTACGTCATACATTTACAAACTGCTTTGTTTTTGTTTTCATCAGAATCGCCGCGTCACATTGTTGTTTTTAACGCCCTTTGTTGTGTGTACAGCAGGCAAGTGACAGATCAAGAACGGTGGAAAAAATACCGTGTGTCAAAAAAAAAACTGCAACCATTCCGTTCGAGCGGTGCAATTAGTTTCGGTCGTAACAACTCCTCACAATCAATCAAAGGAGCAGTTGAGTAGTGATTATAAATCGGTAACGCAGTGTGCGATGAGTAATCGAAACGCGGGGCCCACAAACTGCCGCCCATAATGATCCATATGGTCACTGGCGTCTACTACGGTGGGGGCGTCGTACGCTTACTAAACGACGATGACGGCAGCCGACGAAGTCAACTGCGAAGTGTGTACGGATGTAAATAGGAGCTACCGCTAAGCAGCAAAGAGCGAGCAAGAGCAAAATCGGCTTTCGCTCGGTGTCGATTTTTTCTCTCCCCCCAACATTCCCCATCCCTCCCATTTGGCCACCCCATACCTCGCGCGTTTTAGTTGGCGATGCCATTGCGAAAGTATCGACTAGTGTCGTCCGTGACTGGGAGCAGCGGTAGCACCGCCACCACTAGCAGCCACAGCAACGGCAGCCTCAGTATTGCCGCCACCACCCCCAGCAACACGTTCACCCTCACGTCCACGATAACGACGCTGGCGAGCGTGGCCGGTGGTGGCGCCAGCCCGTCGTCCATCGGGCACCATCAGCAGCAGCAGGCCACCCTTCAATCACGTACGCGACAGCAGACGCAGCAACAGCTGCAGCTGTCGAACACCCACCATTATCACCACCACCATCACCACCATCACCAGCAGCAGCATCAGCAACAGCTGCTTCAACAAGGATCGGCCCAAACGCGAACGCATTATTCATCCCACCATCCGCAGCAGCAGCAGCATCAGCCGCATCAGGAGCAGCATCAACAGGCGGCGATACTAGCACCACACCATCAGCCGGTGCAGATCCTCCAGACCGTACCAGCGGCCGCGGCGCCACCCATTGTCGATCCGCTGCCACTCTGCCTGGACGCGAACGGGACGTATCTCTGCACGTCCTACAATCCCCGGTGCTACATCATCCAGAAGGTGAGCGCAGAGGGCGAACGTTTGGGGATGATTTTCATACCGCACATACTTAGTAGGCGAGCAGATGCATATCTTGGCTATGAGGGTTATTTTTAAAACCATCTTAGTAGCTCGTCTGGACGTCCGGGCATACTGCAATTTCGGGTAGACTCAGTGTACAGTGTAGAAATTGTTCGCCTATATTAATTGTGCTGTGTTTTCCTCTGAAATACGCACTAATTTGTTTATTTGGATTCCTGAGGTTAGGAACTAAAATGTACATACATCTAACGAAATGGATCCAAACTCTGGACAAAAATTTTGTTCGTAAAATCCGTACCATATGTCAGCAGAGCGCACCGGGTGGACCTGACAAAAGTCATCGTTTGCCTTGTTTCCCACCTCCGATTGATTAATTGGATTCGTTGGTTTCGAAAATTTTATTCGTATGGCTTCCTGTATGCTGGTTTGATTTTTCGATAATTACTAGCGGACAAACCACGTGGGGAAGATGAAAATCTTTTGCGTTTTAAAAATGATGGTTTTTTATGTTACGAGTGTACATTGAGTTAGCAAAGAAACAGCTTTTAAAGCAGTTATGAGGAGCAAAAAAACCAACCCCAACAAACATTCGTCGCCTTATCTGAACCGAAACACTAGTCTGCGAACGGAAGCCCGCCCACCGGGTGTCCTTAAAATGACAAATGAAGGTTCCGGTAGTCGCCCGTTGCGTGCCGAGGCGATGGTGGAACAGTGACGGAAGATTAAACACGACACCATATGGTTAGGAATTGCCATTTTCCGAGCTCCCCGCCCACGCGTTCTTTTCTTTTCATACGTGTACGTGACACGTAAACGCATGGTGGGCGCTAGTAGTTGATGGAACCTATTGTGAATCGGCGAGGTGTGGCGGTTGCGAGCGCGGTAAACACTTGTTGCGCGTGGCAGAGAGTTGGAAAGACTTTGAAAAGTAAAAATAGCTTCCTCTCGGAGGGCCTACTTCGATGTCCAAAATTAGAGCATATCGTCTCTAAAGGACATCCCATTTTCGTCCAGACGGTGCGAAATTATCGTCCTTCGTGGAATAAACAATCCATTTGCCTAATCACATTTCAATCAACAGGTACGCACCGGGAGGATTAATCTTGTCATGATTACTTCCCGCTGTGGTTTCAATCGAATAGAAATTGGATTTGTTTCTTAAATGGAGAACGGAGTGTTTTGGTTGAGCTAGAGATCAATTCCACAAACAGTTTGGAGCGATCAGAACTAGCAGTACAAGTTGATTAACTTTATCTGGAATGGCTTTTATTGCGATTTTTTTTTTCATTCTTCTCACTCTAGCTCACACCAACACCCGTCAGCTGTATCACATACGAAGTGTCCCCACTGGCAACATCGCTGATAGCTCAGCAGGCACCCCTAACGGCGACCAGTTTGTCCGTGCCGACATCCGCCACATCGTCCGGGACATCCGTGCAAACGATCGCGAACATCGATGAGCTTATTGGCTACAGTAAAGCGACTTCAATTCCACTGGTCACTACTGCCGCCGGTAGCTCCGGTCTCGAACTGACAGCCCTGCCATCTGGAGTAAACGATGGTAGTAGCGGTACCGGCAACCTGTATCACCATTACGGCACCAGTGCAGCGGAATCGGATACAACGGCACTAGTAGAAACTGGCAGTGTGATATCGATAGCGAATCGTGCGAGTAGAAGTAGTAACAGTTTCGGTCGCGAGTCGTCTTCTAGCAGAAAATTGGAAAAGGATTCGAACAGGGGAGCTTGCGTGATTATCCACGCCGCGAACGATGGTACCAGTTCCAGCGGGGCCGGTGTCACATCGTCAAGTACCAGCGGTAACGAGATGCTTAGTGTGTTCGAAGCGATCGGAACGGGAAGTTTAAGTGGGGGTGTGAGCTATGATGCTGGTGTAACCGTTACTAGTACCAGTGGTGGCAGGGCAAGTGTAGTATCCTGTGTTAGTCCCGGGGCTGAACAGCAGCAACAACAACGTGCCAGTGGCGGTGTTTATCGTGGTATGCCGAAAATGCAACGAGTCCTGCAACCTGCTTCTACTGGAGGTGAGTCAACCAAAAAATAACACGTATATTTATATTTTTACTAGGAATTTTTTTTACCATTTTTTGGCAGTTCAAACATTTCAAGTTTGAAAATCTATCCTAAATTTAGGGTTATGGTACTATTTCATAAACCTTCGAACTGATTTCTTTCTTGTGATTTTTGTAGTAGCCTGGCTACTCGTACGGAAATAATTTCTTTGAATTTGATCAATAATATTCAAGCATGTTATTAGAGCTTCAACAGAATCAACTGCTCGAAAGCTTGCAAATTCAAATGCAAGAACACTGTTCACACGTTTCTTAGGTGTCCTTTCCCGCACGTATAAACGTATTTTTGTCGACCTGCCATATCCATGAGCTCTAAGATGGCATCATACTTAAAATTTCAATCAAATGTTTCTTGCATTAACTTTTAAAATATGAAAATGTCGGAAATAACAATGTCAATGTAATTTCTATCATGCAGTAGATTTGAAAACTCAATTCGAGCTGTTTCGTCTGCTTCGCACTACATGAATGGCATAGTGATCGCTCTTTCGGTCATGGTCACTCGTTCAACAGTGAAGGCTCATTATCCGCTCTTGATTCAAATCATTGACTTTTTGACGTTTTGGGAAAAGAATTTATAAACTTGAACTTAACACTACGTCAGCCGGGTATTGAAATACAGTTTTGATTTTGTTTGAATAGTCGCTTGTGAGCAAATGAGCATAAATAAGTAATGTGACAAATATTGTTGTTGTTAAACAGTATTTTTGTTTTACCAGTGTATCGCAAATGGTCTGTTTTGTTTATTTCAGTTTTATTTCATTCGAACCATCTTCGTTGTGTATCCAAACTGTGGGCTTTTCGAACATTTCCAGTAATTTTTTTTGTCACTGCCGTAAAGTCCAAAGTTGTATTATATCAATTTTCATGCAACACTAAATTATATGTGACTATTTGTGATTGTCCTATTTCAACTACTTAGTCCGTAGTGACGGGGTAAAAGTGTTCTCCCGCAGCGTTTCTAATTTTACATTTCATTCCCACATTTAGGTACCCAGCGATTTCTGTGGCCGTTTCCCTGAAGTTCGCTTAGCTCAAAATGATGTCTATGCGACAGTGGAGGCTGAGCACACTGTTGGTATTGATGGACAGTTTTGACAGCTTCTGTTCATCTTGTTTTTGTGAATCAAAAACAGATTTGTTTCTGCAAGTGTACGTGGGGAGGGAAATCCATACCGTTTAGTTGTAAACAATAAATATTACTTTCAGTTGTGGATCCTAAAGTTAGGATCAGAAAATTAATCCTGTGTGCTCCTGTGTTAGACGCCAGCGTCGCGTGCTAGCGTCAGCCTGAAATTGTACACTTGAAATCGAATCGGTGAGATTTGTTCTGGTGCATACGTGTGTTTCGGCCATTTTGCCGCGCAGCAAAAGCCGTTCGTGAAGTGAACTTAGGGTCCGAGTGCCAAATTCGCATGTAACGTAAGATAACAGGATGTGATGACGATGATGATGGTGATGGTGGATGATGAGCACAAGTGGTATCTGTCCTCTCCATCCCTGACGCGCTGAAGAGAATACTATTATTCGTGTATTTACGCAGCGATAGTTTTCTGGTGGGACAATTATTCACTCAACACTCAACCAAAGTCTACTGTATCGAATTATTAGCAGAATTCGAATTCTTCGGGATAAATGCTCTGAATACTTGTATTTTGCATTCCGTCATGTGTGATGATTCGTGACCACACTTTCCTCATCCTCACACGCGTAGCTCACTCGGTGGTGAGTAGAACTTCTCACACCATCTTACACGTTTACGTTCGTGTGCGAAAGGGTGTGTGCGTGCTAAATGTGTACCATCTAGAGGGAGCCAATTGTGACAGTGTGCGAGTACAAATAGTTACCCGAAAAAGTTTTTTGCTTTCGGACGTTGAAAAAGATCCATCACGCACACATGTATGCATGTGGATGATGATGTTCCTCAAAATGCTCTAGTTGTGTTCGGTATTTGATAAAAATGTCGCTTTCATGTATGTTAGCACAAATATCATGTATTTTGGTTATTTCGATCATCAGCTGTGGAAGTGGTTGTATGCGTTTGACACTTGACAGGCCGTGAGGAGTAAATGAGAAAGAGATAGTGCTACGTTTCGCAAATCGTTCACAAGTTTGTATGTTTGTATGCATGTTCACGTTGTTAATGAACAAGGGTGTGAGTGATAAGGCAAGGGAGTTGGGGCGATAAGTCTCATTTCTGTTCTGTGTTTTCTATCTGCTTTTGGATATGTTTCTATTGTTTTTAACGTACTTTAATTTTAAACGTATGTTATATTTGAGAACATATGTGGGGTTTTTATAATGGATGGTAAAAATCAACAACCATCAATATTATCAGTCCCCACTAGAGTAATTTCTTACACTAGTCTTACTATGTTAACGGACATTTCTTGCAAATGTTACTCAAACACTATACAAAGCAATCTGTCATAGTCTATGCTTGTCAGTGTTGTTATGTATGCGAGAGGAAAGACGGAAAAAAGCCGGTAAAAAAGAAACGAAAAAGGTCCTTCCTGCTACGTGCGATCGTGTGGACGGTGGGGCATAATGCAAACGATACTGCATCCCTCCTCCCTGCCTTCCTTTACGACACACACACACACATCCAACGTTTTCGCAAACACGAAGTCAATGTCAGTCACAAGAAAAAGGAAGTTATCTAATTCGCAACACACACCGACGAGATTTTCTTTTAACTGTTCGTTCTGGTCGCAATTCTATCGTTACAAAATTGAACAATCAAATTTTTTACTACATTTTCTAGCTCAAGTTGTTCAAAAGCGACCTGGTCAAAAGGAGTGTGGTATGAGTGCGCTGTTGGCATGAAATTTTTGCATTTTGTCTTTTTTTGTCTCCACGCGCTCCTCCGCCCATGTGTGCGTGGTGGCTGTTGGCTGTTGTTCTCACACAACGTTGCCAACTGTCAGACCGAAACCTCTCGGTGGGAGGGAGTACGAAGGAAGGGAAGTCTTGAGGGAAAGGAGCAGGAGAGCGATGTGTGGAGTAAGTTTTGTGCAACAATGGAACACGCCACCATCGAGCACATATACATACGACAGAATCGTAGTTCACGTTGGACTGCAAGCGGGCGCGTTTGCAAGAATTGTCCGCCTGGTCTCTTCGATGGTTTTGTTCGCGTTGTGTTTCACGGGCCCCTGGTTTGGTTGTCGGTAGTGCGATCTTGTGAGTGCTAAAACGTACATTTCTTGTACCTCGGGACATTTGCTTCTTTTTGCGGGTCAGTGGTAGTAGCAATCGTCCGTCGTAGTTGGGGGGCCCCCAGTGTGCCAGTTTAAAGACGTTTTCTCTTTCCATCAGTCAGTGTATGGTTTGCGTGTATAGGTGTGTGCGTTAGGAATAGGGTGAGGAAAGGGAAAGAGGAGGAGATCTGCTGCTTTGGAGTCGGTTGTAAACTATTTTCATCTCTAAATACCGCACTAAATCATCATCCCCAGATTTAACCCGCAGCGATTTCCCGGTTCGATCGCTGAACTCGCGCACCTAAACGCCTGCTATTCATCGCGTTTGATCAACCCTTTGATTGGCAACCAACTCATTTCTGGCAGCCGGGTTCATATCAGTTTGCATACATTTTGAACGCTAACGTGTACGGACTGGCCAAAAATTGTGTGCTCAAGAAGTGCTTTGAAGATGCTTTGAAGAATTGACATTTTGTCATTCTGTCTTACAACACTTTGAAAGGTTTTTTGTTCGTTAAAATCGTTTGATAATTTTTTCTACACAACGGCCCATGTCACTCGATGCATAATTGTGTATAAATAAAAGTATTCTTTAGAAATATTTATCTTTAGTAAAAAATTAAAACCAAGCGATTGAGAATTTTCTGCAAACGGAAGCAATAGTTAAACACGCACGTCGCGAGTCGGACATCGGAAGAATTTGTCGAATTGAAGAAAATTGAAAACCAAAACCACGATCCCACCCCCCGGTAGTCTGACGGACGGTTAAAAGTTGTGTTGGAGCACCCGTGCGCGTTGGTATGTGTGGATGTACCTTTTTTTTTTTGTTTAGTGTTTCAACACAACACCATCATAAGGGGCCATCGTCGTCGGGCTCTGGCTGCTATGTTTTCCTCTCGTTCTCCTCTTAATGTGCGCTCGCTCTCTCTTTCTATCTCTGTCGCTTCCATGAGCGGCGGGTGGGTTTCGTTTTTCTCGCTTCAATTTTGTTCAATCATCGCGCAAGCACACCCGTTCGTTCGTTGGTTCGTTCGCCTTTCGGCCATATTGGCTCCCGCTTTTCCTCGTGTGTGTTGTCGCGCCAGCAGCAGCAGCAGCAGCAGACAGACGGGGCTAGAGAGCTATGTGCGATTGGGCCTTTCCGTCAAATTCCGGTTTTTAGTGGTTGGAGCAGAAATATCGCAATTCACACTCGCCAGCAGCGCTCGGCAGCCAGGGGGTCGTTCAATTTTTGAACCCGATTTCGTGTGCGACAGAAGTGAAGTGTGTAAGGTTAAAATAGTGTCCGCACGCGTATGTATGTGTGTGTGTGTGTGTGTGCGTGTGTAGGGATGTAGAATTCTAGTAGAATGCACAATTTTATTCCAAGGAACGGTGTGTTTCTTCTAGAGCCAATCTTTTGCTTCGTGCTTTGAAGCAATGCGCTATAATGTGTGTCCGTCCCGACGAGTATTGATTCGGGACGAGATAGAATACACCATTTTATCGAAGGTGACGAATGTCTGCTTGTAGAGCTAAATATGTGCTTTATTTTTATGTAAAACCACAAGGGGTGAGTTTCATGAGCATAGAAATCAAGGGAGGCGAGTGCTGTGGAAATCGCCGTGTTTGGTTGATTAATCGTGACCCTTTGCCTGTTCTCCATCCTCCTACTGGTAGTGAAGTGAACGTGTGCGTTTGTGTGTATGTGTGTGTGCTTGCCGTGTATTATATCATATAGACCATTTGCCCAAATTAACCGACTAGGCGGATGAGAGTGGAATAAGCGACGGAATATGTCATCCGTGTGATCCGTGAAGATTTTGGCTGGTAAACGTGGTTGAATAATTTGACGGCAGTCGCGTGTGGTTGTAACGCAATTTTTCGCATCGATTCGGTAAAGGATTGTTTTCTCGCGGTGCCCGAAACAACGATTCCGATGGGATGTAATTTGTGCTGACTATTGTGTGGTTCGTAATAAGGTGGCACACGACAGCAGCAGCGCAGCGGTCAAAGCAGATTTTTGACGTTTATCTTCCTCTCGCTTTATTTTTAGCCAGGAAGAGCGAGATAGGGCTGCGACTGGGAGCGAGCGTAGAAATTATTACCACCAAGGCGACAAGTGCGTACGAAAGCGAGAGAGAGAGAAAGAGAGCAAGGAAAGGTAGTGAGAGAGAAAGGTGCCTGACAGCACGAGACACACAGTGCAAAGTGCATACTGTGATTGCGATGGGGATTTTCTTTTCTTAGTAGTAGTGTGTGCACGGGGTAGGCGCGCTCAAGTGCCCAAGGAGCCGGGGGTAGCTTATTGTCGCAAACCTTCCTCGCTTGCGTTTTGCCACCGTGGTTTTTCATCAAATTTTTAGTGCCATTCGTATGTGAGTGCCAGAAACGGCATGAAAAAAATAAACAAAAGTCCCTTTTTGTACAACTTCGTTCCTTTGGAAAAAAGAAAGGATTGACAAGTAGCACTGTATGTGTATGTGTGCGTATTTCGCAAACGCACTCGCAGATCACGGAACCGCAAAGACCACAGTTCACGATAAGAAAGCGAGAGAGAGAGAGAGAGAAAGCTGGGGAAGTGTGCGTGATGTGCCGGCGTTTTTTTTTCTATATTGTTTTAGTTAGTCACCGAAGAAAATAGAAGTGCCGGGGAGGTGCACCCATGCACCACCACCACCACTACGATCATCATCCATCCATCGCGCACACAGCGGTGTGTGTTTCGGTACTGAGCCAACCACCAGTAGCGCGCTGCCTGCGTGTGTGTGTATACTTAAGGCTGCTCCATATGTGTGCTCTGCTGTTCAATTATTTGTTTCCGGTTCGCTTTTTCCCTCTCCTCCCCGTCGTGTTGTGTGCCCGGGCACGTGGAGTGAAAGGCCGATCGCTCGGAATTGATCCCTCGACCAACACCATCCCGCACGCATCTACGTTCGATTATTTTTTTATTCTTGTGTGTGTCCATCGGGGGGTACAAATTAACACGTACACACCTTCACATCGTCGGTCGCCGCGGTGTCAACGGCAACTGGATGGGCGCTGATACTGGCACCCGGTGTGAATTGGAAATTGAAATTGTGTGCGATAGTGTGTGACACCCCCTTCCCTCGAGTGTATTGTACCTCAATGTGTGTAATAATGTTTTTTCCTCTTTATTTTTCTCATGTTCCTCTGCCCGGTGTGCGTTGAAGAAACAGAATTTTGCTCGCTTGAACACGTTCGGTGTGATGAGTGTGTGTGCGTGCGTGCGTGTGTGTGTTGCTCTAGTGTTGCTAGTGTGTGTTAGTGCGTGCTAAAAGGTGACGACAAGACGTGACGAAGTTCGCTCTCGCGCATACGTGTGTGCAGTATATTCGCGTTTGTGATTGCGAGTGACGCTCCAGTGTGTGTGTGTGTGTGTGTGTGTGCATATTGTCGCCCATTGCTGTCAGCAGCGTGCGAGCGAGCGAGCGTGTGTGTGTGCTGTACACGTGTGCACAAGCCGCACCCATACTACTAACCGGCGGTGTCCGGTACAGTAGGCGCTGCCAAAAACGGCACTGCGGTAGGTTCATCACCGAAACACGTTCGAACAGGAGAGTGTAGGAAGCCTTTTCTCTGGGCCCCCGGAGTGAGCCGGCGTGCTGCCAGCTACTTCGAACGAAGAAGAAGCGTAGTGTGGTGTAGTGTCCTCTGATTTTCTGTGCCGTGACAAAATCCCTCCACACTCTCGCTTGTGTGTTTTGTGTTGTGCGGATCTGCACGAAGGGAAACTGGTTGTCTGTTGTGTTGCCCTAACCGCACAGCAATCTGTCAGTTAGAAAACAACTCGGTACGACTTCCAACCTGCGTCGTGCGTGTGTGCAGCGAAGACGGCGGCGTCTTTAAAAAAGCCGATCGTTTTCACCTCACCGTCGTGTCGACTCACTCCTCCTTCTCCCTACCTCACCGGCCAACAAACGCGCCGTTTGTGGAGTGAGAGCCGGGGAGGGCGGCGAAAGCGGTGAGGAAATATTCTTCACCCCTCCCTCTCCACAACAGGGGGGGTAAACACACAGGACAGGACACCGAAACTGGCGAAAAATGGATACGGGTAAGAGGAAGCGGACGTTGGATTTTAGTTCCGGAATTTTTGGCTAACTCGTTTCATCCGTTCGTTCGAATGAATTTTTTCTATGGTTCGCTGCCAATATGTATCGCAAACGTTTTCCAAAATGGCTCTGGCTTAAAGTGAATGGAAAAGGTCCTTGATTGTTATCGGAATCTACACCCCGGACTTGGGTGAAATATCATATGTGGCTCAAGTCTTTAGAAGCCCTTTAAACCGCCCCTTACTGTGTTTTATACAATAGTATCGGTATCACTATCGAATCTGGTCCTTCTTTCCTCCCCCTCTGGCAAGAAGTGACTAATCAGTGTTTGAAATTCGAAGCTAATGGGCTGCTCCGTTGGCGATATTTTTTAGTAGAATGTAAAATGATTCAATCACTGCACTTCAAGTCACATCTGAATGCGCTGTGAAATATGTCTTCAAAATATAATTGAAAGCGGGGAGGGAAACCAGAAAACACCCTCACACATTCGTGTGCTTTAATGTATAAAAGTGTAAAACAAAATGGGAAAGACAGTAGAGAGAGAGTCACTTCTTTTTGGTGACTGCATAGTATGCATCGTGCATAGTAAAAGTTAATTTTATGACTTTTTTTTTTGTACCGCACACATAAAAGATGTCACTACTATTCCGCCACCGACACGGCGGGGCAGCCCAAAACACCCCGATTCCATTGCCTTCGGGTCGTAAAAACGGGTTGTATGGTTTTTTTTTAACATTTTCCTTTCCGCTCGAACGTGTGCGCGGTGCAAATTCATCTATTGTGTGGGTGTGTTTGTGGCCGGAGTGCATTCCAATGTGTGTTTACTTTACGTTGCCCACTAACCCCACCCCTCACCCCCACCCCTACCCACCTTGGGAGGTTTTTAGGCATTTTTTAGGGAACCTAATTTTCGATAGAATTGTGCTGTGGTGTGGAGTTTGAAAATGTTTTTCCTTTCCCATCTCTGAAATTAGTTTGTAATATAAGCGTTTCGACAGTCGCTAAACTTGCAATTTACATGCCTCGATGTGTCATTAGTGTGAGTTACGCCTTTGCGCTGTGTTGTAAAATTACGCTGACCGTTGTTTTTGATCCATTTGGTCCACGAAACGCCCGGTAGGGAAATCCCCGAGAACGAAGACCGGAATCGGTTCAGTAAACAAACTCATTAGTTGCGTTAATAAAACGTGCTGGAACAATTTTTATTGTTCGTACTACTAAGTGTCATTCAACATCTTTTTTTTGTGTCTGGTAAATAGAAACGAATTTTCACATTTTTTTAAAAATGTTTTTCTTCATTTCGTTTCGCTTTCTATGCACCGCGTCTCGGTAGCGCCCAGAAGGCAAAGCCGATAACTCGTGTGTGAAGTATAAGTGTACCTCATTCTAATCACTGCCATCTCATCCTCCGTTCGCTTTCTTATCTCGTTTGTTTGAGGCTTCCCAAATGATGACGCAAAACCTTGACGCTACTCTCGTAGCAGAGTCACATCTGGCTCAGATTGCGGGCAGAACCATTCTTCTTGTTCATGTTCTACTGGTTCACCATGATGCTGCTGATCGAACAGGCAGGCAAACATGTTCCAAGCATGTCCTTTTTTTCCCCGGTTGCGTGTCCTTATCGCTCCACACACGTTGCGATCTTATCTCGGTAGTGATTAAATAATTATTATAAAATTTCCAACATCTCCTCTTCTCGGACAAGAGGCAAACGAACACAACTATTACGTCCGTTTCCCTTCCCTAACCACTGTGCTCTCTTGTGTTAGCTTCCCTTTAGCGACCCTGTTGTTTCACAATGGCGGGCAGCTGATAAGGCGGTGACTTATCTTGATGGATTTACTACGGGTTCGTTCTGGGCGAGAGGAAGAAATGCTCACCGGATGCTTGGGAATCTAAAAACCGGTAGGAAAACTCCACTTCTACTTGTGGTCAATCGGTTTCTCTGGGTTTGGTTTGAAGTGCTGACCGATAGTTCGCCACAATCTGCTGGCAGATAAGGAAAACTTTTTACATTGTCGTCGTTCTGCCGCTTTCTGTCGAGCCCCGTTCGAAGCCGCTGGAAGACGGTTGGGTTTGTGTTGGTTAAATGAAAGGTTAATTTCCGAGGTGCTTGCAAGATTGTACATGCGAAAACAGAGAGCATTTCATTAGCGACGAAGGAAGGGAAATGTAGATCAAAAGCTTTTTATCACTCACTTTTCATCATATTTTACTTGAATCGTCACTTTATTTTTGACTTTTATTGCCTTCCAAAATTTCCATCACTTCAAAGTAGAGGGATAATTATTCGATAATAATAATAATAATATAGCCGTATGGATGTTTGAGTTTTTCCCGAAAGAGGGCAGACAGTGTGTTAAAATATTTCAAAATGCTTTCATAATTATTACTACCAAAAAACACCCAAACTTGCCTCGAAACACAAAACGTTTCTTGTGGAGCGTTTCTGTTGATGAAAACTAAAATTCCATTCATCCTCAAATGTCTCAAAATCGAGCTTAACATTTGGATAGAAATATCAATGTGCGGTTTTTTTGGACAAATAGTAGGTGCTAATGGTGAGGAATTTATCGTTCAAACAATCACCCATTGCGTCATACATTGTCGTATCTCGTACAAAACCGCACACTCACACACAAGCAAGCGTCTCGTAGCGTTGTCTATGACTCACCTGCACCTCCGCCTGGTTATGGGGTTGGAAGAGGGTGCAATTGCATCCGGCAATGATGATGCTATCCACCCGTCAGCCCTTCCTCCCTCCTTCCTCGCCGTTCGTCTGGCGTGGAAGCTTCCTTTTCTGCGATGGAAAACGAAGATGACGACTGCTGTTCGTTTGTGTGTGTGTGTGTGGGAGGAAATCATTTGAAGGGTTAACAAGGCAAGATACCTGCCTTATTTTTTGCCCAACGGGTGAAGAATGTCATTTAAACGGAAGGAAGGGATTGGGTGGGTGCGAATTACGAATTAACTTCGTTTGTCGTCACAAGCCGTTCGACGCCTGGTAAGTCCAATAGTGGTCTGTTTGCAAGCGATTATCAGCTTGTGTCCCCGATAGTCGTGTCTACTGTGAGTGGAGTGTTTTATTTTTATTTTTGCTAGTTGCCATACGCTTCCCCCAGCTGGTCAGGGGAGGGATGTAGACAAGCCAGTCACTTCTTATCAGTTTCGTTGTTCACCTACTGTCTCTCCTCCTTGGGACACGCATTGCTGTAAGAGAATGACTCTTAAATTGCGACTACTATGATTTGTGCTCGAAAACGAACTCCGGATTTGTGTCCATTTTCGCATCACATGACGAATGGGTAGTGCTCATTTTTTATCGCCTAATAAAAGGTGAATGAGGGGAAGATGTCGATTGGATGATGATAGTGGACGAGACAATAGTGTGGAAACAATAAGGGTTCCTATTGTGACGTTCTTACAAATTCGTACTCTAACAAAACCCTGTCAAATGGTAATGCAGATTGGTTTTTTTTTTAGTTTTTGGTTTGCTAAATTCGGATTTGATTTTTCATGTCTCTCCAACTGATTGGATCTTAGAAAGCGTATGTTTTACTTGTAATGGAAACCGTTCTCATTGGCTACTTTGTTTATTTCAGCCTAAGCAAAAATGGAAATTTTTAAAGAAATTGAAACTTAAATTCTTTTTCAATTTTTTATCCTAATTTTTTGCTACTGAAGCTGATAAGCGATAAAAATCAACACTATCCTTAGATAGTGGGGGATTTAATCCTGCTTCAGGTAAAATAATATCATAAAAATAGTAAAATTTAAAATTGTTTTTCTGCTTTGAACGGCAATTTTCGTTGTTCAAAAATATATTATGAAGTGTAATTAAAAAATCAACGAAGAAAAGGAAGCTTTCGTTAGATTAGTCTGAATCTGCTGAATTCACGTTGCTCATTCTGTTCGATTGTTATCACCTTCTCGTGTGTGAACATTATCAAATATTAGCTTAGGGTGCTATTTTCAGCTTACATTTATAGTTGATCGTTTGCTGGGACCATTTTGTTATGAAAGCTGGAGAACTTCAAAGTTTATGGTGCATTTAAATATTTTGTGTAATTTTTATGATGCACCTCAACGTTTCACGTGTTGCATTCACTTAATAAGCAGTTTCGTAGTTAAATTTCAACCTGCCTAAACTAATTTAAAACTACCTTAAATGAATTGCCATTTTTTAACGATCGCCGGTAATGGTGTCTTTTTAAAAGATTTATTTGCGTTTTTTGTGTCGATGTGTGCGCTTCACTAGAGTCGAGATGATGATGTTCCATTTCGCAAACCTTTTTTTCGCCCATATACAACACACCGCACACCCCGCGTATGCCGTCTTCCTCTTCCTCCGGAACCCCCCTCCTCGACCGGCATGGCGTCGATTTTTGCTTTTTCGAACAAGTTTTCGATTTTTGCGTTTTCATGCTGACGACGGGAAACCACCCGCGCCGCTGCTCCACCCGGGGACGTAACCACCACCGAACGTTTCGGCTGTTTTTTTTGCCATCTTACGCGCGCTTTTGTACGTTCGAAACGTTACCTTTTTCTGTAAAATGTATTTTTTCGAGATTTGGTAGCCCTCTTTTTGTCTCTCTCCCACTCACTCACACGATTCGTTCCTGTGTTTGGGGGGGGGGTTTTAGTTTTATTGGAGGGTGTTTTAATGAGCTGTTGCTTGCTGCGCTTGCCTGCGTTTTCGTGTCTCTTAACCATTTGGTTGTTGTTGCGATTTTAACTGCGATTTTTAAAATTTGCAATGGCGCTGGTTGGTAGCCCGGGAGCCACTTGTGTGCTAGCCAAAATTTGGACTGTTGGTTTGGGTGTGTGTGTGAGAAGCACACGGAAACGAAACGGGTCAGGGATGGGGAGCTTTTCTGTGCTAAATTAATATTTTTTCATGGTTGGTACGGGATTCTTCCTCTCGTATCGGTTTCGTTCGTCGATTCATTGAAGCTTGAACAATAGCAAGATCTTCGTTTTATCGTATAAAGTCAACACAACAGCTGTACATTGTTGTTCTATTTTAACTTGTTTGTTCTTTACACTTCCTTTAAAATAAAGAATGTAGGATAGGAAATTTTTGCTAAAAAAATTCTTCTACCCTTCATAGGGTAAGCAATTTATAAAGTATTTTAACTCAGAATGCATTTTATATAGCAAAAAAAATGAAGGAAAAACATAAAATTTCTTAGAACAACGCATTTGTTGTCCGAAAATATTGTTTTCTTCGAGGAAAATTTTTAAACCTCCTAAAGCCCTCATCGGGAATAGATATTTTTTACAAAAAAAAAAAAAAATAATAGAAAAAATAAAACGAAATAAGTCTCCGGTAACAATACAAGCAAACGAAGACAATATTCTGCTCCAAAGCTACAACCGCGCGCACTATTGTTGTGTAGTGTTCAATAACTTTCAATCTCAACCAGCCTACGGAAAATGCAATCCATTACCACCCGCAACCCTCTCCTTCCAAACGCATTCCGATGCAGCCGTTGTCCGTGTCCCGTCTTTCATGTGTGTGTGTGGTGCTCCCCATCGCCGCTTTGTTTGATTGAGATTGATTAGAGCGCACACAGACGCACACATACAGCAGGAAAAAAACACACACTCCAACCGCCGCCGCCAAAGCACCAAAGCCTGCTGCGAAGGTTTCTCCACCGTCTTCTTCTCCCGGGTGATAATAATGTGTTTGTGTTCGGTTCGCAATACGCCCGTCCCTTCCCACCCGTTTCGGCTCGATCGGCGCTTGTGTACTCTCTGGAGTGATGTTGTAAGACTTTGGCGGGGGGAGGAGAGGGATGGGGGAGATGGAGGAAAAAGTAAAAGTGTTCTAGTTTTTTTTTAAATTTTTGCTTCTCTCCAGCTGTTGTTACCGGGTGCCTCGCGAATGGGAATGGTTATGATGGAGCCTCGCGAATGTTGTGACCGAAGTGTTCCAGTAATGACAGGCTTTACTGGCTTTTCCTGAACGCTTCCCCCCAGGGGAGGGGTTCGGTGGAGGCATGGGAAAGAAAATGAATATTAAATTCACTTCTAATAATAAACCGCAGCAGCAGCAGCTGGTGGTGCTGAATTGAACGTGGATTGTGGTGGTGTGTGGTTGCAAGGCTGGCTGTGGAATGTTGTTTAGAATGCATTTTGCGATTGCGAAAAAAATAGAAAAAAAAAACATCGATCGAATTTGATGAAATAGTTGCGGCTCCTTTGTTGGGGAGTAAAGGGGGAGGAAAGAGGGGTTAGGTCTATTCTCTCCACACCATCCATAAGCACGCACATGCGAGGTTATAATGCACCTTTACTGATTGTCTTACGCACTACACAATTCACCCCCCCCCCTCCCTCCAGACTCGAGAATTGATACGTGGTGGAAGAAGGAATCGAAACGACACGATACGCAGTGAGTTCTTCTCTTCCGAATCCACCCACCACCCCGATCGGTGGCGTGTAGTTGTTTTTGATAGAAAATCAATCGCCATCTGATATGGCAATCGATTTGCATGCCCACCTTTGGTGTGTTGTGCCTCTGTTAAGGACGGCCGCCGTTTCATTGCCTTGTCTGTGTCCCCTTCCCATCAGTCAGCAATTTAGCTTTTCCTCTTTTTACGGGTACCTACCACCACGGGTAATGGCTCGGCAAGGTAAATCGTTTTGTTTTATTTCAAACGATTTCGATTTCAATTGTCAGTAAGTAGTACACCCCGTTTTAATGTAACGATTTGAGTTGAGGCTGGATCGTATTAAAGGTAATGTGTTTATAATGCGGGTGGTATCGGACGGGGCGATGTTTTTCTGTCAAATCTCATGCACAAATTTGACAGTAAATACGAAAAAATCGCATGCGACGGTTTTTCTACATACATGGAACGAACAGTCTCTCGTAGCTTAACTCTGTGCCGCAAACGAAGAAACGAGATAAAAGGGGCGTTTTTAAATTATTTTAAAACATAATTTCTTTCGAATTATATTAAATAACGCTGAATATGGGAAAAATACGTTCAATAAGATTACTTTTATGTTTTTACCTCAGCCCATGGAAGAAGTTTCAATAGGATGATTTTGATAAATTTTGATTTTTTTAAACATTTTTAATCCTTTTAATCGTCCAAGGGTAGTGTTCATACTTTTTCGATATTTTTATTGAGACTTACCAGTAGAATGATATAAAAAATATAGAATTTCTTGACATTTTTATCGTTTCCTCATCGCCAAAGTAGTGTTCATACTTTTTTGATATTTTTATTGAGCCTTGCCAGCAGAATGATATAAAAAATATTGATTTAATTGCAATTTGTAATGCGTCCCTCATCTCCAAGTTCATACTTTTTTTGATATTTTTATTGAGACTTGCCGGTGGGATGATACAAAAAATTGAATTCACTGAAATTGTTTAACCCTTTGCTCATCGCCAAGGTAGTTTTCATACTTTTTTGATATTTTTGTTGAGATTTGCCAGTAAGACGATACAAAAAATATAGAATTTAATGAAATTTTTAATCGTTTCCTCATCTCCAAGTTAGTGTTAATACATTTTTTATATCTTTATTGTATCTTGCTTGAATAAAACGTTCCGTTTATCTCAAATTATACGTTTATCTTAAGCTTATACAGATTTAGTGAAAAGAGCGATAGCAAAGTCACCTAGAACCTTGCTTTTACTTGTTCGTTTCCGCACTAAACCTCGATGAAGTCACAGTCAGTAAAACACACCGCGCACACACTCATCACGAGCTCCGTAAGTCACCGTAAGTTCGGTGGTTGAAAGGTTTGACACAGAAAACTAATAACCGGTCACAGATCATTTTCAAAACCCCGTTCACACACACACACAAACCCACGTGATGCGATCCAATTTCGTCCCGCCCCGAGGCAATGCCAAAAACGAAAAGCCGCACAGAGTAGTGCAGAGAGTGTAGTCAACATGATATCTGGTAGCAGCAGCAGAAGCTCGGGTAATGATATCTTCCGAACCGCAGTTCATTTTCTTTCGAAGCTAATTGAATCGCCGCCTGCTGCTACCTGCCTTTGCGTTCGAGGGTGGGTCTTCCACCTTCGTCATATCATTGTGACGGAGGGGGAACGGGGAGAGGGAAGAAAAAGCTCGTGCCAAAAATTCTTTCGACCTCACCCTCATCCCCTCGTTTGATCGTTTGAGCCGCCCCTGCAATGCTGTTTGCCGCTGGCCTCACCCAGCTGTGGTTGCAAAAAAAAGAGAGAGATACAGAGAGAGGATGGTGAGGAGGCGTGAGCGACCCTCCTCCGAGCATGCCGAGACACATATCTGATCAGGTGCCAATCGTGCTCGTGCAAAAAGAAGCAAACAAAATAGAGGGTGCAACTGATGATGAAGACGCGTGTGCGTGTATTCCGCGTTTGTGTGTGCATTATTTGACAGCATGTTGTGAGAGGATTCCTTGGCGATCGGGGCTCCGTGTGATGTCTCGCGTTTTATGTTCCGTCTTCACCCCCTCCCCCTCCCCTCCCCCATCAACGCGGGTGTAATGTGTTACTGCAAAGGAATGCGTGCACGACATCATCTCATCATCACCACCCGTGGGGAGGTGTTCGCTTCGCCTTTCACGCACGATGCTCCCTTCTGTCTCGTGACAAACGCGTTGCACTAGTTGTGTATTGTTTGTTTGTGTTGTTGTTGTGCATTTGTATGGTAGAGCAGAGAACATTTTTTATTTTAAAGACTTCTCATAAAAGCCTTTTAGCAATTCATTTTTGCAACATTTTTTAATCGCCAAATTGTTTTGGATTCTTTGTTGCGTAAAAAAAAAAATAGAAAATCGACAACGGGCAAAATCGACAACGTTCTCTTTGATTGTTCGTTTCGGAACGGTTGCTTGGACACTTTTGTTCTCTACATGTTCAACTCCTAAACAAATAAATAAATAACGGCTAAAAAAGGTTTCAAGAATTTTATGGACTTCTTCAGGTATTGAATCTTTATAGCATTGCATATAATTGTATGAAAATGAGAGGTTTTCACCCAATTATTGGCCGAAAATTGGTACACTTAAGCTATATTAAAATGTTCAGGTAGTTATAGAATTTTTGGAAAGATGGCACTGCCAAGTTTAGCAGAACAAGTGAGCTGTAAAAAAAACCACTCCGTCCAGAATTTTAATAAACGCGGATGATATTGGTTTTTCCGAGGGAAAAAATGTGTGAAAATGTGTTAAAAATCTTTGAAACCTATCTAATATTTCTACTCCTTTATTCCGGGTTGCTTTGACAACTATTTTCCTAAAAATTCAATTGAATTTTCGAAGCGTTCAATACATTCTTCGAACGATTTAATACGAAATCTTAACACACCAATTAAGTCCTTTTAAAACTCTTTAGGATACCAATGGTCGATTTTTGTGTTTCTATCCAGCACAAACGACATTTCAGTGTGTATATCGTGTAGCCTAAGCTCAGCCGGGTTGCATAAATGCCGGCAAAAATCCATCGTCATAGGGTGCCATGAGCTCGAAACAATCAGCGCCTGCTTTTAATGTTAGCTTCTCGATGCCTACTGCACTTTGAACTTTCGGCTGCTGCAGAGCCATTTTGGTAGTTCCAAATTTACCCCAGCTTGAGAGACTGTGGATTTGAGATCACGTATCCGTGTCCAATTTAAGGCGAACTGTTTTTGTTTTGTTACTTGGACATTAAATGTGCAGCATTTGTGAAAGCTAATCCACATCTCGCGTGCCAAAAAAAAAAGAGAAAAAAAAATGCACCACAGAGACAGCATCATCTGTGTTTCTCTTCGCCGCTGGTTAGAGTTCTTTGCTGCATTGTGTGGAGCTTAAAGGTTGCGCCAATCTTCCAATGTCCCATGTGGCGCATCCTCGCCTCCAAATCGCTTCTCCAAAAGGTTGCCTTTTTTTTGCGCGGGGTGATGCGACCAGGCTTCGAAGTCGAAATCGATCGTGGAACGAGAATCCTCACGACTTTGGACGACGGCAAGCGCCACGTTGTCACAAGCGAAAAGCGAAACAACATCATCCATCATTCACATTTCTCTCCCTCCCATCCGACACCGGGTGTTGATCTCGGCGATCGTTTCGCGCTTTAAATGTCACATTCACTTTCTGTTGAGATGCTCCCGGCGGCCTCCAACATGGTTCGTTCGGTGTGAGAAGATCGTGCCCGCTAGACGTTTTCTTTTTCTCTGGTCAGAGAAAGATTTGATAAGGCAAACTTCTCTTCAATGATGAGCAAACTCCTCCCCCCCCCCCCCCCCCCCCTTGAGCTTGATCGCTGCTGGAAGGTCATATAGTTTTGCAAATAAAAACAACGTGTGTGAGGTGCATGTGCAGAAAACCAGTCCCGTCCCGTGGTATATTTCGCACCCAACATGGAGCTGGCTGGCGAATCGGAAGGTTTTGCCGCACGCTGTTGGAGGTCTCCGAAGCCATTATCCAAAAGAGCCTCACCCGGGAGATGCGTGGTGTTGTTCGAGACTTCTTTTTAATGCTACCCAAGGGTAGATCGTAGGTTATCGGCTTAGTTTTGGATTGGCAGACTGTTATAAATACACGACACGCGCTTCTGGTGGTGGCTGTGTGGCTGCCTGGCGTCGTCGGGCGGCTGATATTTGAAAGATGTCTATTTATAACCCCGCGGTTTTGCATATGCGACGGAGCAGATTGCTTGCAAAACCAATTTTTTTTAACCATACCTCATTGTAGCCCGTTGTTGGACAAGCCGAACAAAAGCCAGAGATACCTTCTAATTTCTTAAGCGGACCATCGCGTGGAGTGACCTAAGTTATTGTGTTCGGGAAAGTTCAGTTCCTTATGCGGTCACAGGGCAAACTGTGGAAACAGGTGCATTAGGTGGATTGATGGTGGGTTGATTATGTAAAGTTTGTGTCCAATCGAAAATTGGATGGAATTGTTGACGAGAAACTACCATTACGACGCTAAGGTCGCTTTGGGGGAAATGTTTTCCCCTCTCGTGGGGCTTAATATCGCTCTTGAAGTAGCTCTGCCTTTCGCTGATGGACGTTGGTCGGAGGACGACCTTCTGAACCGCTCAAGGAAGGCTCCGTCTTAGGGTTTGTTTAGCAATCCCCGGAACGAAGTCGCTTCGGAGTGTGGAAAGATCCGTTTCGAGTGATCCGTCTCTCATTAGCACCCGCGAGCTTTCCATTTATGATTCCATTTTCTAAAGCGAGTGGAGGAGGGGAGAGGGGGCGGGGAGGGCGACCTCCGACTACCGTTAAAAGTACATGAACACCAGGCGGTGGTCGGTCCGGAAAAGCGGAACAACACCGCACGGGAGGGAAATATGGTTGCCTGTTGCGGTTGCTGTCTAGCGATGAGGGCAATGGCCAAACCGAAATCTTCACGAACACCTCGAATAACCTACCTGTACTCACCACGCACGACCCGATTTGGCTCACGCTCCTTCTATACACCCCTCCCCTCTCCTCCCACCACCCCCGACCGTGTTTGGGAAAGAAAGTGGAGCACAACAAAAACCCGGGCCGGTTCGGATAAATACGATGCCTTCTTTGGTGGTACTCGTTCCCCTTCCTCTCTCCACCAATCCACCAGCTCTCGCGTGTTCCGGATGCTATGCCACAATGTTGCGGCGTAGTTTTTTTTTCTTTCTTTCCTCTGCGTTTCCGAAGTCCGCTCGCACTGAAACTGTTACCGATCACAGAAGAGCAAATATTAAGCCATCATGTAGGGGTGTTTTTTAATGTTTGCAACCATCCTACATGACGGTTCGTTCCATGTTTTGGACCTAAATCTAGGGAAAGGTCAAGCACATTAAACAAAAAAAAAACTAATGTGGCGGAATATTTTAAAAGTACTTCACCTTTCGAAGGTTCAACAAGGCAATATTTTTTCGAAAGTTTTCCCTTCAAAATACATCTGCGTGCGCGATGAGCTCCAACTCTTATTTCCAACAAAATCCCACCATCAGATTCTCCGACCAGATTATTTTGATTGTTCCTTCGTGGTCTGTTGCGTTCAGTTGGCGTTTTTTTTTTGGTCCAAAGTGTTGACATTTTTTTTTGGCGATTGTGACAATGGTAATTTTTTTTGTTGATATCATTGATTTTAACATTAACATAACAATATAAGAACAAACTATCATCAACGTAAATGGATGGTCTTGTTGTGCCAGACGTTTGTCAGACGTTTGACGTCTAGAAGCGATCAAACGTCACACCTTCTAGCATTGTTTTTATGCCTTTAATAATTATCGTTCGCAATACTGATCGTGTTATCGACATTTCTAACCAACCAACCTCTTCATGTTCATCTCGAACCGATCGAACGGTCAAGATGATCGTATCTGATCATGTCTTCAAATTTTGCCCTCTGCTCCCCTGCTACGATTGGTATCCATTTCCAACTCCGGAGCGTGGTTGTATTGTATCTAGAGCACGAGACTGTTGTGTGGGAGGCTAGTGGGATCTTAACTCATCTCGCTCGCTCCGTCTCTCTCCTCTCTCTCTTTCTCTCGCGACCTCAGATTATGATAAACGAATGCCTCCCTTTCGACCCTTTCGGATGGTGGTAACGTCCGTTTGTGGTCGACGTCACGAGTGGACAACGCCGGCACCCACCATCGTGTCTATAGTTAGGTTATGTCATCGATCTCTGTGTCGAGCACTGGTCGCACGCCGCCGGTCATTCCCACCTCAGTCGTGTGGTGGTGAGCGCGTGCGTGCCCGGTTCTTTCTCGGTGGTGTGTGCTGTGTTCTGCGAGACTCTGGTCTGGGGTCGCCAGACCAAAAGGGAGGGGAATCGGACACCGATTGGCGAACGAAAATAACCTACGAACTCTCATTGCTCCCCTTCACGTCCTCTAGTCCACCTGTGTGTCCCACCGTTGGCTTTCTTTGGGGCCCCTCGCGTTGTCTTTTGAGTGTCCACTGTGCGAACACCTCCAACTGTGCGTCTGTCTATTTCGGTTCTCTACCGTACACACACACTCATACGAACGTTATAACGTTCCACCTACCCACCCGCTGTCGGGCGTCTCTTCCGCACAGCTCAGAGCGATGAAACCGTCGCTGAAATGACAGATGGTGCAGACGGAACCAGCGAGATCGACAGACCTACTCGGTTTGAAACCAGCAAAAGAACATCGAATGGATTGGATGGAAGGTGGTGGGAGTAAACACACATATATGACCGAACCAACCCCCTTCTTCCCCCTTCTCCCACTCGGTCTTCTGTCTCGACAAATGTCTATCTCAGAGGAGACACACGGAGTCGGATCATAACGCACCGTTGGTGGCCAGGTTATTTTGCCGGGTGGCACGCTGTCATGTAGGACCTTCGGTAGTTTCTTTTCGTTTGGCTGACGGCAGGAGAAGCAAGTTGGAAGCTCGTATCTTCAGGAGACTCGAATTGTGCACCCCCCAAAACACTGTTCCTCCTCCTATTCGATCTTACTAAAGCAGGTTTTCTTTCCGGCGGAACCACCAGACGGGTGTAACTACGCGGCTGGCTCGCTTATTTTAGTCTCACACCACCAACACCTGCACGTGCTTGCCATCAAAAAGTACCATCAAAATCATCGTCCCCAAAAAAGTCACAAAAAAACAACCCATGCGTACATGCGATGGAGAACGGCGACGGTATAGAATTGCCTTTATCGTACAAAGGAAGAAAAAAAACTACTCTCGGAATGAATTATTTATGAAGTTCTTTGGTTCGGGCTTGCTCCAAGCCCCCTCCCCCTCACCCCCTCGCGAAGGACAGTGCGAGCCGACGGGGGATGGGGTTTCTACGTCTAAGATCTTCCAATATTTGGCTGGTCGATTGTGTTGAAAATGGGCTGCCAAGAAGCGAATTCAGGAAATCTCGAAAGGGGAAAGGCAAAGAGGAGAGTCGTGCTCTCTCGGCTACAGGATGTGTTTTTTTTTCTGTGTCTACCAGGTTTGACCTCGCCGTGGAGATGGAGAGTGGCCTTCCGCCTTTCGTAATCGGTTTTGTAGAGCAAAAATTTTCAAAAAAACACACACAAAATGCAAAGTTCATACGGAAACCGATTGGCGATTGGCTCTCTCGAACGCAAATGATGTTTCTGCGGCCAGTTGAAATGCATAGAAGCATTCTAACAATGCGTGGCTCCCAGGGTGAAGTAGGGGGAAGGGTAGCAGCCCTTCCGGGAATGATGTAATCAATAACAGAATTTCAGAACCATTTCCCGGCTCGGGTTACAGTCAAACATATTGCAGCAACCTCGCCATCGCTAGTCAAACCGGTGATGAGATGGGAATGGCTTTTTAGGGGGAAACCTGGATGTGTCTTTTTTCGACGGTAACATAATAGTATGGCACACTCAATGGGTGTTGGCATGTTGCCGCCGCCACCCAGTTGTTCTGTAAATGTTCAAATATATGTGGGATGCATTTTTATTGCTTGGGAAAATGCTGGGGATTACAGAATGGGGAGTTGAGAAAACGAAACGTCGTTGTTTAGAAAACCTATGCGGCGGCAAAGGTTCAAATTTGTGCGATTTAGATGAGTTGTTCAAGCTAAGTACTAAGGTTTTTTTTTGCGTTTAAAACCGCGTTCCAAAGTATGACGAATCGCTCCGTTTGAATTGATTGCTGTTTGAAAATAGGCAACTGGGAATTGTGGAATAAAGTGGCGAAGGGGAGTAGTAAACGATGTGCAAACCGAACCCATTCGTTGATAGAAATTTTGGGTTGGATTTCAAGCCTCCAGCTCCAGTTTGAGGAAATGTCTCTCAAAAGTGGATTTAACTTCGTAGACGCTGCACAATTCCTTCCCAACTTGCGGCCCCGATTTTAATCACTTTCTTGTTTCTTCTCCATTTCTTCCCCTCTCTCCAGGGTACGTGCTGATGAATGGCGGAGACAACACAGCGGCTAAACTGTCCGTCAATACCGCGCCGACAGTGATTTATCCAGTAGTGGCCGGTGTGCCGGGTGGTGTAGCCGCCGTCGCCGCCACCACCGCCAGTGATTCGACGGTGACGGTGATTTATCCAGCGACCGCCGCCGCCGTCGCCACACCGACAGCAGCAATCATAACCAGCGGAATGTCCAGCATGACTCTCCAGCAGCAGCAGCAACCGCCGCCGGTCGACTACAGCGCCCTCAACGGTGGAACTTCACCGGCCGCCGGTGTTGCGGGCGAATCACCTTCGGCCGCCGCCACACCGGAGTACTACGCTGAAGGACCGTCACCGTCTGCTGGCGAGGTGCCGCTTGTTGTGAACTCCTCCTCCTCGGCACCAGCAGCCTCGGCAAACGCTAGTAATAACAACTACACCACTCCTCCTGCCCTCGTCAGTAGCCATCCGCCAACGACGCCGCCTCAGCAGCAGCAGCCATCGGGAGGCGGCAGCAATAATGGCGCCAACAGCAGCACGTCCGGCGTTGCCGACACGGCGGCCGACACAACCGCCGGCAAGGTGCTGATGATGGTGGACGGTGGTGGTATGGTTGGGCACGGACCGGCGGCGGTGCACACCAGCGGCGGCGGCAACATCGTCGTCGTTTCCAGTGATAATTATCCTACTAGTAGCAGTAGTACTACCGAACACAACGGGATGCCTTTAGAGCAGCTGAAGCAGCTGCTGCAAACACAGCTTGATTACTATTTTTCGCGGTAAGTTTTGCCAGCGCGGATCCTAGTGGGGATCGATGAGCGGTTTGCTTTTTGTACAATGGGACTTTGGAGGAAAACAAAATCAATCCTCAAAATCAGAGGAAGAAAGAAAGACCTGGGAAAAAGTAGTCGGATATACGAGGGTGGATCGAGAAATAAGGTTCCCATCAATTTTACAACTAGACAACATTGTTTATTCTCATAGAAATTTACATCATTGGAAAGAGGGAACTTTGCTCCTATTTCTCTACATAATCGCCATTTTTGTTGCTCCAATTTTTGTTTCCCAATATCGAAGAATTTCGCCGCTAACCCGTTCAGGAAGCGTATATCACCTCTTCTTTCACGTCATCGTTTCACCCATCGAGCACAACACTTGTGATACCCCAATTTTTCAGTCAAAGGGAAAGAATTCTTCCGCAAGAACTCCCAGAAACTCGAGCGACAAATTCACGAACGGTAATCCTCCTGTTTCGAAACATTTCGCTTTGGATCATCTCGAATAGCCGTCTCCGAAACTGATGGTCTTCCACAAAAATCCCTACACCCCTTTCGGACATGCACTTGCCATACACCTCGCCCAACTTACGATGAATTTCCACCTGGTGCAGTTCCTTTTGCGTGCAAAAAGCGAATTACGGAACGAACGAAACGAGCTCTTTGGGAACCTTTACTTCTGGATCAAGTCTCGTAACAAGCGAGGGAAGAGGTTGCTTTTATTGTGCAAATTGACTAAAACATGGCTTCTTCTCATATCAACTGACCTTAGTCACCCTTCCTGTCCGTCCTGGGTGGCTTCTCTTGTTAGACCTCGTTTGAAGAACTTCAAAAAAACAAACTAACAAAAATCGAAAACCAATCTCCCCAATCTCTTGATACGACTTTTGCTTTTTTTTGCTATCTCTGCAGAGAAAATCTTGCGAACGACACATATCTCCTGTCCCAAATGGACAACGATCAGTACGTGCCAATCTGGACGGTGGCGAACTTCAATCAGGTGAAGAAACTTACCAAGGACATCAAGCTGATAACGGAGGTGCTGCGCGAGTCGCCGAACGTGCAGGTGGACGAGGATGGCCTAAAGGTGCGCCCGAACCACAAGCGGTGCATCGTGATATTGCGCGAAATATCGGACAACACGCCGGTCGAGGACGTTAAGGTAATGAAAACATCCTCCTCAGCTTCGGTCTCAAAACATGGCTCAACTAATTTGTCGTTTTTTCTCTCTCTTTCCCTTCCTGCCGCTCTCACCAGAACATTTTCCAAGGCGAAAACTGTCCGCGCTTCATTTCGTGCGAGTTTGCCCACAACAACTCCTGGTACATTACGTTCGAATCGGACGAGGACGCCCAGCGTGCGTTCCGGTATCTGCGCGAGGAGGTGAAGGAGTTTCAGGTGAGTGTACTTCCGGCGCGCTCTGCTACCGCGCTCTGCTCTGCAGGCTATTTTTAATGCATTTTTTTTGTGTATTTTAGGGCAAACCAATTATGGCACGGATAAAAGCAAAACCGATGAACCGGCTGCCGCTCACGTCGGTCGGTGGCGTACCGATGAAGAACGGACTGAACGGATTCCGGACGACGCCTCCGCCGGGTACGGCCGTGGCAACGGCGGCACCCGTCGGTACCGTCATCCAGCCGACGGCCGCTTCGGCGGCGGCCGCCGCGGCAGCCGCCGCTGCAGCCGGTGTCGGTGTACCGGCCGGCGGCTACGATCCGGTACAGACGGCCGCCGTCAATGCGGCGACGATCGCTGCGTACTCCGGAGGCCAACGGTACATCTACAACACGGCCGTTCATATGTTTGTAAGTGTCGTTTTGGGATGTATGAATCGTTCGATGAAGTTCGGGTTTTAAAATGTTTCGTCCCGAGGCGCGCACTCCGAGTCTTAGGTGAAGCTTTCGAACTGAAGAATACGCTGAAATGTTCACAAAACACTATTTTTAATTCACTTTTTGAAAGATTCACACCGAAACACGAATGTTGTTGTTGCTCAATACTAGCTCCTTCAGAAATCTGTTTCTTCATCTCTGATCTCCCCTTTCTCTTTCCCATCTCACTCTCGCCACAGCCATTCCAGCAGCAGCCATTGTACCCCAGCTTCATGCCATCGTGGCAAGCGACCCAGGGCGGTTACTTCGAGGTGGCCACTCCTTACATGACCAATGGAATGCCGCAGATGGCCATGTTCCCGGCGGCGACTGGAAGTGCGACGGGCAGCGGAGGCGGTGGCGGGGGTGGCGGTGGTGGAGTTGGTGTAGGTACCGCCGGTGGCGGCAAACAGCAGAACGGCAGGTACGGTGGCATACCGGGTGGTGGTGGCGGTGGCGGCGGCCACCGTCAAAACCCGCGCAATAAACGCCAAACGCAGCAGCACGGTGGTGGCCTTGCCAACAACGATAGTCAATCGGTTACAACGAACAATGGTGGGGGAATTCACCGGCAGCAGCAGCAGCAGCAGCAGCAACAGTCCGGCTACCAGCAGAACGCGGGCCCTGTCGTGACACAGTCCCAGGTAGCCTCCAGCTATCAGGCGAGTGCTGCGGCGGCGGCTGCGGCGGCAGCGGCCGCGGCTGGTGGTAACAAAAGTGTGGGCCTGCTCGGTGGCAAACCATCCACGGCCGCCGGCGCTACGTCCGTCGCCACCATACCGGCCGGTGCCACGGTGTACGTTCCGCAGTACGCTACGCACTACGTTACTGACGCTGGTGCGATGGAACTGATCGTGCGGACGGATATGCAGCAGCAGCAGCAGCAGCAACAGCGGCAAAACATGCAGCAGCAGCAGCAACAGCACACGTACGACGAAGAAGGCGTCGGTGCGAACACGGTGCTTGTGGTGCCAGCGTATCATTCGTCGACTGGCGGGGGTGGACGCAAAAACTCCAACCCAAACTCCTCCTCCACCTCCTCCTCCACCACCACCACCACCACCAACGCAAACCTTATGCCAATCGAGGGTCCAGCGCAGCAGCAGCAGCAGCAGCAAACCGTCTGGGTGACGTCATCGAACCAACCGCAGCGGCGGAATCCACGCCGAAGAAAGGACGAGCAGATGTTGCCAACGGTGGTCATGGATGGTGGTGCTGGGGCGACAGCGTCGACGGCCACCACCAACACCTCCACCATGTACGGCGGTGGCGGTGTGCGCCACAACAACACGACGACGGCCTACAGTAACAATAATAGCGGCGGTGGCAGCAACAACGGTGCAGCCAACAACAATACTAATAGTAATAATAGTACTAGCAATAAGGTTCTCATGCATACAACTAGTCTCAACCAATTGGCGCCCTCTAGCGGTGGCGGTAAGTACCAGGGAGGGCGCGGAGGCCGCGGTGGCGGTGGCGGTGATAACAACGGATATGGTGCCACCGGTGGCGGCGCGATGATGGTAACGACGGTGGATTATCACGGTGGTGGTGGTTACCATGCGCACGCACACCACCACAGCAATCGCAATGCAACGACGGGTGGAGCAGCAGCAGCAGCGCCATCTGGTGGGTTGCTTGATTCCAGCTCTTCCTTCCAGTCACACAACAAGCAGCAGCAGCAGCAACAGCAACATCTGCAAGATGTAATCCAATACCAGCATATGGGTCAAGCAGCGCAACAACACAGCCATCATCATCATCATCAAACGCAGCAGCAGCAGCAACACCACCATCACCAGCATCATCATCATCATCAAACGCAGCAGCACAGCAGCAGCAGCGGCGGCGGCAGCAGCAACCACCATCACCACGGCCATCAGCAGCACCAGCAAGTTGCAGCTCACCATCACACGCAACCACCACCTTCGTCGCATCATCTCCATCCGCAACAGGTGCAGCAGGTTGGTTCGTCTTCACACCATCACCACCACCATCAACATCATCAGCATCAGCAACACCATCAGCAGCACCAGCAGCAGCAACAACAGCAGCAGCAGCAACAGCAACAACATCATCAGCACGGTAGCGCAGTAGGCGGTGGAGGAGCATCAGCGTCGAGCGTTGCTGCACCGTCCGCTTCCAACAACGCCACCAACACTGCCACCAACACCTCCACCACCACCAGCGCTACCACCAGTGTTCAGTTCGATCTCGAACCAGCGGCATTTCCGCCCCTTCCGGGTTCAACGAGTGGCGGCAGCAGCAGTAGCAGCAGCAACAACGCTTCCACCACGACGGCCGCACGAGGCCCGCATAACTCCAAGGGAGGAGCGGGAGGAACCGCAAGCAACACGGGAGCAGGCAACAACGCCTCGTCGTCTACAACCGAGGGCACTGGTGGAGGACACGTGCAGCAAGGCTCCGTTACGACAACGGGAACTTCTTCCGAACTGACGGCCGGTGGAGGTACTACCTTGACCACTACCCCGCTAGCGAACAATGGGTCCGTGTCGACGGGTGGGCAACCGACGGTAGCGGCGCCGACCACCGCAACCCCAGTCGTTTCGGCCTGGGGTGGTGGCGGTGGTGAAACCCAACGTCTGGCGGACGTCGTAAAGGGTACGGCAAAGGGTGTCCGAACGGTGGCAGCGGTTGTGGCCGGCACCGCGACCGTCGCAGCAGTACCAGTGGTGTCCGCCAACAGCGGGAGCAGCAGTAACGAGCTTAACCTCGGCAAGGGTAGCATCGGTTCACCGAACGAGGCCGGCTTACCGACGACTGGTGGTGGCGGCGGCGGCGGCGGCGGCGGCGGCGGCGGCGGCGGCGGCGGCGCTACGAGTAATCATAATCTACCTGTGATAAAGGGCACCACGAACGGTGGTGGTGCCTCAACGAATGGTGGTGGTAGTCAAACTGCTGCCTCCGTCACGTCCTATTCTTCCTCCGTAACGGCGTCGTCTGCGACAGCGAATAACGCAACCGCCACCTTCACCTCCACCACCACCACCACCACCACCACCGCAGATAAATCCACCAAGACTGACGTTTCATTGTTGCAAATGGCGACGCTGGACAATCCTGGTGGTGGCGGTGGCCCGGGAGGATCATCCTCCGCCACCACGTTCGCGGCTGCGGCCAAGGGCCAGGGAGTGGACGCAGCAACAGCAACGCCTCCAAACGCTGCTGGTTCGGTTCCGCCACCACCCCCGACGACGGCAAATGCGGCCACAATGACATCGACTGATTTCGCGCCCAAAACCTCCGCCTCTGCCTCGGCTACGGTTGCCTCCGCGTCGTCGAAAAAATCGCAATCGGCCACGACGGTGGCTGCAGCGGCGGGAGGGAAGTCGAACAACAGCACCACCACCGCGGCTGCACCTCCACCACCGCCGCCCACGTTTTCCCTGCAAAACCACCCACCGCTTGTGCCGCACGATAGCAGCACGGCGACGGGTCCGGTCACCACCACCACAACGCCTCAGGTACGGCTAAGCTATGCGCAAGTGGCGCAACACCTGGCCGAACAGTCCCACAAGGAAAAGGAACAGCAGCAGGCGGCGTCCGCATCGGCGGCAGCGTCAACCGTTGCCCATAGTCACCATCACGATAAGGTGACGGCGACCGCTTCCTCCTCGAGTGGCGTTGAGAAAGAGAGCAGTGGCGTCGGGTCGGCAGTATCGTCCAGTAAGACGGCAGCGAACGATTCCTCCACCTCTTCAGCGACGGCCACGGTGTCCGTTTCGTCGACCGGTGCCGGTGCCAACTCCAACACCGGCGGATTCATCGGTGTTACCAGCAAGCGGAAGGATTCGGGCTCGAGAAACGCTACAGCGGCGGCGAGTACGACCGCTGCACACCAACACCATCACGGCGATGGTTTTCGTGAGCAACGAGGTAGGTGACCATTCAACGTCCAGAAAGTTGATTATTTGTCATACCAATTTTTGTGTTTTTTTATATGGAGTTTTTTGAGTAATCCTATTTCGTTGATTATCTCATTAAAAGCTTTACTAGAAAATGTTATTTTCATCAATAAAAATTGTCGTCGTCGCAGTTCATATTTTCCTTTCACTATATGCTAAGAGACGAATCTAATCTTGTTCGAATACAAACTGAAATCTTCTTTCCCTTCGCATCACAGATACGCGCTACAACCAACAACACGGTGCCAGCGGAAACACAGCCAGCAGTGCACGCAACTCCAAAGATTACCGGCAGTCGTCTTCCGCCGGTGGTGTCGGGCTTCGACACGCCACCGCATCAGCCGAGCAGAACAACAATCATTCACAGCAGCACCATCATCATCATGGTGCCGGTAGCCGAACCAGCAACACGGCGGGCGGTGGCAATGGCAATAACAATAACCATCATCACCAAACGAGCGGTGGCAACAATAACAACAGTGCCACAAAGTCGCTGTCCGGCGGTGGCGGTGGTGGTGGCGGTGGCGGTCCCCGCTCAGTTCGCTCGCACCAGCTGAAGGATTATGTTAACCAACCGTCGCAGCAGCACCAGAACCATCAGTCGCATCCGCGCAGTCCCAAATGATGGCGTTTAATATGGATCTAAAACGTTCGGCCTTCCTTCCCCGTTTGTCAGCTCAGTCGGCTGAGTGAGCGGTGCTCCAACTTTCGGATCTTGCCTGATTTGCTTTAGAGAGAGAGAGAGACAGAGAGTGAGAGATATATTGGATTACTTTGAATAGGGTAGAGCCGAAGCGAGAGCGAGCAAAAGTTAAGTGATTGGGAGGTGGTACCTTCAGAATACTTGGGGTATGTGTGAGGGTGGTGTGAGATGTATGCGTTGTTGAGCACGAGAGATGGATATTTCGCAAGGATAGTATCGTTTTAGAAGAGTAGCAGTAGTATATATAATTAATACAGGTTTACCGATTTTCATTGCCAGCCGTTAAAGGCTTGCCATCCCCTTGCAAAAGCAAATATCTTCCGCGCTCTATCGTAGGGTAGTAGTGAATGGAATGGTTAATGCTTTGGATGGAGTGAGCGAGCTTTCTTCGAAATATGCACAACTTAATCGATATTCAATGCGTTTTTGTTCATGTTAGTGCTCCCCTATCGAGAGCATGAAAGGATTTCTTTAAAACAAAAAACATCTCACCAGCTTCATAGTAGATTATAAGTAATTCCCAATAGAGCTTTCAAACACTTCTTCAACCAATCGGAATCTCAACCATAAAATCCTCCCCCTCTTCGGAATAGGTTCGTGTGTAAGGTTTGCGCGCGTGCATCCAAATACACAGGCAAACAGACCAAGAATGGTTAAAAACGAAATTTTCTTCTTTCGCATTAAATAAAGTGAGGTTGTGGTTTGCCCGTTTTTCTGGCAATCGACCCTTCACACCACCACCACCTCCGGCGACAGGAAGTGAACTATTTTTGTAAGATTTTCTTGCACCGTTTTTTTTTTAAGAAGCCAGCATAATAACAGCATCCCAGACGTATTTTCTCTCTCTCTGTCTCGCTAGCTCTCTCGCTCGCACATTTAAACACCCTCACACAACCACTTCTCGTTGGTACCATCCGTAAAAAGAAACGGTAAAAAAAGAAATCCGACATCTAGTGTGGTGCTGATCATGGCGATGCTCGAGAGCGAAAGAAAGCGAAAATCAAAGGGGTGAAGTGGGTGGCATGGGGATGGATCATCATATTCGTTATTTTGTTTTCTGTTTTTTTTTCTAATATTATATTGTTTGCCCGGGACGAGTACATCTCCGGTGCACGTACGCGCGTGTGTCGCTGATCGTTGCACAAAAATAAGGAATGGAGGGTCCAAATGATCACGCAGTAGAGTGCCGCCGCGCGTTTATCGTTTCAAAAAAGGTAGACGCTGCTCTCCTGTCGGCCAATGCGCGTAACATTAAAAAAAAATATATTTGTTTTTTTTTCATTGTTTCTGCAGTTATGTTACGTTTTGTTTTCTCTCCCTTCCTCTTACCATTCCCTCTTCTGCGAGCAATAAGATGCATATGAGGGCGAAAGAGGAGCAAGTGGGGGAGAACATTCGATTGATCAGTTTGAAACTTATTATAATAACCTTATTAATTATTATTCGTATAATTATTGCTTCTATCAATACAGACCAACACGTACAGGCAGAAACGCTATTATCATTATTAATGACTATTATAATTATTGATACTTTTTTATCGCAATTCGTTGTTAATTTGTTGATATAGTCTTGTAGAACAGGGTGGGAATGTGGGGCACGCGAAAAAGAGCAGGGCAGACCTGCGTGTGACAAATAAAAGTCGACACAACACCGTGCAACTGCGGCGGAAACGTAAGCATTATTGTATGCGCTGTGGAGGGGGAGTGTGTTTCTATAGCGAAACTAAACAAAAAAAAAAGATCAGTTGTTACTAAAAGAGCTGTGTGTTTATGGAGAGCGATAAAAGAGAGAGTGCGTTGCGTATGTTTGGACGGGTGGAAATAGGGAAACCAGTCGTTTTCACGCGTATTATCCACTTGCAACCTCCATTCTCACACTCGCTCTCTATCTCTTGCTGTCTTTCTCTGTTCGTTATTAAAAATCTGTATATAATCCATCGCGAAAAGGATAATAACCTCCCCCTGCGGAGAAATGAATAACATGTTGCGTGCGTGATTACTCGGACAGCTAGTTACTAGAGGATTTGATTTGATGTAATTTATGTGCGAAATCCATTTGGGATGAAAGGAGAAACCGAGTGCCGAGTGCTCGTGGTGCGTGTGTGTGTGTTGAGGATGTAAGGTTATGTGTTTTTTATCGCGAGAATAAATCTAAAACATAGATATGAGTTCAGAACGCAAACGATTTATCTATCTATCTATGTATATATGTAGGATGAAGAGGAGAAGAACGTTTAGAAGCAAGCTACTGCCGCGCCAATACCAACCTACTCTACGCATACCATCACCACTACAAAGAACAACCCATCTCGGTAGTTACAGGAGCTAGTTATAGTTTTGCAAAAGAAAACCAATACACTTCAGCAAACAGCAGCAAATAGCAGCAGCAGAAATAGAATAAAGTATAAAAAATTAAGGTGTGTTGAGATGCGCGCGGTATATTTTGCATTATCGACGATCCCTTCGTACGTGTCAGGAGGCGCAGGCTGTTGGTGTTGGTTTTGTGTTCATGTTCATCGATTTTTTTTTCGCTCACGAACCGATTACAGCAAAGAAACGAACCTCGCAACAACGTACACACTCTATTCGATGCCATGCCTTATGCATTATTAAAGTCATAGTATTTCATTATCTTCATCGAAACACACGGTTTGGTAAAAAATAATATTATATTGTTGAACTTTGGAGGCACTCTTGTGCGATTAAAATCCTGATATTATTTGATCATATTTTCCACTGTATTCAAGATATTTGTGTTTGGCAACTGAAGTCGGCCACTGTAATTGCAGCCGGCTGCAACCAGTTCGCTTACATTTCTGCTGCTGCTGCTGCCGTTGCCGCTGCTAGATCAAAGAAGGAATCGAAAAGTTTTCATTTTTGTACGAAAAAACAAAACGAAAAGCGTCTCCGTTTTTTGCGTGCTTCGTTAGCTTTAGTGGCGGTTGAATTTATTGTCGACATATACACACATACACGCATCCACAAGACTCACACACATACACACCTCAATATACTAGCCTCTAAGCGAACCAAATATGGATTTCATTTTATTTTTCACGAGTTTTTCTCGCCGAAGAGGAACGCGTCGTCCTGTGCCGAAACGAGTCGCAAATACATGAACGCGCACCGGCTGGAAGCGGAAGAAGGGCAAAGCAATCAGTTCGACCGTTTTTATATGTGTTGTGTTGTTTTGTGTTTCTTGTTTTATGTTCTGCCAATTGCGTTTGAATCAGTTCTTAGTGGCGCGCGGATGACCGAGGATGCGGTTTGAGATCGTATATGCTCATGCATCTTTTCGCTGTTGGGGGAAGTTGTTCGTCCTTATTCGATTGGCAGTTAAAGTTCCGAGAACGGTTTTTTGTTGTTTGTCGCGATCCGATCCGATCGTTTCTGAGGAAAGTGAACATTACTTTCAAATGCTATTTAGAACTGTGCGGTGTGTATGTAAACACGAAACGCTTCTAGAGCAAAACACAGTAGGCGCAGGGGAAGAGCAAATGCTACAATATGATGAGACACAACACAACACAACTTCTCTATATACAATGGTAGGCTAGCTTTGTAATAGAAATGTCGACCGTGGGAAGGTGGGTCCAGTAGGAGTAGGAGGAACGAATGTTGAAATAGTTGCAAAAGCGGGGTACAGCTCTCCGATCCCCATACACAAACCACACGACCATAATACGATTGCGATTATTGATGAACGCCGCGGGTGGGGAGGGAGGGATTGCGACTGCCCCAGAGGCTGTGCAGAGAACGAGTAGTAAGCTCCGGATGGACCGGACCGGATGTGTGTGTGTGTGTGCGTGTGTGCGTGCGTGCGTGCGTGCGTGTGTAAACTAAAGAATACGGTTAGAGTTAGGGAAACGCGGAATAGAAGATACAATATCGAAAGTAGAAAGAAAGATATATGGATTATTATATATATATATATATTATATATTAATGTAAGGGAAAAAGTATATACATTATATATATATATACAATACTATATACACAACTCTAATGATAAAAGAAAACAAATGGTTAAATCATAAGCACCCGTTGAAAGAAGACGTATAAAAGGGCATGTTAAAAAAAATACGAATATAAAACGCAAAACCTTACTCTCCCTTCCTCTTTCTCTCCCGTGTGCAGGGTTTCTTGACACGCGAAAGCACGTGTGGATTGGGAAAGAGCAGATAGTCTTAGTAGGCAACAAACGCATCCACACACAAACACACATACGATATGAAGAAAAGCGCTACGGAGCGGAACACGATTGGAACGAGAAAATCACTCCTTTCGAATTCTCTCCTCGCGAAAGTGGTCACATGTTGTGTATGTGTGTGTGTGTGTCTGTGTGCGTGAGTGCTGTTCTGCTGCCGCCACAAATGCTAGTTTTTGCGTTGGAGGTTTTGGTAATGGTGATAAAGTTACTGTTGAAATGATAAGGCGAACGGAGAGATGGAGAGAAGAAAGTTAGACAGGAAACAAGAACTGTGCAAGTGTTACTCGAAAAATCGTTTGAGCGACAAAGAAAATTCACACACCCGACAGTCAGCCAGCGAGAGACAGGGTGATCACAAACGAAAGAATTAAGGAAACAAATAAAAAAATCAATATATAAATAAAAGGTAAACAAGGGAGCGTAACGTTAGAGCAAAAAGCTAGAGCAACAATATTGGCAAGAAAGACTGCACGTAAAATTGAGGGATCGCGCTATAATAAGGGTATTAAAATGTTTGGAAATCAAATCAAACACACATACATACACACACAATCGTCCCAGTCGCGTTAACATGGGTATTGTTTTGTTTTTACCCCTATTGATTTTTATGAAAATCATTGGGCAATCCATAATAGAAACCTGCCGGCACGTCGAACCAAAATTGTCTAGAATCGGGATAGCTTCAAAATCAAAAGCATTAAACTAGAAAGAGGGACTATAGTAAGGAAGGCATACACTCAGGGTGCCCGGAATGCGTAAATTGCCATCACTTTCACAATCGACCAACACACCACCAACACCATCTTAGCCAGCCTTGTCACACACACACATATACGGAACGTAACAGTGAAAAGGGATTCGGAGACAAGAGCTTGCTTAAAACAGACAGCTTTAGTGCATCTAGTAAACTATGACCGACCAAAACGGGAGCGAATAAGAAATAGGCAGACGGTGTTTGTTGGTGTGTGGTAAATGTGGTTGTAATGGATGGGATGATGGTGGTAGTGGTGAAGTTGGTGGTGACGAAAAATGAACCACGGTGAAGCGAATTTGACACCTTAGTGACACCTAGTGTAGTAATAGTTGCTCTCCCTGCGAGTGGAGAAATGTGAAACCAACTGTGTGCGTCGTGTGTCGCTTGTGGCAGGTGAGAATAAAAAAAATCGGTAAAGAAGATAACAAAAAACTAAAGAGCAAACGCAAACGCAAAGCAAGAAAACAAAGGAAAACACGATAAAACCAGCTAAACAAAGTAAGCAAACAAAAATTGTTGTAAAATAAGAAAACAAATGGTTATAAGCTAATACCAGTGTGTGTTAACGTATGTGTGTATGTGTGCGCGCGCTCGCACGTTGAACCGTGCTTATGTGTGTGTGTGTGAGTGTGTGTAAGTGAGCGCGCGCCATATTGAGAGGAAGATATGCAAATATAAGGGGAAACGATAAACACACAACACACAGAACAAGAGCTCCCCCTCTCTCCCGACTTCTCCAGTTGGGGCTGAAAATAGGACACGAAAGAGGAAAAATGAAGAAAAAAAAATAGATACACACACAAACACACACACACACAGATACTATGCGTGGAGGAGAAGTGTATGGATGGAGTATAAAAGGAAAAAAGAGTAAAAAAATCGAAACTACAAAACACAAAACGGACAAAAAAATACAAAAAGAGAAACAAGAAAAAAGAAAGTACTTTTATGTGTTGTTTTATTATTTTTTTGAATGGGTTGTTTGTTACAAGAAAGAATTGCATGCAGCTACCAAGTAACGGTATGGAAGTGCTGCTTTTTTAGTCGTTTTGTAAATTGTTCGATCGACATTTTTTTTAATGGGTGAATTTGTTAATGTTAAATATTTTTCATATTTATTGCAACAATATCTCTATAATAAGCTCCCTTGACCATTTATCCGATGTTTTATGTGCGATTTATTGAAAAAATATCCAGTTATGTGCTTCTCTACACACCATTGGTACAATAAAAGAATCGATTAATCCACCGTTTCAATTGATTCGAAATTAAAATTGTTGTATAACAATGCATTTGTTAGAAAAGTCGGCCCCACCGACTGACCCATGCCCATGCTATGACTAATTTAAACTTTTCTTGTATTTAATCTAAAAAAAAGGAAAAATATAATTCAGTTCGCACATCCCGCGAGCCTCCGAACAGAACGTGCAGAACAGAAACGCGATATGCGGAGCACATAAATACCGTCCATTTCCGCCGAAACTGGTTACGTTAACTCGAATCCCAACTCGAAACACAAGCACCTCCCAACCCCTGTCCCTTCTCGCCACGACTTCGCCCTATCGCACCGAACCCTGATCGAAACAAAACGCATCCGAAAGCACAGGTTCCCGTTCCCGCTGAACCACAAACCTCGCAATTAACTCCCGCCACCAACACCGCTCGCTGGAAGAGAAGCAATCGCGTAGTAATCAGAACCAAAGTCAAATGGCGAGTTCGTCGCTTTTTTCCTCGTCCTGAGCGGCAGGTTTTTTTCTCATTGAAAGCTCCTTGGACGATGATTTCTACTGCGTAGTAGCTGCGCCGATCGTCGAACACACAGCTTCTTACGGTCGCTATCATTTTCTCGTCCAGTTTCTCACCGCCCGAGATATGAGTCATCCTAATTGGTGCTCTGCTCTAAGCGAGGATGTGTTATTTAATGTATTCCACATGCGTCCCCGTTGGTGGTAGTGTCGATTCGGTCCCAACTCCCCTGAAAGACCTGATCAAACAGTGCCGGGCGCAAAGTGTTACGAAACGTAAGTAAGCAAAGGGAAAGATCAACACATCAGCCCTGCGATCGAGGGGGAAGAAAGAGGAAGAAAGTTAAAGAACATCGTAAAGCGGAGAACGACAGCAGAAGGGAACAGAAAAGTTAAGCAAACGGGCACAAACGAGGTTACAAAAGAAGAAATGAAAGCATCCGTACGCTTTGTAAACAAAACCAGTCCTTGGTTGGAAAGACGAAGGCAAAAAAAGAAAGAACCAAATGCAGTCAAAAATCACACAACAAGAGTAAAAATCAACAATAGCAAACAGCGGGCGCAACCGGATCGCAACGGGGCAGAAGATCCTCCGAAAAACCTGTGTATCGAAACCGTTCGCTCAACACAAAACACCAAGCAGATGATTGGTGCACGATCCGACGCACCTTTTTCTTCCCTTTTTTCTGGCTCTTCCCCACAGACGGAACGACTTCGGTGCGTGAAGAAGTGACGAACCCTCCTTCAGCCCCTTCGTTTATGTTTTGTCAAATGAGCTCTCGGTCGCGGAAGAGTGGAAGAAAGCGAAATGGGCGAGTAAGAAAAAAAAACAGAGAGAAACACGAACACGATCTTCGGTGGTGAATCATCCTGGTGGTATGTTGCTAAGAGATCTCGGCTCCACCGGCACCATCGACGGTGCAAGTGACGATTCAAACTCTCGTCGACGGGATCGATATTTTTTTCTTGTCGATCTGAAGACTCGCTTTGGCAGGGCTAATCCCGCAGAATTTATGTAAATTTATTCTAAACGAAGTAATCGCGATATCGGGTCACACAAAAACCCGGAGGTTTGGCAGTTTGGATTGTGTTTGGTCAAAGCAATTCAATCCACTTTATCATAAATTTGAATAGCAATATTTTTCGAATATATTTCAAAATATACTAGCTCAATATTAATTGTAATTATCTCGCCCTTTATTGTATTTTCCAGTAAATCCATTCATTCAGATAAACAATCCACAGAACTTGCTTCCAAAAATATCCCTTTTTTCACGGCCATCGCAGCAACCCTCGCTCGTTTGTTCGTCATGCGCAGGCGCATTATCTTCTCCTTGGTGGAATATCCTTCCTTCCTTTCTGCAGCCATGCTATTGCAACCGGCACCACCAAACCTGTCGACTCGATAAACAAGTGAAGAAATGCACCTCTTCCGGTCATTAATTGCCGGCGAAGAATTGCGAATGGTTTCGACTAAAACGAAGACGAAAGGCTCATGCATTGCCTACGATTTGGTGCAGCTTGGTGAATGTGCATTTTACGGTATCGTTTGCTTAACCCTGCTCTTAGAGGGTATGGATGTAAAAGGAAAACATCCTTCCAGGGGAGAGGATGAGTGCGGCAGGAGCTTCTTTTCTTTCGCTGTTTCGCCAACCCACAACCCTCTGAAGGGCAAACCAGTTATCAGAATGGGAAGCCAAATTTTGTTTTCCCTCCTCTATACCCGTACCCTTAGCCTGTTTTTCGTGTTTGTGGGCCTGTTTCGTGTCATTTTCTACCTGTCGTGCCACTATTTAAAATACAGGAGAAAAGAAAAACACCGATAGGGATAGAGGATAGATCCTGCCTAGGTTACACTAGCGTGTGCATCCGGGGTCAAATGACACGGGTTGCGTTTGAACTAAAGGATGTTTGTCCCTTTTTCTTTCTCTAGTTTTCAATTAAAAAAAAACTGATAAAATAAAAAAACATGAAACTCAATGTTTTAGTGTATTCATGTTATTTTCATTTCATCTCGATAATTACAGTCCTAAACGTTGAATGGTCCTTCGTAAAAGGTGCGAAAGAGATATTTTGTTTCGCCTCACTGTTCTAATGCCACGTACCTGTACAGAGCATAAAGGACGACGTCTCAGGATGCACAGCCGAGTTTGCGGCTCCGAACGTCGTAGCTAGTTATCTCCCTCTCTCCAGTACCTCCGTGAGAGTACCTGTCTTACGTACGATAAACAACGACGCGAGAGCGTCAGAAGCTCTCATTTCCTCTCAGTGAGCGATGCTGGAGGCGTTTTCCTCACTCCTAGTTCCAACACAGGGTATCTTTGTCTCGCACCCTTCGAAGCTGCGTTTATGTTTGCTAGGAGAAGTCCGGGCAAAACGCGCTATCGTAAAAATGTTAACATCAATATTGCGGAGGTGTTGCGGCACAAAATATGCTGTAGTTTCGAAGTTTGGCATGAAAAAATAACATTATTTGAGATTTTAAAGAGCCGGTGTAATACGAATGTAGCTAAAATTAAAATAAAATCAGAAATTTATCAGGAGTAGTATAGAAAAGAATTTGAATTGGTACTTAATTTTTTTTAATATTTAAAAAAATATTCATTAGCTATTGACTGATGAAAAAAGCATTCACTGATGAAATCATGTAAAAAGAGAAAAAAGTTAATCTCGAAATAATATGAACCAAAATATTGTTTTAAAAGACGTCTTATGACCCCGTGCTCTTCTTACCTAACTCGCGTTCAGGTGCATTTTTCTCATGAAATCCAAAACGCTCTCTTGTTCGAGAGCAATCGTCAACGTGAACGGACGTAGTTCGCCGTATCGTCCTCGCGCGTACGGGATCATCGCCGTGTTCTTATTGTAGTTAATCGCACGTGAACTACGAGAAGATGTTAGTACGGTATAAGTTCGGGATAGTGCGTCCAAGCGTGTATGTGTGAGAGTGTGTGTATTGAATATTACCATAGGTAAAAGTGGTAGAAAAAGTGCTGTAACCTCCGAAAGCCAAAAAAGTAGCAAACGACGAACGTGCTTTAATTCGATTGAAGCCGTTGGTGCAAGTGTGCGTGTGTGTGCGTATTCGTGTATAAGTATTGAAGGTGTTTCTGCACGTTCGTTGCGCGTCGGTACGTCGGAATGGTGGTGTGATGTGCAAATCGAATCATATCTCCGAAAGTGGCATCGGGAGTAAAATCAACCTTCAAAAGTGAAACAAAAACAACGGCGAATAAAAGAAACGTCATAAAACGCAGGACATAAAGTCGGCAGCAGTTGCGCCCGTCGCGAACAAGGTAAGAGAGCTAAACGCGGGGAGAAGGGCGCGCACTACCCACCACCGCACAGCAACTTCTGCGGGTGAAGCTGCGGCTGAAGCTTTCGGCAGCCATTTTGAGCGCCCTGTTGCCCCGCGAGTCCGTGTGGATATATGGATCTGCGGCGAAAGGGGGTGCGCATGCGCAGCTCGCGTGTGTGTGTGAGGGAGACGCAATGATCCATTAAAAAGCCGATACAAAAAAAAAACACGCAAACAACGTGTGTGAGCTACGGAGCAACGGAGCAACGGAACGAAGTGGGGTTAGGAAAATGGCAAAACCAAAACAACCAACCCAACGCTCCCTGTGATCTAGAGCGCGCATGTGTGTGCGTGTGGTGTGGTGGCTAGGCCGCAGTAGGCGACCCCGAACGTCCCGGTTGCTATTCGGTTGTAAGGAATTTTTCAACAAAAATGTCACATAAAACAAACGGAGCTGTCAAATGGATTGTTATTATTCCAATATTTTGTTTTTTTTCCAATATTTTTTAAGGGTAGGTTTACACAAATATTAATGTGTTACCAAAACACTGCGGTTGGGAAATACATCAGTGTGTGTATGTGTGTGTGTGTGTGGCGTTTTATTCGATGGAAAATGTGTTTACTATTCCAGTTCCAGCTACTAACGAGATTCACGTTGCATTGCGTTAGTGTGTGTGTTTCTGCGATATAATTTGGCTTCCACACAGTGGAATTGGGTTTTCCCCCATCGATTGGGTCGCGTTTGCTACTTCACTAGTGTGTTGGATGGATTTTCACTGCGTAGAGAGCATGTTTTGCTAAACACAAAAAAAATGCTAAACGACCATGACCAGAATATATGTATGTCAAAAGCGGATGGTTTTTCGGAGATGTTTGTTCATGATGTTTTTTAATAATATTTGAAATAATTTTCATCTCCTTGCGTCGAAAAAACGCTTCATCTGTTCCGCATTCCGTAAGGTCACCACGCGGCCACTAATGACCATAAAACCGCGTCGTTGCCGTATTTATTACGACCGAGTGACGGTGTTGCACTCGCATCGGTTGAAATACACGACATAAAACTCACAATACGCACGACCGTCTACATAAACGCGGGGGGAGTCACAGCTAAGCGCTAAGCGACGAACCCTCCCGGCCTTCTTCGTTCGCGCTGGTGGTTTGTTTGCTGTGCATATGTTTGTGAACCAGCGGCGATGTTGTGTGACTGTGAGGGTGTTTTTTTTGTTGGTTGGTATTTTGATCTGCTCTTTAAGAAGAAATTATCTGAAAGTTGATCTTCGAGGGAAATGAATACGTGTCCAAAGCAAGAATGGAACTGATTTTTCTTCCTTCATGGGTTGGGTTTTAGGTCATTCGGGAATGGCGATAAAAGTTGAAAAATTTGACCAGACTTGTGCCAAATCTAATGCCAGAGTGATCGAGATGTTTTCTTCTTATTGAACATGACCTGGAAGTATTTTATTTCCAACAGAAACGAATGTGGTCATAAAAGGGTTATCAAATAAGAGCTAAAAACGATTAGCAAAGCCATTTGTGGACATCTAAGTGACTTTATCAATATTGTTACATTAATAGGTCAATGTAAAGATAGCGTAAACTATAAATAAAACAGCAAAATTTTTCCATCCCATCCTGAACATTTTATCCACAAATTGGGGTAAATTTGTACAGCTCAATCTAAAAGAGTAAAATTGTTATTTAAAATATGATATATGATATATATTATCATTTTTTTAAAGAATTATTTTGATTTCAATGCTAATTTTTCTGTATGATTATGGAGTTGATCTGCGATCGGGTCTCACATCTTCATGCCATTGTTTCGTATGTTTTTTTGGTATCTTTTTACTCTTTTTTCATGTTGTGACATTGAAGTTTTGTAGCTCATGCATGAAGAAGCTGTCGCTAAATCCGGCAATCAATGTCGGAAAATCGAAAAATAAACCGTGTTTAGCTGACACCCGCTTTCGAGTGGATCGTTTTTACGGTGGTCAGATCCTATCGCCACCGAACCGTACTGCTACCTCGAAGGCGACAATGCGTACATTTGGACACGAGTGCTCTAACGCCACCCGGTGTGCGTCACAATTTCAACACGAACAGCAGCCACTGCAACCCTCCGCCCGTGCCCAGCATGCCCGGCAGCTGTGGAATGCGCTCTTCTTCTTCATCGACAGCGCCTTCTACTCACCTTGGGCGGGAGGACAGGGGATAAAGTGTCCGGCTGTCCGGCGTTGCTGTGTGTCCTCAATTGAGAGGTTCGATTCGTTTCGCGCGCGGCGCATGAACCGCGATAACTCTGCGTTTTACTTCTCCTCTTTCGCATGGGCCACGACGAGGATCGGCCTCCACTCCACCGGTCGTGTCCGCCACCGCCGAATGTGATGCAATCGTAGTGAAAAGCCAAAGTTATAGGCCTTCGGCGGAGGTTGGTTGAAAGGCTCGTCGCGTTCGGGGTGGATCTGCGACAGCCGTTTGCCAATTCCATTTTGCATTCCCCACGGCGCCGCGGTATGGGATCGTATTGAAATTTTTAAGACTATATTAAGACTGTAAATTGAGAGTGCGAACCGGGTGGGGTGGTGGTGGTGATGGATTTCACCCCGAAAAGGTCGAAAGCGGCGATTGACTTTAAACAGATATTGAACGGAGCGGAAACGAAGGGGAGTTTTTTGCTCGTCGGGAAGATTTAAAGGATTTGAAAATACAGAACAAAAAGTTGGAATCAAAAAACAAGTCATGAACAAGTAATCAAGTAAAAAATATCAAGAAAAAATATCCTTCAAGTGTGGAAGATCTTCACAAGGTTCAGATAGATATTTTGAAAGAGAAAGCAATACACACGAAAACAAAAAAAGGCAGTATACATGTCTATTATAAATAAAAAAAACCTGAAACTTGAAACATGCAAACAATATTCAGAACATAAAAGTCAGAGAAATAATGCAAAATGAAAGTGGTAAAAAATCGGAAGTGCGATAAATCTTCAAAAAAAGGAAATAAATGCGGCCATAAATATCATCGTGTGCGGCACACAGTAATCGGTTGCTTATGTTTGCCTGGGCTTAGCACTGGGTGCCCCTTTCCGGAAGGGACCATAAATCTTGCTTTTGATAATTTTCCAAAAGTGCAACAAAAAAAAAAAGCTAGCCCAACACCCAATATGTTTTGGCATGGGTTATTGTCAGCTTCAACTGCGTCTCTTTGTGTGAATGGGGAAAAACAGGGGCCCAACAACGCACACCCCATTCGGGGTCAGTGCAGTTTATTTGCGGGGTTTTTGGACTTTTTTGCCTTCCACTCCCCGCGTTGTCTCCGCATTTGAGTGTTTTGCGAACGCTCGTGGAAAAGCTCGTGCACGTGCGTGCTCGTTGAAATTCAACGTTTAAAACCACGTGCATGTGTGTGTGATAAAGAGAGAGAGAGAGAAAAGGGGAAGGGGGGGG
>KI915041.1:12014977-12029465 GCA_000473445.2 Anopheles farauti
CGGGGGTAAGCCAACCATCATGTGGTCACGATGAAGCCGCGTGTGCAGCCGTGCGCCGGTTGCATTACCACTTTCCCTCCCCCCTTCCCCCCACCACCCCATCGAAAGGAAGGGAGGCTTGAAGGTGCAAGAAAATGAAAAATACTAACGATTCAAATGGTTGCGGTGCGGGTTTTTGTTTCTCTTTTTTTTGGTAGGGATGGTCAAAATTAAGAAACCGACCCTTAACTGTTGTCGGTTCCCTTCGTCGGTTCGTTGTCCAGGTGTTTGCGGTGGTGCGTTTTTCTCGTTGGATTAACACGCGCTGCAGTGGGCGTTCAGCCGTGGAAATGAGCCTTTTTCGTGTGTTTGTGTGTGTTGGTGTTTCGTGGCGGCCCAAGAGGGGTGCCAAGAATGACCACACTGGGTGGGTAAATAATGAGGACAATTGCGGGGAGGTTTTTTTGTTATGCCTAGTGGCGGTGGAAAAACTTGACCGAGCTGCTTCTTCCAGCGCACCACCGAATTGCAATTATATTTGTTACCTTTTCGACTGCGACCGGGCTCGGTTGCAATTGCAATCGCTCTTTGCGTGCGTACGATCGTTATCGCGCCTGGGGTGTGTGTGTGTGTGCGTTTGTGGGCTCCTTCGAGGGCCGACCGCGCTGTGAGAATGTGGGTTTTTTTTCATTTTCGTTTTCGTTTTTGTTGTTGGGTAATCTAGTCGAGTGGAATGGTCCAAATGGATCCATTATGATGAGGCGTAAAATGTATGATAAATCAGCTAACAAATTTGATGTTTGGGTTGGGAATTATTATCGAGCCTTTGAATAAATAATCTACACATTTCAATTTAAAAATGCTTAATAAAAATCAATTGACCCAAAACATAAAAAGCACACCAGTTTTCCATAATTTATTTTTATTATAATTTCAATATAATAAAAATTTCACTGCTTTTATTCTTAGGGAAAAAGTCAGTTTGAACAGTTTAAAATTCACATGTCTATTTTCTTGAAAGTATGTAAATTACTTCTTGCAATCAGAGCAATTTTAGGTAAAACAATCTTCGCTTATAACTAGACATTTTATCATCAACCCCAATTACATTTTCAATCATGAAAAAATTAAGGGTACAACGTACAAAATCAATACTTTTTTTAATTTTTTTATTTTACTTTTAGTAAATAGAAGAAAATTCATTATAATGAGATATTTATTTATAATATTTTGGCAATCAGTCGACGCTTAAGAGTCGACTGCGTTTGGTTTGTGATGCCTGGAACATTGCGATACTGTCCCCATCCGGAGCCGGATCAATAACCGGCTCCAGCTAAATCGTCTTCCGATGTGCTACGCCATTATAGTTGCTCTGAGACGATTTGTCCGTCCGTCATTCCGAGTCGACTCCATCGTTTCCTTGAGCGACTGGCACTTTGCCAACCCTAGCGTCGAAGGAAAAGGCGTCTTTCACCCCTACCCTCTCGAGCACCCCCTCCCCCCAGGGGTGTGTTGATGAGACCAAGTGGCGACAAATAGCGCCACAGTCTCGTTTTCTTTTTTGAGAAAAACATGCGGATGAACCCGAACGAGCTGTAGGGAAACTGGTAACATTATTTTCTTTGCGCGGGAGACTTGACGTTATGGGGGAAGTTTTCGGTGCTGGACTGTTTTGGAGAAGAGTGGTTGTTTTTATTGCATGAGGATGTTCCTACCGTCTGGAGGGAATAGATATTTAGACACGGTGGATGAAAGGATTGTAAAATAATAAAACGAATCGTCGGAACACTGGAAAGTTCACGTGGGTTGATGATATTCTATTATGTGCGTGCGTTGTTTTTAGCGAAAATTTTTCATCACGTTTATTTTCTGTTATGAATGAGAGCTGCCTGCCTGTAAAACCAGATAGTAACGATGTTATGTATGTGTTTTTATTTCTTCCAGCCGGCTGGTGCAGTGCGGATTAGCATTAAATTGCTTTCAAAAAAGCGTTGCCGTGTACGTAAAACACGCCCTCAACAGACGTCAGCGAAAGCGAACAAAAAAGAAATCAATCAAAGCGTGAGAACATCTTCGGTTCGTGATCGCACAACAACGCGTAGTTAGAGGAAAAACGACCGGGGAAAACCCACAACAAACAGTGCGTGAGTGTGTGTATGAATGTTTCCCGAGCGATTCATTTTGTAGGGCAGCCCGTTGTTGCCCCAGTGCTGGTAGTGATTGAAAAGAAAAGTAGCTAGGAAGCTAACGAGGTTCCCACCTGTACCTGCAAAGGAGCGTAAAAAAAAGGAAAAGTTCTAGCGTGTGTCTTATACAGCGTTCAAGATGAGTGATGGCGGATGAAGTGGTCGGTGGAAAAAGCGGTGTGTTGAATCTCTAGTGGGGCCAGATAAGCCAGCAGTTGCAAACGGGAAAGAAAATCGGATCGATTGTAGTGTCCGGGCTGGGCGGAATAGCATCATGGATCTAGCGGGTGAAACTGGAACTACCTCGAGACAGGCGGCGCGGTTCGAGGACTATCAGCAGATGAGCACCTCGCTGCAGAACTTGGCCACCGATCAGCCGGATCATCATCGCCGGAAAAGGTACGTTTGGTTAACTCACTCACTCCTGCTTCGCATGCGAACCGAATTGCTTCTACCGTAACTCGAACTCAATCCACGGTTGTAAACGGAGCGAAAGATCCAGAAGTCAAGCGCGCTTCGAGTCGGTGATAAAAAAGAGAGCCAACTTGGATATTCGATTGCTCTCTTCTATTGCTTAAGCGCGTTTTAGGTACGCGCTGATTGGCTGTCGAGGCAGCCTCACATTCTCTCTATCGTTCTCTCTTTCTCCCGCTCTACGCTCTCGCGCAGCACACAAAGCATTGTTGGCAGGTATGAGAAACTCATAAACACCAGGGCGTTAAATGGAAATTTATGGAAGATTTTCAGATGACACCTCTGGATCAAAGAAAATGGTCTATTTAATCGAGCCAGCTCAAAATAGATCGACGGCCACATACTTGGGCTACTATCAAAATATTTATATTATCGATATTGTCGAGTTAGTATTGTAAAGTTCATTGGGTCGGCCATAATTGATACAAAATCAATCTTATGGCGATCCTTCTGCGATGTACCATTTTTACTCTTTAAGTATGGACACGCGCATTTTAAACACAAACATGAACCTTTTAGATCAAAATAAAGGAAGAAGGTTGTGTGACCAAAGTCGGGGGAATTTTAAACTTGGACGGTTTTGTAAACATTCCTACAAATGGCTTGGTATTCATATATGCCGTTGATTCAGAATGATTCAATGGGAAGAGAAGGAAAATCATTGTGTAAAAACGGCAAATAGATGGTATCGTAAGCACTCGTTTTAGCAATGCAATATTTTTGGAACGCAAGAAGTGAGCGTACAAATCGAATCCAATCTTCAAATGTGCCCGTGCGCCTAATTGTGGAGTTGCTCACCCCTGCCCTGGAATGGAGCTGGGTTAGCTTTCTCTCTCACTCGCGCGCGCGCACGCTACTCTCCACCACTCTCACATACGCTCAGCGCTGAGCCTAGTCTTCGTTGGGGCTCTACTCGTTCTACAACCCAACAACGGAGTAGAATCCCGCATCTTCCCACTATTACTAGCGAGTGTTTCGGCAACGACGGAAGGCGGTCTGGCGTCGGTCGGTCGGCGATCGTGGTCACTTTGTGTGTGTGTGCATTGTTTGGTTTCTGTGCAGTCGCCGCGTCGTCTTAATCGCGCTTAGTATTCCGCCCTCGTACACACGGGTACGTCGCATCCCTTGCAAACCATCTTGCCCAACCTCCCCGAAACTTTCTCTATCGTTGTCGGTTGTTCCGCAGGGTGGTTTGGTGGGGTTTTTCCCTTCTGTTGTGTTGTGCTGTGTGTCTCTGTGTGTGAAGTGCGCGAGTGGTTGCTCGGACGACACGGCTACCCTTGACGTGGTCTCTCAAGGCCTTCCCGGTTGCTTGGTTAGATGGTGTGGTGTAGGCTTAGCCGGAGACCTCTACCATATATGTGCGTCTTCTCCTCCGTGATGATGAAATTAAGGTGTACGAGGCGGTAGAGAGAGCTACCTCTGCAGCGTGGCGACACACCTGCACAAACGCGTACAAGTGTGTGTTAGTAATTTGTGACAGTGTGCGAGGATTGCTCTCCATGTGTCTCCACTCGCTTTGATGGTGGCGTCGCCGTCGGGTGCTGCCTTGCAAATTCGCTCGGTGTGTGGTGTTTTGTTGCCTCCCCACACTACCTTTTTGTGATCAGCTAAGCGAAACGTTGACAACCGAACAGACGAGCAGGTAGCACGCGCACACTCACATCAAAGCAGGCTCTATACAGTGCGCTCGTTTTTTTATCACCGATCGGTGCTTTCATTACGTGAGATGATTTATTAGCTCTGGATATTATGACCCTTGCTTAAATCCATACACACAACAAACACACATGCGCGTGTGATAAACATCCGGCTACTACGTGTAACAACGTCGAACACCCCTTCTCTTCTTCTCACCAAGCTCGCGAAACAAAGTGAGACAGAGAGTGGGATATAGGTTTGCGGTGAAAAAGACAGAAACTCGGTGCTTTTGTTTAACAAATTGTTTTCGGTGTGTGTGTCGGTGTGCGTGAAGCTGTGGCCTAGATTAAGTGGCTCCGATGGCTCCGTTTCGCCTCAGTGGCAGCTGGGTGCGACCTTTGCGCCGTTTGTGAGAAGACCTTGCGAAAACAAAAAATGGATGAGAGCGCCGCACGGACACCTTTCGAAAGTGGGGCTAAGTGAGTTCATTTTTCTTTTTCAAGTCTGCTCCACGATCAGCCACTCCACGTACCACGCGTATCCTTTTGCGGCGGTGTTTGTGTGCCCGACGATGCTGTGAAGCTCAAGGGACGAACAAGAACTTTCACTCGGAGGTGTGTGAGTACCTGCGTGAGTACTGTGTAACACCTGTCAAACGGTGCGGAAGGAATGTGAAATCAAACGTCAAAATAAGTGCACAGGCTACTAAGCTGTAACATTTCATCATAGTTCCAAATGGGGGTATAGTGTTTGTGGTGATATATTACATTCAAAATTCTCACTTTCGGTGTGTGAGATCACAATCAAGAATGGTAGTAACAAGATCTGTTTAATTTCTTAGCTTACTTGCGCGTGTTTAAAACTCAGTGCTGAAACGTATGAAACGAATACGACTCTCCATGTGTACAGCAAAAGTGGTGTCCGAAATCGGTTGAAATTAGTGTCTGTATAATTGAACTTCCATTGGGACGAACGTCCAAACAAACGAATTCCCTCCCGTCTCCAAGCTATCCAACGCAGCAGAATTGGATACAAAACAACGGTGCTGCTGCGACGACGCTACGATCGTTCAACGGCAACCATCTCCCACGCCAAAGGGTGACTGTCACGGCGGTAGAATGGTTTTCGTTGGGTCGTTCTTCGATCGCTGCTGCGAACCTCCGGACAAGCCAGCCCTCGAGAATGTCATCGTTAAAAAAGGGTTCGTATGGATGGATTGAAGACAGGATAGTGGCGTAGATTCTTTAAAGGTATCTTCACGAGGATATCACCAAAAGTTTACTTGACTTTTTGAAAGCTAAGTTTGTCTCGAATGGTTCAGATGTTGACAAGATGTCTGGGATCCTCAAGATGCTTTAAAGATATCTTCACGAGGATATCACTGAGGGTTTACTTGAAGTTTTGTAAGCTAAATTTGGCTGGAATGATGCAGATGTTGACGAGATGTCTGGGATCCTCAAGATCTTGATAAGACGTTGGATTTCGAAGCTATTTAGAAGCTTGTCTCAAAGATCTGTTAGAATCGCTTATATTTGTTGATATTAGTCTATATCCACGCTGTAGACATTGTGTTTCGTTGGGCCCCTGTTTTGTTTTGTACAAACTAATAGATCTACCCACGATCGCGATCATCGTAGCCAGCGGAATCAATCATAACAAAAGTATTAATCAAAACGCAATCCACCCTTGATATGCATGTGCCTGTGAGCAACAAAGCAAACAGTGCAACTCTCGTGTGTCACGTACAAAACGTCGTTCCATGTGGATGAGCTTCGGAAGTTCTAATCGCGTTTGTTAAAACACGCGATTGTAGCCATTCGTAGTGGAAAATATGTAGAAGAACGATGGTCTCTCTAATAAAAAAGACACTATGCATGAGATCGAAGAAGTCGATTAAAAGACCATTTTGTGACAAAACATTCGCCCTGATACGCTGCTGTGTGTGAGTCTCTCACACACAGTTCCTCGTCACAAAGAAGTTGAGCTTGTGTGAGCTCGGAAGCTCCGGACCTGGTCAACCATATCACGAAGCCACAATCAAAGCAGCCAGCCACCGTGTGTGGATGCAAATGAGGCGATAACGAGAGACCCGTCTTTAGTTCATCCGCCGTCACTTCCGGTTCAATTGATCTTCGGTTGCGCCGCAAGGGTGGATGTGTTCGTTTCCCGCCGCCGCCCCTGGGTGGAAGGAAGGTTGGATGACATGCGCACAACGAAGCCGTTAAACGTGCCAAGCAAACGCTGGTTATTAAATGAAACAGATTATGTTGATAATGTCACCGGTCCCAGTGCGAAGGCGACGGAAGTGCGGCTTAGCCGAGTTTTAATGATGTTTGCTTTCAACGAGTGGATTTAACACACAGACACACTCATACACACAACCATTACCATTAGTTTGATTCGCTGACATAACGAGCAGAACTTGATTTTGTACCTAGAAAAAAAAAATCACCTTTTGCTCTTTAAAGATTGTTAATCACGTTCTTTTGTTTTGCTTTGTTTGCGTAGAGCGTTATCTTATCTTATTATTATTTTTTCATAAAATATCGTTTCAATTTTCGCTTCTAGAGCTTAGTTTTATTGATGATCTTCTTTTCTATAGCTCGTCTGCAGTATCTTGATCGTGTTATAACTTTCTTATACAAATTTGCTATCGTAGAAAGCGAACTTATAAGATCCGTTTCTGAAAAAAGGCTACTAAAATGCATGAAGTCGGGTTTTACCATCAAAAATGGTAAACATTTCAACTTCCCACACAATTAGACACAAAACTGTTCGCGAATAGCGTGAAACCACCATTAGTGTCACCTTCGACCGAGCGATGCTCTTTGAAGCGCAACCCCCCTGTCCCCACCGTCTGGCTAGGCGAAACCTGCGGCAAGGGAGTGGATTATTTGCTACGCGTTCGAGACTGGAAGTGGATCGACCTCGGCTCAAAGTTCCTTCACCATTATCATTACATGGGGTGTGCTTTTTTTCGTAGTTTAGCCGCAGAGCGCTCTTACCTCCAGCGTGTCTCGCCACTTCCGTGTGCTGATAAGACGCGGGCGAACGATTGCGTAGCTGGAGGCAGCACCAGCGTTCGTGTTTCTCTGTCTAGGATGAGCCTAGTGTCTCGTCCCCTTTCTTCGGAACGATCCGCCAGGCTCGTTCTCGGGACTCGCCCGGGTAAAAACAAATTGGAGCGAATCTATCGGCAGGTCAGTGTTGGAATGCGAATGACTACGTGCCGCTTTTGCTATTGGGTTACGCTTTAGGGCGCGATTTTGGCTGACAGATTGCCGGCGCGTCCTGTAACAAGGGCTTTATGGTTTTTTTTTTGTTTCGTTCGTGATCGTATGAAGAATGTCGCCATCTTCCTTCAATCGCTCTATGAAAGGTGGAGCAAGCTGCTGAAAAAAAGCCCCCGTTTTCCAGGCCTAGTCGTGAACCGATGCATGAAATGCACGGAAATAAAGAAATGGGACTTTTTTTTGTTTATCAACACTTGAATCACCCCTGAAAACAAAAACCCTTTTATCGGGGTTGAAAGGAGAGGAGGTTGGCCGTAAAATGTGCTGAGTCGGATGATTTTTTGTTTTGCTCGTTTTGGTGGTTTGGAGGCGGGGTGTGGTTGGTTTTATTGTGCTTTCGAAATTCGATGCCGGTTTTTGGCTGCACGAACGGTTGGATTTTTAATAACGCGATTCCAATAGCAGTTCGATTTCAACGCAATTGCTCGCTCCGTTTAATCTACCAGCGCACGATGCCACCTTCGTAGGGCTCGTGCCGAGGTTCTCTAACGCTAAAGGTCATTCAACTGCATCTACCCTGCTTCCCCCTTCGCTTAGCCCCTCCCGAGCGCGCGTGCATCGTGGTGAACGTTTCGAATCTAGAGTAGGGAAGGGAAATAGGAGCTTGTTTTGATGCGGTTTTGATTTTCAAAGTGGACAGTTTACGACGGGTGGACACGACGATGTTATGATGATGATGATGATGATCTGAAACTCGACGCTCAACGGCACACTTATTCCATCATCGATGGAGGTCAAGTGCATTTACGACGAACGGTGACGACAAAAAGACGAGAGGAATTATTTCGATGTTGAACAGACAGTGTCCCTCTACGTTTTTCGTGACGATTTCATCAAGATGGATTCGTTTCGTCGTGTGAAATTGACAAAAGATTGTTGCAATAATAAGTTTTATACTAAATAAAGGGGTTTGTTTTTCGAGCAACTTTATCGTAACTATACTCTAGGTTGAAAGATTTCCTAAACGTTCGGAAAAGTTATATACATTGAGTTTCGTTTATGCTAAAAGGGACGGATATGCGGGCCATCCCATAATAATTATAGTTCAGCGAAGAACTCATGGCAAAAAACTTATTTATTTGGTAGGACCAGCAAGGTGCGATCCATTCTAAACTAGTACACTCAAAGGAAAAAAACATAGGGAAGATCCCTAAAAGACGATTGCAAAAAAGCGGAAACCGATGAAAAAAAAAGCCGAGATGTTACAAAATTTCACTAAAAACTGTTAAATTTTGATTAAAAAAATGCTGAAAATTCCTTTGTATTACTATTATTTTTTGTTCCTTTCTTAGTATTAGTAATATTTTTTTGTTTATGTTATTAAAATCTCAACGTCGCGCACGTTTTCGAACGCTTCGAACCGATCCTATTGCGTCGCGCTGGGGCACATCATGATTGTTTTGCACAAATCGACCGTGTGCGGTCAAGAAACGACTAGCAAACAAACAAACACGCACACAAACCACCATCCACACTGCTGCCACCCTGCTCCTCGCGATCGTTCGTCGACGGTCCCATCGCCGAGGCGCTGCAGTCAACGAAGACAAAGAGAGCTTGGGTGTCGAACGCGTGCGAGGTGCGAATGCACTTGAAAAACCTCCTCATTAGATCGTATGTCAACGATCAAATCACACTGCGTCTGGACGGATTTATGTGCGAGACGAGTTGGAACGAGACTAATATGTCATGCCGGTCATTGGTTTCCGCCGGTGGAACTGATCGCGGGAGCAAAAAGAACATCCGTCCGCCGCGACAAAGGGGAGTGAAAAGCCGCTGTTGTTGCTACGGTGGAATGGCACAACTAACGGTATATTGGCGAGCGAGACGCTTTCGTTGGAGTCTGCCTTTCCTCCTCAGGTTGCAGGTTTCCCTAGCTTATCGTCCAACACATCACACCGGTACACGAAAGAGATCAGAACAACGCCTTACAAGGAGCCTGGAGACTGGTTTTATACGCGCAGGTTATAAAACACCCTCCGGTGAAGGTAATTAGTGTGTTGGTTGGTGGAGTGAGAGGCAACGGGGAGCCGCCGAGAACGGTTGTTCGTCTCCTGTGGTCCAGTAATTTGTGGAGGTGTTTCCGTTTTTTTCCTTCCCGCGTGGTTTTCAATCCCACGGAGCATGACGTTTAATTAAAAAATTCAAACACATCGCCACAATGTACGATTATGCGGTGCACTGGAGCTGGAGTACACCTCGCGGGTTGAGGGTTCTAAAGAATAAACTTACTACTATGTCCTGGAACTATGAATGAATAATACAAGGTTACTTGATTTCAAAGTAGAACATTTTGGAATCTTAAGCAATACAGCCAGGCAGTTTCTTCTCTTATTAAATAAATAAAACATATTGGAATCTTCAAAACACTACTGCTTGACGTTTCTGCAAATCTTATGCGTGAAAGCGTTGGTGGCGCCCTCTGTTGCAAAACGGTTGAAGCATATGTAGAACGACGGCAATAATAACGTCACCTTGCGTCTCTAAGACGTTCACGTCATCATTTCGATGTTTGATAAAGGCGTTACCGAGTACTTCCTAAAACGATACCGTATCAATGCTTATCGACGGCTGTCGATAATCTGAAATGAAAAAAAAATTAAATTCTTTTCGTTACGGAGATTCTTTCCCCACAAGCACAAGCATCTAAAAACGCGGACATCGGCTGGCGACGTGGTCGATCTAATGACGCGCAGTACTGCGTAGATATCACGGTAGTATAGCAGCACCACAGACAGCGTACAAAAGGCACATAACATCGACGCTAGAGAAGGCAACAAAAAAAAAAATACGCGCAGACGTATGAAATGTATGTTTAAGTGTGTGTGTGACCATTTTTTTTTCTGCTCCCCCTTAGCTTTACCCACCCATTTGCGTTCCTTCGCAATCGTCTTTAGCGAGCAAACAAAAAAAAATCGATCGCATGTTGGGTGGCGTTTGCGCTTACCAAACGAGAGATATCTTTTGCGGCACACAATCCGTCTGGCGCGAGGGAGGAAGGGTCATTTAGATTAGGGGAGGGAGGAGAAGGAATAAAACTAATGATATTGGCGGCGCCTAAATTTTTGGCAGGTGGCACAACGGTCCGTGTGATTGATTTATCGAAAATTAGTTTCGCCCAGACATTTTAGCATTCTTCGCCGTCTACCACCCCCTCTCCCCCTCCAATCAAAGGGCTCTAGCGGGAGTCAGGATAAACCATTCACCCCATGGCCGAGGGTGGGTAATAAACATCCCGTCAACGTTTCGGGCGAACGTCGTCTCGCCCAGCCTAACTTCCCCGAAAACGGAAGGGGCAACCCATTTGCCGAATGTTTTTCGCCTGCCGCATGTTTGCCGCTGTTTGTTTGACGGTGTGGGTTTTGTTGGGAGAATACTGCGGCCGTTTGTTGTGACAACCTACATTCGGACTGGCCGGGAATGGGCTGTAAATGTGTGTATATGCGTGTTTTTGAAAGTAAAAGACAGCGTGAAAACAGCGTTAACGTTTTCCAAAAATGAAACGCACTCCTTCCGGTTTAAACAAAAATGCTTTTCTGCATGTTGCAACTCTCGTTGATAGGCGAGATGATGAAAAGAAATGGTTTGTAAAAGCGCACCAATACCGACAAAACTGCAGTTCATCGACAACCTGCCGCAGCCGGTCGGATCTTGGGGCCTCTGTTGGGCAAACAACACAAGCTCGAATGGCAAACTGATAAGATAAAGCCCAACCACAACCTCATCCTCCTATATACAGCGGGCATTACGACAGTGGTGCATGTGTGTTTTGCCTTGTTTCTCTCTCTCTCTCTCTTTCACGCTGTCGACCGAATGCGAATCGATGCGGATATTTGCCATCCCATATACATTTGATAGCAAGCGATCGGCCAAACGGCGGTACGATGATGTTGAAGTTTTGGACGTAAACTGGGGCATTGGAGCGCAAGATGCTCGTGGAGTGGACACTTTCCATGACGTTTTATGACGGTAGGAATTTCTACACGTCGTTTTAAAAAGCTTTTTCGGTAGTTTCGGAACCGGACGGTTTGGTCCTTCGAGCCGGACGGTTTGGTCCTTCGAGCCGGACTCATTCATGGGCGCTTTTAGAAGCATCGTCTTATCTTCTTCCTCCGTTGCCTGCTCCCGGCTGTATTCTAGTACGAGCAGGTCGAGATTGTTGCGTACCTTTCTATTTATAACCACTTGTCACTTGCTGCTGCTGCTGCTGCACTACAGCCGGGCGCTGAAGTTTTCGATAAGATTTTTATGGCACGTCCGTATAAGGAAGTACGAAGCTGTACGGCAAAGAATGTCACTAGCAGCCCGTCCAGGCTGTTTGGCCAGATAGTGTGCATAGTTTTGCGTTGAACAGAAGGTCGCATTTTTGTTGTTGTCCGATAGAATAGTTCGCCGTAGTTGGAGACAATCGTGCATGGTTGAAATAGGTTAGGTTTTGTTTGAAGCAATAGGTTCGAGTGAGGCTTATCGCGCTCCTTACCCTGGGAGGGCAAGATAAACGAAGATATTTCCCCTGTGTGCGCTTTTAAGAATTGTCGCCTCCCTTTCTGATCTGTTTCTCTTTGTTCGTATCTCCCGGGCACAGCATGATGTCAATCCAGGAGGAGCTGGACCAGATGGATCAGCAGCATCCGGTGCCACCGTATCCGGTCATCTTCGGCAGCGAGTACCTGCACCAACCGGCGGCCAACAGCGACAGCAGCCCGGACTGTCTGCACCATCACCATCACCACGCGATGTGCGGTACCGGGTGGCCTCAGCTGCCGATGGGGATGGTGGCAGCCGGTGGTGCCGGTGTCGGCCCGGTCGGCGTCGGTATGGCCGGGGTCGGTGTCGGCATGCCGAACAAACCGACGACCGGTACCGGCTGGATGGATGGGCTGTTCGGATGCATGCGCCCGGTACTGTCGCTGATCGGCAAAAGCCACATCATGGAGATGAAGAGCAAACAGACTGAGGACTGGGAGATCCCGTACGAAACGATCACCGACATGGTGTGGTTGGGCAGCGGCGCCCAGGGGGCCGTTTTCTGCGGCAAGCTGCGGAACGAGCTGGTCGCGGTGAAGAAGGTTCGCGAGCTGAAGGAAACGGACATACGGCACCTGCGCAAGCTGGACCACGAGAACATCGTCAAGTTCAAGTGAGTATCGTTGGCAACCAGGCAACCAGGCAGGAGAGAGAGAGAGAGAGAGAGAGAGAGAGAGAGCCTGCCACGCCAGCGAGGAGCCCGACCGAGGGTTTGGCGCTAGGTCAAAGCTATTTATAGCCGGCCTTCTGTCGCCGGCTTCGTTTTTTTTTATGGACCGCGCTCGTTCGTGCTGCCTGCCATGCTAGAATCCTTTCGCTTGCTGCGGATGGGCGAAGAATAAAAGCGTTAACCCTTCGATGCACTCGATTATTCGTTTGTGGAAAATAGGTTTTCTATTAGATACTACGTCGCACAGGTTTATACAATGATTAAACTATTTATTCTAGATTTCGATCGAATAGTTATGTCAACACAAAAGGCGATAACATTTATTAGAAAGAGAGATTAAGTTAAAAGGCACGATAAAAGAAAACAGGTTGCTGCGGATGGGCGAAGAATAAAAGCGTTAACCCTTCGATGTAATCGATTATTCGTATACGAAAAATAGGTATTCTATTAGATACTAGGTCGCACAGGTTTATACAATGATAACAATTAACACAATCGATACAATTAACTCTTCGAAGCACTCGATTATTCGTTAGCGGAAAATAGTTTTTCTATTAGATACTAGGTCGTTTAGCATTAAAAAAAGGTCGCACAGGTTTATACAATGATTAAACTATCAATTATAGATTTCTATCGAATAGTTATATCAACACAACAGGCGATAACATTTATTAGAAAGAGAGATTAAGTTAATAGGCACGATAAAAGAAAGCAGGTTAAATAAGGTCGCACAGGTTTATACAATGATTAAACGATCAATTATAGATTTCTATCGAATAATTATATCAACACAACAGGCGATAACATTTATTAGAAAGAGAGATTAAATTAATAGGCACGATAAAAGTCAGCAAGTTAGGTAGAATTCACTTCATTTTGAGTCGGTAAGGGTTTTTAGAAGTGGGTAAAACAGTTGTGCATAATTTATGGAGCACGCGCTGTCCTTTTGCGGTGCCTTCTATCGTACATCGCGTGACGACCCACCTCATCACCCGCTTCCAAGGCTCCTACAACCGGTCCCAGGCTGGCGGTCTCTGGTGCCGCAAAACTACACCACACGGTCATGCGTTACTAAAACCCGCTCTTCCTTCTCGTTTTTTTTCGCTTTCCGCTTCCATCGTTCCTTGTGCTGCTGCTGACCCGGATTCCGAACCGGCCAACAGAGGGGTCTGCACCCAGGCGCCAGCGTTCTGCATCATCATGGAGTACTGTGCGCACGGACCGCTGCACAAGAAGCTGCAGGACAACGGTGGCATCATCACGCCCCAGCAGCTCGTCTCCTGGTCGCAGCAGATCGCGCTCGGCATGCAGTACCTCCACACGCACAAGATCATTCACCGCGATCTGAAAAGCCCGAAGTAAGTTCTCCCGCGCCCGAGGGGCGGCCGGACTTTCCAAATGTAGTTTAAACCTCCAACCCGGTACCGGCTTACTCCGTTCCGTGCTCCATTCACCGGCTTGTTAAAGTGCGTCGATTCCCTGTCTCGCGAACGGAAAGGGAAGGAGGCGCAATAAACCGAGCGTTTCGTCTTAATTATCTTGTTTTCGTGTGGTTTTTTTTTAACAAAATCCACTCGATTTGTTGCTACCACAAAACAACCACAAAACACGCGGCCATTAAAGTGTTTTCGAGAAGACGAAAGCATGAAAGAAAGTATGCAGTTTTTATGAGTTTGTGGCGGATTTTTCCGGAACCTCTCGCCCACCTTCGCGGAAGGGGG